>OZ023160.1:30004869-30534706 GCA_963678695.2 Diplodus puntazzo
CAACCCGAGCATACATGTCATTTAATAGCAGTTGGGTTGGTGTCTTATACTGTCTTCTGTGGCTCTCAATGAATACCATATTATAACTCTATTACATCAAAATACATTGTGCTTCCCAATTCAGCTAATAAACCCTATTATGTTAAAATTAGTGTTAAGATATAATCTGGATGTGACTTATATTATCAGGCAGTAAAATACTAAAAACTTTTGTTCTACACTGATGTAGTGTAACAGGGTTATAGCTGTAGAAAAGTTAAGACATTGTCATGCCAGTGCCGAGCAAACAAACATCACCAATAGAACATGCGCTGTGTTGTGTTTCAGTAGGTAAGTCCCTTTGTATCTCAGGTGTATACTGGCTTAGAGAGCACATCAACCGACTCTGTCACGTCAGTTGTGATTTGACGGTGTTTGGTGACGTATCTGCTCTCCACGGGCACATTAGACATCATTTGCTGTCAGCGCTTGTCATTTCAAGTCCCTTTTGTTCCTGCCGGCAAATCCATAGCCTGTGAGCGAGGAAACAATTTCTTCGCTCTGTGTCGAGCAGCTCAGCACAACTCTGTGCTCCCAATCAACCCTGAATATAGATTAGTCTGCAGCCTTAGATGAACTCAAAAGCAACATTTTTATGTAAAAATCCAGACATCCTATCAGCTTGACTTAAACAGTGGGACAATACTCACACTAGATGCTGTATATATACACATGAGCACACTATACTTGGATAGTTACTGAAAGGAAATCTTTTCAAAACAGGGAGGTTTCGAGTCAAAACAAAAAAGTCATAGCCTCCAACAACAAGTGAGCAACAAGGGCTCCACATCCTGAAAAAGATGGATTTCTTCATCATCTCTACCCCTCCACTGCATAAGCACCCATTTGGGCCTGCAGTGTAGCTTTTATTTCTAGGCATTGCGTGCTATTGGTGCTATGAAATCCCTCCTGTATAACACATTTTAAAGTTACCTCACCTGCACCTTAAGCATCTCCTCCTAGTTCCCTATGTGGTGTTTATGTGCTTTACTGAGAGGACAGAGAGCTGCTGGCTTCGCTCTTTAATTAAAAGGGAGACATCAAAACATGACTTGTTAACATGTTTCAGTAGAAGTACACAAACGTAATTAATCTTCTATAGTGCAGGTGCTAGATAATCACTCTGCATACTGAGGCATAGAAAGACCTCTACCCTCTATTTGTCTGGTCATGTTCGGAATACATTGTCAAATTATAGACATTTTCTTCTATCTGATTTAACTTGAAATATAGAATTCCAACAAGTACAACTCACTTACACCATGCAGGCACCAACTTTGGCTCCACAACAGCCAGAACACTTCAGATTTAACAGGGATGGTGGACGTTTATTGCATTAAAAATCATGAAAAAGAGATGAAGAGATCAAATGAATGGATGATTTTCACTGATGGCAGCATTCAGGTAGCATCACAGAGCAAGGCTCAGATGTGAATTTTATGAGATCAATTAATTATGAAGACCCCCTCCCAAGGATAAGTAAGTAAATAAACCTGAATCAGCTGAATTGTCATACTGCATTATACCATGTGTACCATGTGTACAGTACTTGAGTTCACTCTCAAGACACCTCTGAATGTAAAGGAAACTACTTATTGGGTCAAAATAAAGAACAAAGGGCCTGATAATGGGCAATAACAGAACTATTTACAATTCAACCTTTGGGAATGTAACTAATTACATACTCACTAGCAGAATATTTCCATTCCCTTATTTATGTGTCTACTCAACTAGATCTCAGAGGTACACACCTGAACAAAATCTTAAGACCAGGGGAAAATTACAAGTAGTCACATTTCGTGGTGGGGGATCATAACCAGGTTGTAAGTAGAGCTTCAAAATGCAAAAAGAAGAAACCGGAGACAAAAAAATGAAGTAGATAATTTAACAGAGGTTTAAACTCAAACAGGCTGTTCATCAGCTTATCAAAAGACCATAAGCCCCCAAAAACTCAAAAACAGAACTAAAAAGGTCAAAAAGGACTCAGCAGTGGGTAGCCCCACCATTCTTGTTGATAACTTCAAAATTCAATTTGTTTAGGCATGCTTGATGTAAGTTTTTCCAGGAGGCTGTTGGGAACGTTGCTCCATGTGGTGAAGATGGCTTCAAGATGGGCATCCACAGTCTGGAAATGACGTCCGTTTTTGTAAACGTCCCTTGCCATTCATCCCCAAATGTTCTCAATAGGATTTAGATCAGGGGAACACACAGAGGTCCATATAGCCAGCCGCCATTTGATGCCCTATCTCAATGTACAAAGCACCCTAGATCATGATGGAGCCTCCTCCACTGTGCCACGTAGAAAACATCTACAGTGGGCGCTCATTGTCATGCCAGTAATGTTGGAAGCCATCAGGGCCATTCAGCCCTTTCTCTTCAGAGAATAAAACTTTCTTCCACGTTTCAGTGTCCCATGTTTGGCGCTCCCTTGTAAAATCCAAACAGGCAAGTTTATGGTGTGGGAGGAGACGTGGTCTTTGAGGATGTTTTTTTGTTCTGTAAGCCATTCTCTCACAGATGCCGTCTTATGGTTATTGGGCTACAGTCAGTATCAGTAAGGGCCTTAAATTAGGTCGAGGATTAGGTCGTGTCTTCACGGACAGCCCGGAGGTGAAATTATTTTTGGTCTACCACTTGACATTTTTGTCCCATATCCCTCAGGATCTTTTAAGAAATTTAAAACGACTGTCTAACTGCATCCAACCTCAGCAGCGATGGCGCATTGCTAGAGGCCTCCTGTTTCTTGCATTTTGATGCTCCTGGTTACGATCCACCACCGCAAAATGTGAATACTTTTCCCCAGGTCTTAAAATCTTGTTCATGTGTGTATATATTTAACTTTTAACTCAACGACATTTGCCTGACAGCTTTAGTAACTAATTTCTTTTCAGGTTGCAATTTTTCATCCTCTTCCTGTTTCAAGCATGACTCTCCAGATTTGTTCATCTTGAATGTTTCTGTTCTTAGCTTCAGCTATATTTATTTATTTTTCTGTTTTTTGTATTATTATTATTATAATTTATTTTTGTTTGTTTCTGTGTTTCTTTTTTATTAGTGTGCTTGTGTGTGTGCGTGCATGTGTGCATGCAAGTGGCTGAGAAGCACATAGTATGGTATTATATACATATGAAATATGGCAAAGATAGATGATAAAATGAAAATAAATAAGTAAATAAAGTAAAAAGTATAAATATGAAAAGCGAAGGAGGAGGAAAGAAAAAGTGAAAAAATAGATAAATTAATAGTAATAATCTGCAACACCATATGCAGGGGCACCTTATCCACCCGTTTCCTCAGAAGCCTATGGGGGCTGCCATGACAGATAACTACTTCCGCCAGCGGTTTTCTGTTTCCGGTTGCCTTGCAACTGCATGACTGACCGCTGCCGCCAAGCTAGCCCTAAACAAGTAGCATTATGTCATAAATCCTAAATTGTTTTCAAAATGAGCTCAGGTACAACATGTGCCGTTGTTGGTTGCCGCAACAATTCATGAAAATTTAAGTTTTTTTTTCAGAAACGTCTTGTGTGGAACATCAGCAACTTAGACAAACATGTCCGTGCCCTGCGCCCCACACTAGTGTTAGCCTACATTTTATCAATATTTAATCAGTGCAGAGAAACATTTAGCAAGATATTCATATCAAATCATTGTCCCTGCTCCTTTTAGCAGACTTAACAACAGCTGAGTCAGCAGCAGCCCAGTCTCCCCATAACTGTCCCCTCCCTGTCCCAGTGAAGAAGGTGAGCAACACTGTGTTCAATGACATTAGCATCATTGCAGGGAGCCTGTGGAGATTCCTCTGTCTCTCTTTCTCTTTGTACCATTACAAAAAAGAAAATTAAACATTTAATAATGACAGATATTCAAACACAAATTATTTTCTCACATAATGATCAATGAGGCAGAGTATAATTAAAAGAAACATGTCGTTAGAACAGATACGTCAAGTGCATCAACAGCAGCAGCAGATGTCTGTCAGCCCCCTATAAAATAAAAAAAAGCCTATAATCCATATTTATTTCAGAATAATTTTCATGTATTAAAAACAGTTCTGAAATAAAAAGAGCATATGTATGTGTATATATAATATAGTTCAAATTCAGCTGTCACTAAAATAAAATGTTTGGTCAGTAGTTTAGGACTTTCACCTTCCTCCTTTGCAGTAGGAACAGAGGAGAACATTTCTGGTGCATGCAGAATGTGTGACTCAATACAACTCTCAATACAATCAGAGAAATGTTTATATTTTCTGGAAATCAGAAGATTATATGGTCGTGGCGATTTAATCAGAAGATTCAATCGCCACGACCATATAGCCTCATATATGTATTTGTTCACCCCAAATCCAATGTGAACACCTGTAAGTCTTCAGTTGTGGAGATAAATTAGGCCTGAATGCAGGACTACAAGGGAGACAGTGAGCAGCAACCAAGTAACGGTCATGTTGTTCTTTTCACGAATATGGGAATGATAGTCAAACATACCATTAAAAAGCATAGTTTTATATAAAACGGCATAACAATTTTTCGCTGGCCTACACAAGGGCCCAATTAGAAAAAAAACAATATATATATATATATATATATATATATATATATACATATATATATAAATACATATATATATATATTTTGGGGGGGAGGATTTTTTGGATTTCTTGTTCTTGTTTTGTTTTTTTTACATCCACCTTCAACCAATCCAGTCTGGCCCCACCCTCCGCCTTTATTTTATTATAATAATGTCATTATCATGATAAGTGTAAAAAAAAAAAGGGAGGATTGCTTTTAACTACATGATCAGTTTGCTCCTCTGGGTTGTTGTGGTAATGTTAGCTTTGTTGACTTGACAGAGGTGTTGGATTAATTGAAAAACAATTTCCTGACTGTGTAGTCATATTATAGTGGAAACAACTATCAATGTGTTGTTCAAACAATCTCAGCAATAAAATAAAACTCCTTACAGTGTTTTCACAATAAGGGCTGTTGAAGATGAGATTAAATCTCATGAAATTAAATATACAACATGAAATGTTAATGAAATCAACAAAGTGGGAGAGACAACTTTCCAGGTCAGGAGATGAAACCATCCAAGGAGTATGTTTACACCACCAGGTTTTCGTATGTTGAAAACAGGTTATTGCAAGTACTCCTGGGACCCACTGACAGTGTTTGTGACAGCAGTCTGTGTTTTCACTGCTTGCGGCAGTGACTGATTTGACTCAGGTATTCAGGAAATACTGTCTTGAAACTTTGTATTGTTTAATAAAGTATGAATAAAAGTAATAATAAAGATGATTATGATAATAATGACAATAAATTAATCATTTTATTTATTTTGTGGCTATACATTTATTTATGTTGTTTTTGGTCAGTACCTTTAGTTGTGTACCTGTTAAATTAAGCGTCTATGTCACATTGTGTGCTATTTGACATTCTTATGAGAGTTGAGTCTGGGAAAAATCAACTGAGGATCACTTTAGACCACCAACCATTCAAGCAAACTCTTGGTCAAGTTTGGATCATGAATGCTTGTTTGTTGATGGTTGCTCCATTACCAAGATGCCATAACTTATTTTCATAACAAACTAAATGTAGAAAGAAAAGAGGTTTCTAAACACATTGTTTAGTTTTCACTTAAATTCTATTTACAGTTTTGAGAATGCCAATGACAGCCTGGTGAGTGACATGTTGGTCCAATCAAATGCATGAAGGGTTTATGTTGACATCTAATTAAATATTTTACATTAATAATACATTGTAACCTTTGTACATGGTGATGGAAAGATATGGATGATCAAAGTAGCCTGGGCAAAGTACAAACACGTTTATCTGCTCTTCTTTCTCCTGCTCACTCATTCCCCCTCCCCCCACTGCCGGCTCACTCTCTTTGATAAGTGTGCTTAATGCTGATATGAAATTCTCCCCACATCTACTCGTGCCCAAAGGCAACGGGCAACAGGACACAGTGTCACTGCCACAGCAGAAAAAAAAAACGTTAAGCAGATTTACTTGCACACTTACTGGTGAGAAAATGGGGGAGGAAAAAAATAGACAAAAAAACCCAAAAAAACAAAACGATGACATTTTTTCCACACCGACTGCATGACAGACATCTCGTTTTTGCCCTTACTGAATAAACAGTTTATGAATGTAAAATCATGTTCTCTCTCTGGCAGCAGCCCAAGGATTGAACAGCCCTGAATACAGAGCAGCAGGGCCTGAAGGGCAGCGAGGAGACAGAGCTGAAAATATTAGAGACAGAGGTTACAGTCTGCTGAGGCTCAACCTGCCTCCTCTTGGGTGATTTCACAATAACAAGAATGGACGCAACACATGACATTCAATTCAGTCACTATCTCTGAATCTTGCTCTTTATGTCACACAAGTAGCCCCAATGCCAGGTTCAGACAACAAGATATCAACTGGATAATCGATTGACCCACCAGACATTGGGCGTCAGAAACACCTATTACACAGCCGGGTTAAGGCAGGACTGTTAAACCTTCATCTTTCCTTAATGTTCTGTATGTAAGCCACAAAGGCCGAATGAGGGGTCATTGTTGTTCTGCCGCTGAGATGACGAGACCGGACAGAGGTGTAATGTGTCGATGATGTTGCATTCTACAAGCAGAAGATTTAAAAAGCAGCTAGCAGCAGTTAGCAGCTAACTCAAAGAAGAAGTAAAGCAATGAAAAATTTCTCTGACTTCGGGAGACAACACGACGTCCAGGAGCTCCTCACCCTCTGAGCAGAGGACGAGATTAACCGCCACATAATGAGGAGATGTAATACTATTATCCAGAAAGAACTGCCTTATGCATACACAAAATGTAACGCTAAGCACCGATCCTGCTGTGTTACAGGTCACGCCTCTCGTCCTTGCAAAATGCTCGCATGCTGTCTAAATCACACATTGGGGCAGCATTTTGTTGTGAGTACCACTGCTATTTTGTTCACTGTAAATTAACAAAGGCAGCTTAAAGAAGGGTCTTCTTAGCAGTGCTATTGCATGATCAAAAAGTGTTTACAGGTCTTGGGGAGTACTACAACATATGTGAAAAAGCAGTGTAAAGCTTTTTGTGGCTTCACGAGATGCATGTAATGTGATAAATTATCTCTTGTGATGTCACTCAGTGGCTTAGTTGCACTGCGGGTAATTTATGTCCTGAAAAGCAGTCTTGCATTGCACTCCCTAGAACACTGTTGGACTCAGTTAGAAAAAGTAGATCAATATCAACCAGATATTGACATATTTCTTTATTTCAAACACTGGTGCCTACATTACCCACAATGTAGCTAAGCCACTAAGTGACATTAGTGGAAGCAATTTATCAGATAAACTGCAGTTTCACTGGAGCAAGAGAAGGCATTTTACTACTTTTTTCAAATACAGGAGTTATCCCGTGCACAGCAGTGCTTCTCTTCTGGGTGCAGCTAGTACAGGGCAAATCACAGTAGAATAAATAAAAATAAAAATAATAAAAATATGTATTTATGTGACAGACTGAATCTGACATACTAGCTGCATGCAAAATGTGGAATTTGCTCCCTTTTTATGTAACAGATAATACCATAATAAAATACTGTCATTTTTATTAGTTTGTGCTGATTTTTTCATCTGTAAAAACCCTTGAATGAAATTGGTAGATTTATCCCTGGAGCTTTCAGTTGACCAATAGTTTTCAGTCAACACATAATGAAACCACCTTAAAGAGGTCATATTATGCTAATTTTCAGGTTCATAGTTCTATTTGGTGGTCATAGTGGAATAGATTTAAAAAAAACAAAACAAAAAAAACATTATTTTTCTCATATGGTGCATTGCTGCAGCCTCCCTTTCCACACTGTGTCTTTTATGCTCTGTTTCAGCAACAGAGTGAGATATCTCCCTTCTGTTCAATCTTTGGTGAGAGTTGCACATTCGCACTAGAGGCAGAGTAGGGTGGGTCATGCTAAGCAAGGTAGTGTGATCTAAAATAACATCACTATAGCAGTAGCAACTGTATGACTGCTGACTGACTTGAGTGTATATATTTTAGAATATGTATATTCATATGATGCCTGTTACATAGTGAAGCACATATGTTACAGAAGTAAAGGCTTGACTCCAAACCAGGCATGTTACGCAGTGCAGGAGCAGTATTTTCTGTGGGAGAGAGTAATGCACAAAAATGCTACGTAACATAATAAAGGAAAGGCAAGAACCCAAAAGAATAATATGACCTATTTAAAGAAAGGACAAACAATGGAGAATATGGCTGTAATTTGAATTATAAAAGATGACCTCTTCCCAGTTTTGAATGTGCATGAGCTTTCTTTTAGCAACACTCAGGATTAAACTTTTACACAGAATGTCTCTTAAGTATTGTCCATTCTATTGTAGAAGAGTAATTTAGTCACTGCTTTTGTGCAAACCAGGTTACAAGTGCTTTGAGCTTCTGCTCAAATAAGAGGTTGATGCCATACAATTTTATATCATTTAATTGTGTGTGTCAGTGCAAGATATGAACATGTTTTACAATTTGTGCTGTCGTGGAAAAGGGAGTTGTGGCTTACAAATCTCACACTGCAACTGTACTGTACAGTACTAATGCCAATGTATAGTGTAGAAACCTAACAAAGGAGTATAATGTCTTCCATTTTTATTTTTCTATACATGCTCCTATTCTGGCATGGCAGAAGAGTAAAGCATTAATCACAGAAAAGTATGTTTTGCCTGAAGTGTTGCACTTTAATCTTAACTGTATGTTTTCACTTTAAGAATGACATAGAAAATAAAAACTGAATAGACTGTGGTGCATTCTATAATTGCAGATGGAAAAAGATAAGTCATTTTTTGATTTCACTATTGACTCTATTGCATTTTAATCAAGATTTAATTAAACCTCAGTCCATGGTGTTTTTTTTTTATGCGCAAAAGAAATAAAGGTAATAATATCCTTGAATTAAAAACTGGAACTGACTTATCCTTTAGGTTTATACAACACTAGCTTTACCTGTACTTCAATTAAATTTCAGCAAAGTGTCAGAACTCATTAGGGGGACATGTTAATACTGTTTGCATGATTGCAACTACAGCAATTTCACTGTATGTTAGAAACACTTTAATTATTTTTATTTTTTTCATTTTATATACTATGTTAATCCCAAATTGGGAAATGCTTTTTTCCATTCACATTACACGAAGGCGTGCACACACACAAACACACATGCAGTGTAGAGGAGATGAGAGAAGGGGCTGCCACACATGCTACGGCGTCCAATGAGCAGTGTTAGGGGTCAATGCCTTGCTCAAGGGCACCTCGACAATGCCCAGGATGTGAACTAGCATTCTCCAAATGCCAGTCCACATCATACTTTTTTTGGTCCGAGTGGGACTTAAACCGGTGACCAAGTCCCTTCGGACTGAGCTCCCCCCAATTACATGCTTTGTCTCGGTCTTACTTTTGCAATAATGACAAACTGTCATTCACTCATTAGGAACCTGCAGCAGGTATTAGTTAGCTTTCGTGGTTAATTGAGTTTGAGTGGAATATCAGCATTTGGATTTCACAGAAGGCTGATATTCTCATTATCTTTAGGGAGCCAGCAAGCAGCACGTGATCTGCCATCATACTATAAGCTTCAGTATATAAAGAGGGGGAAATCAATACTGCTTTGATTGCCAGGGTTAACAAATGTTTTTGCTAATAAACCACTTTAAGATCTTTTCTGCTGAGGGCAAAAAAAGCTATATAGTTTTTCTACTGGACTAATTTAGGAGGTGGTTCCCAATATACTTGTCTCCACTCAAGGGTAAACTCTGTGGACAGAATGTCCTGAAGATACATTGGTAGGACAGACACGCATTGCTGTGGGCCTTTTCCCCCCTCTTTCTACTGGGCCAGGTGTTGTATTCAGATTCCCCTTGAAAGTTGTCCTCTGTTATGCCCTGAGCTTTTTTTATCAATTCATTTTTTGATGAAATGATCTCTGTTGCCAAAGCATATAAAGTGCAGCTGGGAGGTGACAGTCTAACGGGGGATTGGAATGTGCAGAAAGTGCTGCAGAGGCTGGATACTAATATTCTGACGTATATCTCTTGTCAGAACATGTTGAATAAAATAATAATATCCAAGGACGACATGTCCAAAAATCGAGTTACTGGGCCCTTTGGGAGCTAAGAGTTGTCCAGGGCCCTGTTTAAAAAAAAAAAAAAAAGCTGTTCAAGTAATACAGTTGGACAACAGTTATCAAGCTCAGCCTATTCTGGCTAATGGGACCCCTAAAACACAGTTTGAGGATTGATTTATTAGTTTTAGATGAATTCAGCAATCACATAATTAACTAAGCTCTGATGGTATGGTCATATGGTTGTGGTTTTGGTTAGCTGGTATGGCCCTGTGGTCAATGACAGGTATCTCACTTCACTACTGAGGGCCCAACAAACAGGAAATGTTCTCGAGCAGTTCATTAGGGGGACACCAAAGCTTCCAACAAAAGTGCTGATTAGCAAGAAACGTGCAATATATATATATATATATATATATATATATATATATATATATATATATATATATATATATATATATATATATATATATTCTATATTAATAGTAATAATAGTTATCAACCTGCTCCTGAGAGGATTTTGTATGTTCATCCATGATCATCACCACCAACACACTCCGTTCTGCTCCACAAACACTCGCACTGAGTGCTGCAGTGTTTGGGGTGCAGGTTGGTTGTTGGGTTTAAACGTATTGTTTTGCGTCTAAAATTGGCACAAATGTTTTCATTGTATATTATTATATGACACTAGATTACTTTAGATGTAATAGCAAGTGAGAGAAGTGACTATTTTCATTTAAAACAATAATGGCGGCTCCTCAAGAGGTGAATTTAGCTGCTATAGCTTCGGTTATATCAGAACTAGACAGTATATTCAATTGAAAGACGAGAAAATAATGACAATGACGGCTTTTGTCCATAGAAAAGATGTTGCTGACTAAGGGCATCTTCCTAGATGCTTTTGTCTTACATACTACCTGGTGCGTCATTTTACCTCATCATGTTTGCGTCAGTATACATTAATGCACACCATGGAGTTTACATTTGATAGTTTACATTTATTAATGGTACAACTTGACTCGACATTCAATTTGACATTTTATGTTGACTCAGTGCTGTGATTAGGGTCTGGTTAGGTTTAGGCAAATATAACAGGTTAAGTTGGTTAGGGTTAGGAAAAGATGATGTCTTGGCTTAAAATTCCTGGTTTTGTCACACAAACATGGCTGGAAATTGTGCCATGGTCTCCTTAAAATGCAGTTTCAAAGTTCAGTCATTCTTTAGCAGGACCACAAGGGTTATGTGGTTTTAATGAAAGGTGAGTCAGCCTGAGTGTGTTATGTTTAATACTACAACTGAGCAGTGACCCCACAACGACCATGTTGAGAAAATAGCACAACAGCTCGAGCTGCAGTCCTCGGTTAGTGTAAGGTCACAGATAAAATACACAAGTAAAGTATGAGGCAATGTTTGTAAAATGAATACAATTGAAGTGCATCTGTTTAATCAGCTACACATGAAAAAATAATATTAAAGCCATTCATTGTCCACCAGATGTAAAAGTGAAGAATCACAACTGGCTGACTCCAGGTCATATTTCCTTGTATCTAATAGGCTTGTTGACATGAATGTGACTTTTTCTTTATGTGTATCTCTCATGTACTGGTGGACTGGGGATGCCAGTAGTAGGGCTGGGCAATATATCAATATTATATAGTTATTGTTGTATGGGTTGTATTGTCTTAGATTTTGAATATTGTTCTCTTGTGATATGCCATAAGTGATGTCTTCCTGGTTTCCACAGCTGCATTATTTCAGTTCAGGTCTTTATTGTCCCTCGAGGGAAAATTTCATTTACAGTAGAGGGCAAAAAAAAAAAAAAAAACACAAAGACAACATAAAGAGGACATGGGACATTAATCCCAAGCCCCATTCACACTGCCGTTTGCATGCAGGGATCCTGCGCCAATTCTCCGCACCCTCCTCTGTGAAAGTTTCAGATGCGGAGAGGGGGGAAATTTAACTCCGGCGCTGATCCGTCTCTGGAGGTAGTATCAGGGCCGCATTATTGGTGAACCGCCCCAGTGTGAATGGATAATCCGGAGGTGTGGAGCGAGGGCGTGTCAGTCTGACTAGTCTGATAACTGCACAGGTCCTTCACTCAACTAAATACAGAGAAATGTCCCACAAAGCAACATTACATGACTAAACAAAAGTAGCGTATTAACTGTAACTGTCTTTGGTAACTATGAGGAACAAAATACCACAGCTGTAGGTGGAGAAGCGTCCGTCCTCCTGTCTGTCCTCCTGACTCTTTGTTACATTTCTGCCCGAAAAACAGCGTCTGTCACCAGCAAAAAACTCACAAGTGATTGTGATGAAAATAAATCACCGCGACCGTCAGCCCTCCTGACCGAAACTTCAGGGAACTTTACCCCAGAAAACATCCTCCGTCCCCGCGAGTGAGGGAGTCAGACAGCGTCCTGTTTACTGATGGTGATTATGTAATTATCTAATTTAGAGAGAAAACCAGGATGTTTGGTGGGTCAGGATCTCAATCTCTACACATTATAACAGCATCCATATGATTATAAACTGTCCGCGGGTTTAGATTGACAGGGGGACACCGGGGAAACACCAGCGTCATCAACATGACGTGTACCGTCACGCATCTTTAGGAGCCGCAGCGCCGGCTTTCTGTGTTCGGCGGAGATTCTTCGCTCTGTGTGAATCAATATCGGCGGAGAATTGGCGAATCACCGCTCTGGAGATAATGCGGAGACGCTTTGTAAAAAGGGCTACTGTTACAGCAAACAACCAACCAAAAGATTAAAAGTAAAAGTATCAAACCATTGAAATAGTAGCCATGGTAATGTGTTGCTATTAAAGTGCTGCTGAGCAGTGCAATGAAGGTTTAATGCAAATTAAGTGCATTTATTGCACTTGGAACACAGGAGGACCTGTATCTCCGCCCAGAAAGGAGAAGAACGAATTCCTCCAAGAGTGGGTGGTCAGAGCTGGCCAGGATCGACCGTGCCCACTGTAAAACTTGTCTGTCATAGATATCTGCCAAAGAAAGCTGCTGCATGCCAAATATATTGCTGGCTACTTGAACAATACTAAACAAACAATTTTTGTTTTGCACTGTGAAGTTACCATACCAATAAATTAAACAAAAGGTTAAAATGGACTCAATAAAGGATTTATAAAATAAAGCCATCAGTGTCTTGTCCACAGTAACAGTATTCAGTCAAGGCAAAACATAAAGTCTCTTTTTGCAGATTGCAGATGTATTAAGGTCATGGTTCAAGTTCTTATCGACCACTGTTCCCAGGTACTTGTAGTTATTAAACCATCTCAACAAGTGAGCTCTTGATTATAGTTGGGAAGGTTGAGTTGGGGGTTTTCCTGAAGTCCGTGGCCATATCTTTAGTTGTGAACATTTAACTTCAGAAAGTGGTTGTCACACCATTCTACAAAGTCTTTCACAACTGGCCCATGATCGACCTCTCCATCCTGGGCCTTGACTCGATTAAAACAGTATCATCTGCAAACTTCAGGAGACACCTACCGTCGTAGTTACTCCTACAGTCATTTGTATATAGAATATACAATAATGGGGACAGGACACACCCCTGGGGTGAGCCTGTGGATGAATAGTAAATAGAATTATAGTAAAGTGATGTAATTTTATGAACTTATTAAACTGCATTGTGCTCTGCTTTTACCTTAAGTGACATGCCTTACATCATGATTGTTGTTTTGAACTTGTTTCTTGATTTCAGGTTGCTAATGTTACATCTGGCCAAGGACCACAGATGTAAAATACCTTCTTGGTTGATTCTGGCATATTTACAGTATTGTTCATTAAAATTCACTGTCCCTGAGAAAGAAACTAGATAAATGAAAAATAAAATAAATAAACTTACTGGACTTTTTTAATACTTTTATTTACCAACTTCATTAAATCTACATTACTGATGACTATTTATCAAAAATCTTATTTAGTAAACATGATGTTAAGTATGTGTTTTGAGGAGATTTTAAAATATTCAGATGAGTATTGTGTAAAATTTACAATGTCATTTCTGGTCCATATCACTCAGTCCTAGCTAGTATCCTCCCCTGACAAATACAAACTTATCACACGGTGTCCAGTACTCAAATAACCATTGATGTTGCCCTTTTTATGATGCAATATTTAATTCTGGATTGGCTGGTGAAAATATAATGTGATACTATCGGGTCATCATGATGATTTGTTATCAAAAATCTCATTTACATAAGAATTTTCATTCCTTTCTAAGGAACGCATCCATTTTTATCTAAGTACGTGTTCATGCTTCAGAGAACAGAGATACATGACTAAGCTTGTTGAGAATTTAAAACAAAACTACTGTAGTTAGCTGCATTTGAAACAAAAAACAAAACCTGAGGCTGGTCTCAGACATGATAGTAGTGTAGACGTGTGGGGAAAGGCTTCAAAAGTTCAAAGAGACCTATGTTACAGTCAGTGCACCATGCCACCACTTGCCCTAGATGCAGTCAGGAAGCCATGGCTGACTTCACACATGCACCCGGTCTCTAAGGCAAAGTTAACCTGAGAATCACAGCCAACCTTTTTCAGGGAGAGAGGGGCTGATAACGATGACAGACACTAGGCTCTCTTGGCCCTTTGGGAGCAAAGCAGTGGAGAAATGTGAGGTGTGTTGGGACTCACAACAAACACTGCTGATTTAGTGGTATGAAGGGATGGCGAGGACAGTGGTATGGAGGTGAAAAAGCACATTGTCAGACACTATCACTCTCTCCAAAGGAACAGCGTCAAGCCTCTCAGCACCTGCCTGAGTGCTGACTATGACATTTATCCATGCTGCTATGACTAAAGCGCAGGCCAGACAACCCTGTCTAAACACCAATCCTGTGACTTGCCCATCTCAGGGGCTGTGCTGAAATGAAGCTGTCATTCGTGCCGTGGCTCTTTCACTGTGTGTCACTCTGCGAGGAGAGATTGATGCTCTTCCTTTTTTTACTCCTATTCAGCGCAGCTCCTGCGGTGGGATTAGCTGATTTGAAATGTTGATGAAGTTCAGACAGCTCCAACTGGGCACGGAGATACATCTTCATTATGGTGCAAAGTGCTTCTCAAACATTATCATTAGTCTTCAAACCACTGGATGGCAAACTGCAGTCCAAAGCTGGACTGCCATGTATAGGCTTGTCATTTTGAAAGCAGACTGCTGCAGCATGTGTCATGCTTCTCTCTGCTTTGATACAGCCACGTGGTTCTGAAATGGCTCATGCAGTTTTACAACATATCTTTGTGATTTGTATTAGTAGACTTACCACAAGCGACATATTCAATAAACCCTACACATTAGGCGTGATCTCCTGATCGTTCACACCAAACTTGTGTTCAATAAGAAAGGGAATGGATTACAGTCTCCCAAAACAATCAAGGCAGTAGAGTGTATGATTATGGCTTCATGATAAAGATGCAAAAAAACAACATATGTCAGCAACACACAAGTCTTCATTCATACAGTCAGTAAATAACACAATCTTAAGTCTGTCACTTTAGACAGCTAGATCTGGCTCCCACATTACTGTATTGAATTCACTCAATACATGAGCACAGATTTCACATAACCTGTTTTCTAGACATTACATTTATATAATATTGATTTGTTTTTTCCAATTACAATTTTAATAAACACAATCGTTGCCTGGATTATGCTCCTCAGCAACCTTCTTTCTTGGACATTTATGCAGGCACCCAAGTCAGAGGGAGGTGGCTGGATGAATGGTGGGCATACAAAGAGAAGGATTTTGACTTCAGAGACATTGCATCATGCAAATCCGTTTTTGTTTTTTGTTTTTTTTGGGGGTGGGTGCGCAAGGCACAGGTCAGGTATTGGTAAACATGATGACCGGCCACTGCTGTCTACGTTTTTTGTGCCTCTGATTCATGTCATGCAAGTAGTCCATAATTTTGTCATGACGGAAATTAATTCAAAGCAGAGCTCCACTAAAGAGCCTGCAATCATTGCGGAAGGTTATCTGATGTGTCAGTGTTTCCCCTATATGCATTCTGCTGCTGGATTTTCATTGCCACTGCAAAAAAAAAAGATTTTTGTAGGTTTAATATCACGGGCGAATGGCGAATTAAAGTTGCACACAAGTTATCTTAAAATTGTGTCATTACTTGTCATTACTGCAATTGTATAATTTCTACAAGTCTACAAGTTAAGTTGAGTGACTGAAATCCTCGTCACCCTATTCAAAGGCTGCAACAAGCCACTCATCGAACCGGGGTGAAGTTAGTTTTAGTTTGGATATTCGGCCAATATTCACTCGGGTCCAGCCACGATTTTACTGAGGTTCACCCAGTGTTAGCAGCAGGAGGACGGTTAGCTCACCTCCCAGAGCCTCGCGTTGAATCACTGGAGACTGATTTAGGGACCGTCATTAAATTACTTAGCATAAATATATTAATACAAAATAATTGCAGTTTCTTCGATATCTTCCATGTCATGTGGCCCAGTGACTCCAAACCAGTAGCAGATTGTATTAGTAAACTGGACGAATGAGACACACTTATTGTTATTGTATTTGAGCGCTTCCTCTATTTTATATGAATATTAATAAGCAGAAATTATGTTTTTTTTCTCAATAGCTTCCATGTCATGTGGCCCACTGACTTCTGAAACAGATTCTGTTTCCATAAAAAATATAATAAAGAAAATAATGGTAAAAAAGTTCTCTAATGTTCAAGTGGTTAACATATTTTCAAGCAGCAATGTCAACTTCTACACTATTTTGTCTCATGTCTTAGATTCTGATTCTGAAAATGAATTTTTTAGTCGCCATGTAGTGTAGTGTAGTCACCATTTAAAGGGTTATTTTTCAAAATTTTGGTACTTCCAGATAGGCCTCAATTTTACAAGCCTGAGTTTCCTGCTTGCTTAGCACCAAACCTAGTAGGGTCCGCAGAGCAAAGGTTGCTCTTGCCCTATTTAGGGGAGTCAAGTATTAGAAATTAAAATATAATTTATATAGGAATTAAAATATATATTGTTTGAAAGAAACACAAATTTCTCTCTCTCATGTTTGGAATAAAATCCATTATTAAAATTCTGATTAAAATGTTTCAACAACAACACCTGCAGGCAAGGATGGGCGTGGATAGGACAGTCTGTGAAGTGTTGGTGGAGGGCAGAGGAGGGTGTATTTCAACAGTGCTCCTGTGGGCGGGACCTCTTATATCAATTTAATGTATGTCCTTTTTTCATGCTGTTATTGGACAAAAAACATAAAATGATTCTCCAACAAATACTACATGACCACTATACAATATTGAAATTGAGTTTGTCCGTTGATACTTTTCATACTCATGTCATTTTCAGTTCTGGGTAAAGTGAAAGATTCATACTGTAGCATATCTGAAAATACATTTTTTGTGTGAAAATGCCATTACCTCATTAAAAAACAAACTTTTTATTTATACCTTTACAACAGATGGAAAATTTCCTTTTTTCAGATTTCCATTTTCCTTTTTTGTGACTTCTTTCCGTTGAACAGTGTGTCTGCAGTTTCTCACTGTTACTCAGTTGCCTGTTTATAAGTTATCTTGGCTAAATCTTATTCAGCATAATGGAACAGTACAATTAGAGACACCTCTAATAAAATAAATTTCAACAGCACCACAAACAGCCTCCAAAATGGTCATAAAGTTAAAACAACGCCTCTTGAAAAGTCTATTCATGTATATCCTTCTTGAAAGCAGGCCTTAGAGAATTGCTGATGAATTGGACTTTATTAGCTCATAAACGGCCAAGTAAATGTTATTGTTGTAATCTCTGCTCTAGTTAATTGTATGATGCATTGTAGCTTGTGTATTTACACCCTTGTTCAATAATATATTAGAGTATTTATCAAGGGTGTCAATATACAGGCTGTCAATAATCCTCTATCCTCTGTTTGCAACTTGTTTCCAGTGCCCCCAAGTGGCCAGAAAAATCAGTTGAGAATTGACTATGACGTACGTGATATAATACATACAGCATTGATATGTTGGGTGTCTATACTCTGCCCTCATCACTGCCCACAAGAACACTCAGCATGGAGGTCAGCAGCTAGAAAAGTTTGGAGCAATGACACTGCAGCAGCGACAGCGGAAAGCAATAGCATTTAGCACTGAGTGAGCAGAGCACTGATGGCTCAAGTAAATAGCTATGATAAAAAGGATGTGTTGAATATGTGATGCAGTGGGAGGAATACTTAACTCATGTGAGTCATGTGAGTATTAACTGAGCTGGGCTGCCTGAACTCCTCAAGGTTTTGCTTCTTTTATTGTAGGTTTAAGTGATTAAAGACTACCTTTGTGGGTGTACTATAATACCACAGGATAACTACAGTTGACAACAGCAAGGTGAACTTTGCAGTGACAAACCCGTATAGAATAATTACCTGACTGTGCAGCTCCCATGAGCTCTATACTCTATCTACTTTATAGTGAATTCAGCTCATTGTTATGCCGTCGGCATCAACTTTACTGTTCTGGTTCATTCTCATTGCTCTTTTCGGGGGACGGTCTTGTGAGCCACAGTGCGTCTTCTTCTCTTAAAGTTGCATCTGAGTTTTGTGAGCAGTGTGTTTAGATGCCGTGCGCTTTTTTATTCTTCAAATATTTTTTCTCCGTTGACTGAATGATGCACACATTTATTTTGGTCTGAAGGCTGGTGCTCTTGTGCGATATCTAGTGGCAGTGAATGTTGTAAATTTTACTTTTAAAAAATGAAATTACAGTTTTTAAGATAATGATGGTGTCTTTCATGCTGGCTTCAAAAGTTAAGTCTGGGAAGATTATGATTCCATACACACTTTACCCAGGTAAGGAAAAAACAAGCCTATATAAGCACCATAGTAATTGAGTAGCATTCAATATCCTGCAGCAGCATGGGGGGACTGTGACAAATACTAATAAGGTTTTGGAGGTGGGAGAAGAAGATGGAGTCTGTTGGAGATTGTAGGTACTAACTTGGCATGTATTGGTCTCCTGGGAGGCACTATTTGATGAAAACAAATAACTAGTTTGTTTTTCTAGTTTTTTTTTTTTAGGTTTTTCAATTCAGGTGTTTTCCACCTCAGATACCTGACTGGTTTAAAGGTGAACCATTTTAATCTGATGTGTATAAGACTGCATATATAGGGCAGATTTATGCCGCTCAATATGCAGGTTCTCATTTCTAATCTAACACAAGGTGCAAACTGCTTAGTAAATGTGGCCCTGAGAGAATATCTGTAAACAGGCTTATAATCACAAGGTTGCTTGTTTGGATTTCGTAGGCTGGCTGGCAATACATGAGTAAACTGTGAGCAGCTCATTTTTGGCCTCTGGGACATGAGTTGCATTTACCAAAAAAAAAAAAAGAAATACTATTAACAACCAGTTTGTGGGCACCGGCACAGGCGACCAGAGAGTTTGGGTGGTCCAAACCACACTGCCCTTGTTGGAACTGACTGTTATCAGATGGAGAAGTGGAGTTCAAGGGTTGTGTTATTTTCAATCATTTGAATGAACAGACCATAACCAGCTACACTGGCACTCAATACTTTACGCTCTGTCTGTGGCACCAAGCATATTGTTTGCTACTGAAGACTTACATTTTAAAAACAAAAAAAATCTATTTGTTCATGTTATAATCTCAGTATTTTACCTTAAACAGCTTGACAAGTCACAGAAACAGTTTTACATTTCTTGTTTGAAAGTTATAGATATCAGTCAAAAGTGGTGATAACCTGATCACACTACTTTCCAGGCCATAACTCTTTCTTCTACCAGTGTTTTGAAAGCCCCCCTGGCATGCCTGCTTTGTATGGTTCCCCTTTATCTGTCTGTGTTGTTATGCATGTTTCTTTTGGGCAAAGAGTAAATCAGTGCTACTGGGAGCGCCATAACAGTCTGTCAGGGGTATTTAAGGCTATAGAATTGATTGCCAGCCCAAATTCATTTTTGGCATGTCCAGATTGTATCCAAATTGATTTTAGAAAGTCTGAACAGCAAAAAAAAAAACATGTGAATCAGATTGGAGGTGTTAAAATCAGATTTCTACAGATGCCTTTCAGTCCAGACGCTGACAGATATATCAGATTATCAGATCAGTCTGGTCTGCCACGCACAACAACACACCACAACAACATCAGATCCACAGAGATGGAAGTACATCTCTGCGGCTCAGCAGAATCTAGGCTGCTAGGAGCAGAGAGTTTCGAAGACAACACAGCGACCAACAGTCTGTAGAGTCAGCTCAGCAACTTGACAAGTCATTGAAAGCGTGATGATCAGTCACACATCTGTGCTGGAAAGCCAGTTCACCAGTGTTCAGAGTTACTGACACATATGTTATGAAGTCTTTGCGTTAGTGTATTTTAATTAACCTATATACCTTTCCATCTAAGAGTGGGCACCTCCTGTTCTTTGTCATGGCTCATGAGCTGGTTAATGACAGGGCCATACAGTATATGTCAGTGTGGATCAGCTATGGCAGTGATATTTGGAAAGGAGCCAGACAACCTCTCATCATCTCCATCATGAACAAAATATAGAGTTTAGGCACAGGTTTCATTCAACAGCAGCATTGTGTAGTCAACCTGCAAAATGCTGCTGAAATGGTGAAATTCTGGAGGGCTGCTGTTATGTATGGCTAGGGCACACTAACCTGAGGCCAGGAGCCCTTTATCCCACATTAATAACTGGTATAAATGGAATCGAGCGTGACCTGACAGCGTCAATTGTTGGGCCTTTAGTTTCATTTTCTGTAAAAATGTGGTGCAATGATAGACAAGATGCCTTTAAGCACGGCTTCTAAACTCCAGCTGCTCCTGTGGAGCCAGTCATTGACTCCCAACAGGACACCAGAGTGGTTCTAGTCAATGATTGTACTGGAGAATTATGGGATTTGTGATATTGTGAATTCAGTTTTTTCGAAGGACTAAAGCTGAACTGAATGTGTTCTTACTTCGATCTGCAGCAGGGCCTCCTCTCTTTGGCGAAGCACCTCAACATCCTCCTCGCTGATCTCAGACAGGAAAGCCTGAGCTCCTCCCTCCATTCTGACTGCTTCTCCAAACAGTGGGCCCTCCTCAATCTGTTCAGTGGACGGGGTCTGAGAATTCTGTACAGGTGCACACACAAACATTAGGTAAGATTAGATTATATAGTGTATTCTTGTTAAAATGGTAGTAGATACTTGAGTATTTCTGTCCTTTCCTACTTGTGATTATTGTACTTTTTACGCCACTAGATTTATTGGATGGACAGCTGGAGTTAATGTGATTGTGATGCAGATATAGATGAGCTTTTAACTAACTCTGATACAGCTATAAATCTGTGCACTTTCCCTATCATACACCAAAAAACTAAAGCTTTACTATGTCGTGCGAAGACCTTCAATTGTTGCTTACAAAGCCCTACTTGTGAGCCACAAACATGAAAAACAATCAAGACAAATTCATTTATAATTTACATGCACCTAACATTTGTGATACGTGGCGCAGCGACCCCTCTGATTGTTCTATTTTCGAAAACATCTCCAGGTCCACTGAGAAACACTTACACTTTTGCTAATTCTCTTCCATTAAGGTAATCAATGTTCTGCAAGTTATTTTCTTCTCCATGTCTTGGGAAAGAAAAAAAAACACAGCTATCGCAACCAAAGTAATGACAGGAAATCAAATTCAGTGCTAAGCTTATGAATAAAACAATGCAAAGATCAAACCAAACCAGGTTAATGCTTGGTATTAAAAAATAGACATTTCAATGAATCTGAATATGCGCTTAGGTCAGGCCATTTAGTGATATTTATACAGTGCATGTTAGTTTAGTGTAGAGAGATGGAGTTGGCTGTGACTGAGGCTGTTCATTCATGCAAACCTGAACTCTGTACATTCACACACTTTGGTACGTGTTCAAACAGAAGTAGAGGAAAGGGAAACATAAGGCTAGAGAAAGGCCTGGTTGACTTTTTTGCATTGCTAATGTATTCCAATTATGTGTGGCCGACTGCACAGTTAATTCATAAAAGAGGGACCAGTTTGGGTCAGAAAACAAGGACCAACCCGGGCTGAGTCACAGCTTTCTGTTCACTTGCCACAGTTTGACTCACCACTCATCAACAAACTCTCTAATTTTGTGCCTTCTCCTCCACATACATACTCACTAGAATATATTAGTCCATCACACAGATGGGAAAGACTCCCAGGACAATCATTCTCACACCTTATTGCACAAGTTCACATGCTGCTTAAAAGTTTGCACAGTATCTCAAGCTTCCTGTTAATCGTCAATTTCAGATGACTCTGATGACGTGAATTTAAAAATGTGGGTGGAAAGCACTCAGCAGCATGGGCGTTGATTGGCAAAATGTATTGAATTCCAAATATCAGGACTCATTAATTGCCATTCACCAACTGAAAAGCTTTCCACTTAATCTGAATCAGAAAATACAGACTCGGTGTTCTTAGAGCTCACCAATTTCTTCTTACACAATGTACTCACTTAATAGTGGACTTGCTGGTGTGCACTGAGGGTTGTTAGAGTTATATAATGTATCATCCCGCTTCCAACCCCAAAGCCCTTTACCTCCAACGCTAGCAGTATAAAAGACCTTGATAATATGCCTTTGGAGGTACATAAACCTTAATAGAGAGGATTCTCCCCTCTGTAAAAAAAAGATTAATTTCAGAGTCTCTTTGTAAGTAAAATGGTTCTTGACAGAAATGTTACTGCCCTGTTGCTCACAGCTCTAAATGATTTTCTATTCATTTCAGCAGCAAGGTGATGTTCAAGATGGTGCCCATTAAAGCTGGGGTAGGTGATTTTGTTCAAAAGCATTTTTTATCATATTTGTATAAAATCTCTTGATAACAGACAACAATCTATTGGTCTATTAACACACTGCTGGAGCTGTGGCAGACTGTTTTTTACAAGAATGACAGAGGAACTACAGGCACAGCAGCTTACTCTGCTGATCAAAGAAAGAAAAGAAAGACGGAACTCGAGAAGGCTACCCCCAAAATAAGGAGTGGCTTTAAAGTGATGGCGACAACTGAAGGAATCGAAGGGCCTGAGCACAGATGCCAGGCTAGCAGGTGATGAGCTGGTTTGCTTTGGTTGGGGAAATGTGTTATTACTCTGCATTTTGTAGTCAGCATAGCTAACATTGACTACGCTACTGTCTTTTTTTTTAGCCCAAGACTAACGTTAGTAGTGTGTAGCTAACGACACAACATGTAACCGTTTCCATGCAGGCCAACATTTACACATACTGTAGATCTAATCCATATAGCAGTTTTGACACATGCACTGTTACCCTAGCTGTTTGGACTTTAGCTAGACAAGCTGTATTTGAGAGCAGGTTAACACGCGTGATAGGCCGAGTCTACTGTTTGGAGGTCAAGGGAAGATTGCATATATCTGTGAATATAGTTTGCATTGTTGTTGTAAGCAGATGTCATTAGATGGTATGTATTTGACCTTCATTCATACAGCATTTGAACTAGATGTTTTACAAATGTGCTGATGTTGCCCATTTCTCTCTCCTATAGTTATGAGAGAGACAACTTCCATCCATCGAAGAGTCAGTTCACGACAGAACCAGTCCCCTGCTGTTCCCTGCTATTTCTGCAGTCTCTCTCTGACAGGTGAGTGTAAATTGATGCTGATAGAAACGTGGATCAGACCACTGTTATTCATGTAATATGTGTCTTTAATTGGATACATTTCAGGTATCAATTTGTCCTTCTTTCATTAGTTTAATTTATGTGCACAAATGCGCTCCTTCGTAGGGATACAATACGAAAAGGAATGGCATCATTTCATGAGCTGCACCAGGAAAATGCTGCAAGTACTGGTCCTAGCAGTCACATATTAGCCTACCGCATTTTGATTCATGATCTGACTGTCAGCTGACCACAGTAGAATGTTGGAAACAGAGAATGCATCTAAGAATCCCCATAAATAATAAGAGCTTTTACTCCAATTACATAAGCTTCCCATCACCAACCAAACGCCAACCAGACTTCTGTTTTTACATGTTTATCCCAAATCAATAAAGGACTGTTGTGTTGGACACAGAGGTGATGATCTGTTTCTGAGCTGAACCCTCAGTGATATGGGTGATCATACTTGGTTCATATACAGCTATTGAAGGTGGGCTGGGGGTTGGGGGTTATAGGCGCTGACTTCCTTTCTCACTCTCCAGCTCTCTCCCAGAATTTGCAGCGACAGGCAACCAAATGAAACACACTGTTACCTTGGAAATTATGCATTTCTCTGTTTTTTGTAACATTAATGAAAGTATTTGGGATCATGTAAATACACAACTATGTGTACACAAATACACAACTTTGTCATTTTTTTTGGTATTTTAATGTGGAGATCTGAATACATTGTTTTAAAGGCCAACACGCAGTTGCCAAGAGAGCTTAATGTATAGTAACTTTTTAGACAGCAAGCAAATGCAGAATATCTGTGACGCACACAAGAGAAAATTAATTCATTAGCCAAATAAATGATGAGTCATCTTAACTGTCCAATACTACCCCTATACTGACCGAGGTCAATTTGTGTCTGAAAAGTATTAGCATATTTGACTTTCTTTGGTTCCCATTTGTATACAGTCCTATTGCAAAGCACATTTATGATTTGGTAATTGTGTATCAGCAGGTGTAGAAATGAAAGTCAGAAAATCCATATATGCCAAGAGTCCACACTCTGTCCAGTCTTCAGTACACAGCTCCAGTATATTTTAACTCCATAAACGTCCATAGTTCCTTTACTATTTATTACTTCTACTGCTACGATCACCCCCCATACAAATAGAGATCAATACGTTTTCTTCTAAGTGATCTTGTTTTAGCAATCAAAAATAAGGATTCACTCACATCCAGTCCGTCTGTAATTAGAACTGACTTTCATTTTATAGATTACTAGCCCCTTTTAGACGACTTCACAGTGAAAATAAACTTTTTTATAGATAAAAAAGAACATTTCAGCAGTGCATAAGCGTTGGATATGAAGAATGGAGTCCACTGTAATATAACAGAGTGGAGGAGACTAGGCTGAGCTTTAAAGGAGCCCTTGTGAGGGTGCCATTGAGCAGAGAAATGCCATCTCATCATCCTGTGTTTTATGAATGACAGAGAAACAAAGGCAGGATTTTCATCCTGCATATCAGCTCACCTTCCTCTTCTCTTTCTGTGCCGGAGGGAGTAAGGCCTTAGAGCGCTCAGCAATTTTCTGAAAGAGGAGCACATGAAGAGACAGAGTTGTTTTATTCCTACTTTTAAAAAAAACGTCAAACATGTTTTAATTGGCCATGTTTGTGCAACAAGTAGCTCTTCAGATGTGTTTAACTTTCTGCCAATGGAGCAACTCTATCTAATTATCAGTTATTAATAGGAACTGATTGACAATATCAATGAGTTTAAAGAAGCAAATGGAGATATTCTATACGTACCTTCTGCAGATCCCCATAACGCTGCACAGACTCTGAGAGTTCAGTCTTTAGTCTGGTCAGGCGCAGACGGTCTTGCTGTGCAATAAAACAAGATTAGCTGTAATTAGCACAAATATTTTTTTATTCCACAGTTTTTTTTCAAATAACAGTCAAGGAGGGAGGGGAGGGAGCATAAAATACCCGTGAAGAGCCACTGATTATATCAGAGAGCTGTTTGATGAGTTGGCTTGTGCTGGTGATGACTTTGTTGGTTTGCTGTTGCATAGAGTGTCTGGGGAAAAAAAAAAAAAAATAAACATTGGAAGAAAGACAGAGGGAGAGAGAGACAGAATTTAGTGAATTTTGACATCATTATAAAATCACTATAAATGGGGCTCACCTCTATGCCAACATTTGTATACAACATTTGAGCTGATATTCTGAAGCAATATGTTGGTAATATTTTCAAGTCAAGAATGACACGTTGTGAGTGTTTTCCCCAGAAACTGAATAATATCAGGCTCACTCATGTGGATTTGCTCTGACCTTAGCATAGAAAGTAGTAACAGTAATTCAAGTGAAACAGCGAGTCTGTTTCTCTCTGCTGTTGTTTTATCACATGATTATTATATATTTTTTCTTTAACTCATCAACATTATATTGGTCTACCAGGGCTCTGCTGGAACAAGGTCTGACGTCAGCAAGTGTCAGCTATCTATGAGCTATCATGTAACATTAGCTAACATCAAGTACAATGTCTACATATGAATCTCCTTTCAGAGGAAGCCATTGCCATGGCAACAGGGAGGGAGGGACTTTTATTTTATCCAGCTGATTTTGCATTAGCTGCAGTTTGCAACAAGCACCAGCTGGCATATGTCTGTAGTCCAGACTATAATGAACACATCAGGGCCCTGAACTCCTCTTTCCTCCCACTGGAATCTGACATGTTGTTTTAATACCTCATTGACTCAGTCCGTATCAAAGTGTGTGTCGAAGCGCATCAATTAGCAGATTACTGTGTGTCAGAATCAAAATCCTGATTGGATATTAGTTTGTTAGTCAGGAGTATCTAAAATTAGGGTTAGTTTATTGCACATACTGTGTAATCATGCATCAGCTCCATGCCAAGCTGCCGCTGGACAATCCAATATTTTGTTAGCCTACAAACTAGATCTTGGTGTTGTAAATAAACAGTAAGTAACATCTACAATTATCCTCACTAACAAAGAATTGGCAATCATAATGCAGTCTAATAAAGCTCAACAGTGCGACCACCAGAGCTGCCGGCTGCAGCCATTCATCTCCAGGTAGAATAATTATTGTAAAACACTTAGAGTATGGCTATTTTCATCTTATCAAATGAAAACAGCAAAAGGCCACACTGAGTAAATCTCTGTGGTTACTTTTTGACACTTTTCCCTGCTCTGACCCAGGCTCCCTTTTAAAGGTAAATGTGCACAGTCTGCATATAGCCTTCGATATGGGATGAGTGTGATGCTTTTGCGAAAAAAAAGAAAAAACACACAAAGATGTTTTAATTTTTTTTATTTTATGCCAGATGAAACGAGAAAAATATGAAATGGCAGCATGCTGTAGCAATTGCATTTAGACTTCAGTTTGAAATAAACATGGGTGTCGCATGCAATTGTGTACACGAGATCTGTATCTGTTTTTAATTCCTCCCCTGTGATGCCTTTTCCTTTTTTCTTACTGTCCTTTATGCTTTTACTCTCTTATTATTTACAATCTCTTCATTGTCCCTCATTCCTTTCACTGCTCATCATCATTTTTATCTGTTCTTAATTCCTTGATGTAAAGTTGCCTTCTAATTGTCCTTCTAATTGTACTTTTCATTTTTTTATTTATTTCTATTTTTGCATTTACTATTATCTATCTATTTTTTTATGCATTTGTATTTTCTTTCTCCTCCCTCTCTTCCTTCTCTGTGATTTTGCCTTTTATTATTTTTACTTATAATATTATTTTTACTTATAATAATTAACTTTTTGAGTTTTTACATTTTGTTCGTCTGCCTTCTTGTTTCAACGCACCTCAGACCACACTTCCTTGTGTTTGGCTTGACTGTTGGTAAACTCTGTTTTAAAGGTGCTACTTAAATAATAATAATAGATAATTAAGACTTTGTTGTTATACAAGTAGAAGATTCTCATAACTTTACAACTCACGAAAGTACATGATTTTTTTAAAGGGAGTCTTGGGATATCGCAGTTACCAGTTAAACAATGTGTTAACAGATATCTGCATCTTATATTACAGTACAACAGCTGATTAGCATTACAGTGGACCTTTGGTTCTCTCAGTGGACCATCGTCCAACAGGTCCTCTAGTCCCCACATTGTGCACTCTGACAGCAAGAACCTTTGTACAGTAACACTACAAACTGTGTCAGCAGCTTAGGAAAATTAATATTCATGTTACATGGATATTGATGACCTTAAAACTGTGTTTACAAAACACAGGGCTTACTTATAGACATTCAAATGACTGCTTAGTTTCTTCAGTTAGTTACTATAATAACGACATGAATCAACAAAATGAGAAATTGTAATACCATACACCAACAATCGAAGTATTGTATAAGGTTAGGTGATTTTTACTGTTGCTATTGCAACACATGCGACTGCCGTTGGCACATATGAGCTAGTTTTAGCCCCGTCGTCTGAAGAACAATAACCCATAAAATGAAAATTTGGCATATTTAAACAAAACAAAAAACAGCTACCAATAACCATAGTCCTTACAAGCTTAACTAATGTGTTGTCATGGTTTAGATGGTTGCATACACAAATATGTAGTTGTGACAAATTGACAAAGTTACGTTTTTCTCGCTGAACTACATAATTACATAATTACCATCAGTAAACTAGACGCTGTCTGACTCTGTAACTCACAGGGACGGAGGCTGTTTTCTGGGGGAAGGTTCCCTGAAGCCTCAGCCGCAGGGCTGACAGTTGCGGTGATTTATTTTCATCACAAACACTTGGTGAGTTAAAGTTGTCTGCCGGTGACAGATGCTGTTTTTGGGCAGAAATGTGACGAAGAGTCGGTAAGACAGGCAAGAGGACAGACAGGAGGACAGACGCTTCTCCACGTATAACTGCGGTATTTTTTCCCTCATATAAGCTGCCAACGACAGTTACAGTTACTACGTTATTTTTGTTTGGTCCTGTAACGTTGCTTTGTGGGACATTTCTCTGTATTTAGTTGAGTGAAGGACCTGTGCAGTTATCAGACTGTCAGACCGACACGTTCCGCTCCACGCCTCCGGATTATCTGTTCACACTGGAGCGGTTCACCAATAATGCGACCCTGATACTACCTCCAGAGGCGGATCAGCGCCAGAGTGAAATTCCCCCATCTCCGCATCTGAAACTTTCACACAGAGGAGGGTGCGGAGAATTGGGGCAGGATCCCCGCATGCAAACGGCAGTGTGAATGGGGCTACTGTCATCATCAAGGAATAAAGCACTCTGCTGCCACCTAGCACCTACAATTATCAAAAGCAACTCTCCTTTTTACAGGGCGTCACCATGATACACAAGGGCAATGGTGTACCCTGGAAGGAGAGACATCTGTAATGTCAGTGTTGCCACGGATCCTACTCATGGTCTCTCGGCCTCTCTCTCTGTCGTCTACTGCCCCTGTTGGCGCTCATCCACTCGAGGCATCTTCAGAGTATCTCTGCACTCTTTAAGCCTGAAACACATCGGGCCAACCGTTGGCCATCTGAAGTGTTTGGGGAGACTCGGACGAGTTCGGGAACAAATTTGTTTGGTGTGTTCAGCTGCGTTGGAAGCTTTTGGAACCGCGTCTGCTCCGATTCAACTTGCGAAGTCTGACAGCGTTGGCTGTTGGCCGTCTGAGCCATTGGATACTCTAATTGGTTGTGTGCTAGCTGTATGACCATTCTGATTGGCGGTGTGCTAGTGAATCAGCGTGGTGTGTGGGAGGGGAGGAAAAGTGTGTGCGCCGCTGACCTCTGTGGTGTGTGCTTTGTTTTTCTATGCACTCCGTTCCGTCATTTCCTGTTTTCATGTTTTGGATTACTGGCACGAGACTAGTGCCACCCGATATTAAGGAGACCTATTGCATGTTGCGCAATTGGCCGCCGTCAAGGCGGTATGTTTCAATGCAACCTTTCTGCCAAACGGGTCAGACGAGAGGCAACGGAGTGGTCGGATAAAGGCAGTTGTCTGGGCTGGGTTGCCCTGACGCTGCTTAGCTACTACTTGGCATGTCTGCTGTACTTAACAACCCTGCAGCTGTGACAGCCATAGTGTCCGTCTGTTTACCAGGGCTCACAGACTCCTACATTAGCTCCACCACTGGCTGTTTGTTTGAAGCAACTTCAACAATTTCAAGCAAGAAAAACACAGGTACACCCCACTAACACCAGACAGCCACTGAACATACAGTCAGGAAATAATAACATATCAGTTACACTGACAGAGATTGGTGGGACCAGCGTACACGGCTAAATGCCTTGGCTGTCCTTCTGTGTCCACACCCCCCTGGGTGACCTGGTAGTCCAATGTACATCCAGAGAGAAAGAAGGGAGCTCAGTGGGCCACAATTCATTTACTTTATAATCAGACTACAAAAGAGACAGGAAGTGGCTATATAGTGTCCTAAACTGTATGTTTAGTAGATGTCTGGTGTAAATAGGCTGAGCCTGTGTTTTTCCCACAGCTGTTAAAAACAAACAGCCTGTGATGGAACTGATGCAGTATGCTGTGAGCCTTAGTTGCCACAGTTAACACACCTCCACTGTGGCTGTTGCAGATGCATTGTGTCTCGACTTGTTAGGTGGAGTGGACAGGCCGGGTGGCGGAGCAGAGGCGTGGCAGCATCCCACTCTACCTATTGAGCCCAGAGACACTCTTGACAATGAATAGCTATGTCTTTACCCACAAAAAACAACTCATAAAAACATACATTAAAGGGACAGTGTGTAATATATCAAGTATTTAGCGCCATCTAGCCATGTGTTCTACATTGCAACACTCCTTTGCTCACCCTTCCTGTTCTGAAGACATTGCAGACGTTCCGGTAGCTACGGTGGCCCTGACAGACAAGAAACTCATTTCAAAATATGGACTCTTTCCCAACATTTACCCTCATTTTCTGAATTTGCCGGTCATGTTGCCTTTTTTTCCTCTTTTTCGCTTTTTTGGTGGTGAGGATTCCTTCTCCTGTGGCGTGGCAAAAGTGTGGTCTTCCATTTATAAAACAAAAATCGCAGGCTTTCAAATTTTCCGGGGCAGTGACGAGCGCTTTCGCTGAGCTCCCTCTCAGTTCCGCAGTCAAGCTGGCTCTGAGCGAAAACGCGTTTAGCCTTACTACGTAGTACCACGTAGTGCTTTGTGTCCCTCTCGGCAGTCCATAGTTTTTTTAAAACCGGAAAGACATGGCGGCCTCCATAGAGCTTGCCCGTGCTATGTATATTCAGATAGGTAATTCTTCGCTCAGGAGGATAAGTCAGATTGTTGGCAGAGGTAATTGTACACCAATGAGGACTTACTTATGAACAAAGACACTGATTTGAGTTAATAAATTACTTAAATCGTTACACACTGTCCCTTTAACAGACCAGCTGCTCCTGGAGTTTCAGGTAAACTTGTGGGGGCTGTGTGCCAGATGTGTCCTCATGTTACATCTGTTTCAGCTCCGTAACTGCAAAACTCATTCTAAGGAGTTATCTCATTAATATGCATATATGCAAATTACACTCACCTTGCCCTTCCCCTCAAACCGCCTCTCCAAACAAAAACAGTGACAGAAGTTAACGCTGAAAAATGACTGACAAAGTAAAAATCTTGTCACAGAAAAAAAATGACCTGATGCTAAAATGGAAAGATTGCCGTTGAAAACACATCAATATCCCCAATTATCAAAACAAAAGATAAATCATTTTCAATGTCTATGTTTTATTTTTTGAATGTAATCTATTTAAAGTGGTTAGTCTGGAGTTTTGAGAAACTTACTTAGCCAGAATATTTGAATGCTACAGCTCCCAGGTCCCTCCTCCTTCCTCTCTGCTGCTGCAGCCCTGCCTTCAAAGCCCCTCCCACAGAGGAGCCTGCTGTGCACGAGCAGGCTTGTAACCACGGTAACAGAGGAAGCTAGATAACCAACATGCCGCATACAAAATAACAACAACATAAGCCCTGATTGTTCTATTTCTGATAAATACAACTGAATTACAATGACGAGTGCCTTACGCCGAGTCACCGAAGCAACCCCAGTAACAAACAATATTCCTCACATTGCGGTAGACGAAGTTACCAGGAAACCATTAGCCAGTGCAACATTTTTGCCATGCTGCCTTTCTGAAGCATGAGTAACGTTATTTCTCTAAACCAATTCAACCACTTAAGAGTGTCCTGAACACAAACTAACGTTATAACTGCCAGGTCACTTGAAAGACACTTTTGCTAACCAGTAGCCATAAAGACAAAGCTAACCACCGGAGTTAACACACAAGCTAACAAGCTAGATTTACCAACAAGCTACATAGCTCGACTGCAACATTGTAAGGCGATATGCACTATTGCGAGTATGACTGTAACTGCCGCCACCATAGCCTTGTGGTTAAAACATAGAATGAAACAGGGGTCATTACTTAGAAAAGCTGCTAACTCTGCGTCACTCTTGAGTCCTTATAAATCCTGCAGCTCCCTCCACCTCTGAAATGACGCCCCAATATTTATCCTAGTTTTCTCTCCGGCTCTGCCAATTCTTTCTCTTTACACTGCTTTTCTTCGTCAGTCTTTTATATTTCTTCTCTTTGGCGTGGGCAATTGTGAGGCATTTTTCGGCTCTGTTGTTGTCCGTTCTCCACCATTGTTTATAGTTTGGGCTTGAGCTTGAAAATACAATCAAATCATTTGAAAGCACTGCTGATAACATCTAGTCTTCCAACTCTTCCTTTTGTGGACAACATCCAGATGTAGCTTAGATTGTGTGATATTGTTTTGATATTTCTATCAAAGCCACAATGCAATCTAATACTGTATTGACTGTGGTAATCAACATCATCAGTGTGAATAAATGTTGACTTTTGTTTTTTAATTTTGGTGTTATGCAACATTTTACCAAAGCCACCATCTTTTGGGAATCTGAACTGTTTTATGTCCCACATGTTCACTCTACTAAAACACTGGCTCTTTCAAACTGCTGCAAGGACAATTAATAGAAAGTATCCAGCCTCAAAGTTGTCTGTCAAAGTCTGGTGCTTTGTCAGTATTGGCACAAATGGTGGTTTTCCTGCCAAATTTGCATAGTTGTTATTTGATTGGTTGGCCACAATCCATCCATAATCTTACAAGAGCCGTACAAACATAGCATTTCATGAACATTTTCCCCAAAATCATAGCCAAAACCATTTAAAGTGCTGCTTGAAAGTTTGTAAACCCGGTCACTGTTTTTGTGAAAAACATTAAAATAACCTTATTAAACATACATTTAAATCCCAATTTGTAAAGTACAAACTTTAAAATGATGGACACAAACACAAAAAGAGATATATATCTTCATTAATTAAGTCAAAGTGGTTTATTTAAAACAAAAACTGATTATTTAACATGTGCAAAAGTATTTGAACCCTTTTGGTTAGTAGCTTGTGGCTCTTCCTTTTGCAGAGAGAGGTTGGAGGGACAGCTGGTATATATCAACATCTTCAGGTCTTGCCACAACATTTCAATTGGATTAAGGTCCAGACTTTGGCTGGGGCAATCGAGAGTACGAATCCTCTTTCTCTGAAGCCATTCCTTTGTAGTTTTGCTGGAACGCTTTGGGCCATTGTCTTGTTGCATAATCCATTTTTGTACTAGCTTCAACTCCCTGACCGATGGCAGGAGATTCTGGTCAAGAATGTGTTGATAGGCCTTGGAATTCATGGTTCCTTGGATAATATGGAATCGTCCAGTTCCAGAAGCAGAGCATAAGTTGTTCACATTGCCAAAATTGCCAAATACAGTGCTGAGAGAAGAGAAGAGGATAGAAGCCCTGCGGACTGCTGACTACCAAGTGTCAGGCTGTCAGTTTCCATCACTAAGCTTCACTGTTGGAAGGAGGTTCTTTTCTTGATATGCAGTGTTAACTTTTCTCCAAACATGGTGGTTTTGATTGTGACCAAATAATTCTATTTCAGACTCATTTGTCCAGAGAATGGACTTCCAGAAGGCCCCTGGTTTGTCCAAGTGCTCTCTGGCTAAGTTGAAGCAGCCAGTTTTGTTCTTTTTTGAGAGCAGAGGCTTCCTCCTACAACCCTCCCATGAATGTCATGGCTATTCAATTTTCCTCTGATTGTAGATGCATGCACATTTGTCCTACATGCTACCAGAGAGGTCTGCAACTCTCTACAGGTGATGTATGGGTTGGCCTTTACCTGATTCATTATGTGTCTGGTGCTTATGGTTTTGATGGGCGTCCACTTCTGGGCAGAGTTGCTGTCATGTTTAAGGCCCTCCATTTGTAAATGATTTGTCTGATGGATGGAGCTGGAATCATTTGGAGATGGTCTTATAACCCTCCCCAGACTGATGGGCTGTCACTACCCTCTTCCTCATGTCAGATATCTCCTTTCCTCTCTGCATTGCTGATCTGTATGGAACTACAGTGGTTTGGTTTGTTTCCTCTCTTTTAATTATTAGTGCTGGCCAAACCCTTTCCCAAGGATGTCTCATTTCATTGGTCTGCTTCAATGATTAACTAAGCACCCAAATGTGTTTCACCTGAGTCTGTTACCTGCTTGACTTTATCAATGCAGCTGGGGGTTCGCTTACTTTTGCACAGACACTAATTCCATATTTCATGTAGTTTTTGGGCTCCTTAAACAAGTCCCACTAAACAAGTAAACGCAATTGATAAACATAAATATGGCATTTCATATATAGAAACTGGTGATGATAAAATAAGAAAATCATGGTAAAGCAACAGAGACATCTAAATTGCTCAAGGGGTTCACATACTTGGAGGCAGCGCTCTAACTGTGATTAAACCCTTACATGATGGACCGTGGCGTTATGAACCAGAATGCGATGTAGTTCAGTGTAGTTTTATTTTTGGAAAGGCCAAAAATGTAAAGGTACCACTATACTCAGAACTGCATAAATACTTTTGTGACTTTTTGTATCTGTAAAACATGGTGCAATGAATATTCTCCAGGAGAAAATGTGCATTGTTATCCCAATATTTAAACAGGCACCACCTCTTTGACTCCAGCGTGGCAATAAGCAGCGCTCAACATTTCTCTAACTAGTTTCTAAACCAGTTTTTTTAAATAGAATTGAGCATAACCTTACCCTTACTGTTAGTTGGATACATAGATAGCCAGATAGATGCTCCTACCAACTTTGATTCAAGGTAGAGAGTTGCATCGCTTAAAAAGCTGCCAAAAAAGTAAATAACTCTTTACCTAAAAAGTAACCGCTTTAACTAACCCTTGCACTGTCTGAGCCAGCCAGGTATATCTGACTGAGATTACATTTGGCCAGCAGAGTGACTGAGTATTAACAGCTTTGTAATAGAGGTGAACAGTGTAACAGCCAAATCCTCTATGTCCTTCCATGTTTTCACTGGGAAGCTTCAGCAGGGTGAAAGGTTGAACGTGCAGCTATATTCATAACTGTCCAACATGTCCACTGGAAGTCCAGGTTAAGACATTTATTAAATATCTGAGCTGTCAGGTCATCCTAGGTTCATACCCCCACCCTTCCCACACCAGCCTCCCTCATCGGCCAATTCCCATCCGCCAGTCTTGACACTATAACGGGCTGCTCCACAGAGATAGGCAGCTGCTACACAAACACACCTCTGTTGCTGCATACCCAACTCAAATATTGATCTACATGTAGCTGGTGGCAGGAGGAGCAGATGGGCCATGTGCACTGGGGCTAGGAGGAGCATGTCACTTTAACTCTCTGTCTGTTGTGAAAAAGCCAAAGTGTCACAGTGGAAAAACACCTGGAAAACATCCCCCATCATATCCATGCAGAGCAGGGTTACAGACAGTGTCCGTGAAGTAGATGGGGAAGAAGTTAATTTTGCTGTGAGAAATGAAAGTTTTACCGTGAGGAAATAATTGAATTGGACCTTAGCCAGTGTCTCTCCCTGGCCAAAGTCATAATAGACAGAAATAGTGTCTTCAATGTGAAGAAGTTCTACACTTATAATGTAATCAGGATTTAAGGCTTTAAACAGCCGGAATGCTATCTTACATCTCTGCTCCAAGTTGTCAGTAAATCTGTATATGCTTCAGATCAGTGAGTAATATAAATTGAATATTCCAAGTGCAGTACTGTATAGCATTACAGTGCATCGATAAAATGAAATAATATACTTCACTTTGTTAACTTGTCTTGGGCTACGTACTGTACATGCTGTACTATTGATCAACAACTACAGTATGCTTTATGTCTAGGAATGCATTCTGCTAACAGACACACCAGTCTCAGCCAGAATATGAGTTTACACCCACACACAAACACACACAACACAAAGATTAACAAGTCCTAAATCTCAGCCTGCTGCGTCATCGTTTAGCTGCATCACATGTCTTCACAACAGACGTGAAGGATTATGTGGAAATCATAGTCAGCTAATGCTCCATCATGTTACCCACCAAAAACAGCAGAGTACAGGCTGTAAGGCAGGCAGTCTGCATGGAGGAATGACAAATAACACTTAGTATGAATGTGCAGCAGTGATCCAAAACTTGAAAAATTAAAAGTTTCATTTTAGGGACACCTTTAATGGATCAAAAATCTACAATATTTTAAAAGTAGCACCGATAGTGACCAATGACAGTGACCCACTCACCAATCCGTGATGAGTTACCTTGTTTTAAATGCTGCAAACTGCTGAACTAGTTGAAGTAGAGATGTCCTGTTTATACTCCCTAGAATGGGTCAAGCTCCAAAACACTGGGTCATTTGTTTCCCATGATGATAAATCAGTAGCATTTTCATTAGAGCTTGATGTGAAAATCCATATTCTTGTTTTGAATTGTAGATGTTGATTATTGGCCATCATTTTGTAACCATTCAAGATTGTTGAGTTCTGCAAAAAGGACCCAGAATGAAAATTGCAATTATAGCATTATAGTAGTAGTTAAGTGTACTTACAGAAAGTATGCTTACGTTCATTTTATTTGTAATATACCACTATGCTTTCTTGAAGTGCACTTTAATTTCACTTCACTACAGGTGTATTTAAGTAGACTTCCAAACATTTTCAAGCTGTATTTAAGTGTAGCTTTGAAAGGTATACTGAAATGCAAATACTTACAATGGAAAGTTGGTTTGACAAACATAATTAATAATAATGTCCCTATTTACTTAATCATACTTTTGAAAAATGTACTGAATTGCAAGTAGGTAAATTAGTTTACTTTCATAAGGTGTGATTATGACAGATACCACGTAATTTAGAAACATGACCCTGTTACTTCCTGTTCACAGAAGAAACATATATGCACAGGCTTTGGACAACTCCCCATGGCTAATATTTGAATTTTGACATGCAGAGTAAATGGGATGTGCTTTTAAGCCTCTGTTTGTTTTTGTTTTTTTTATTTATTTTCAAGATAAATGAACATGTACTTTTTTAAAGAAGCCAAGAGAAGTTGTATTTGTTTTGAACTTTGTCTGTCCTGTTATCTGAAGTCAACAACTCAAAGGCACTCTGTGTATTTCTTATGAACAGCTTTATGATGACATTCTGTGTCTATGTGTTTGGACAGACATGTTTGGTGTAGTTCCTTCAACATAAACTATCTACTTAACTGAGATTTGTTGCTCAGCATTTCTTACATCCATGTTTGCTAGCTTGCCGTCTTGTTCCTCCTAGCCATTACTGGTGTATTTGTCACTAGGTGCTTCTGCCACCAAGTGACACCAAGTAGCAGCAGAAAAACACATTCCTAGTGTGCTTTTACAGAATACAAAAAGAGAGTACGTGCCCTGCATGTGTTAGAACGTCTCAAGGCTGAACATGTGTCTGCATTAAAAACAAGAACCATGGCTGGTCATCTTGGTGCTTTTGGTTCTGGTGAGACATGAAATACAATCCAGCAATTTCAGTTTGAGCGACTAATCTGTGAGTTTGTAACACTCATGGTGGCATCTTTTGTTGTAATAATCACTAAGTATGTATTATCATATAGTGTGTATTTAGTAAGTAAGTATCAGTATGCATGCAGCTGTCATGTTGTACTCGACCGGGATTATCTTCTTGCATGTATTGTGTATAGTGTTCCACCATCTATCTGCAAGACAACTTTGCATGCAATCAAGACAAAGTTGAAACCAGTTCAACCATTTTGCTAGATGACCCACCATTTAACAGCCAGAGCCCTCACAGTTGACACCTCCACTGCATGACAGGACTGGACATCAGACCCTGCTGTGTTCGTATTTTTGCTCCTATAGAGCATCATTATTATTGCTCTTCTCTGACTGAACTGCTTATTGCTGCTTCCCCACCCACATGGGTATGCATGCTACAGACATGATTAACATATACAGATCCTAGAGATTTCTTGATTTTTAATGGACCTAAATGCTTCAACTTAGAGAATCAGTGTTGGGGGTACGCTACAAAGTAAGCATTACTGTAATCACGTGACATTTGTCTGTAACTCCGCAAAGCAACACATTCCAGTTAATAATCAAGATGATTATTTCGTTACTTGGGTTACATAAGTTGTTCACATTGCCAAAGTTGCCAAGTACAGTGTTGAGAGAAGAGAAGAGGATAGAAGCCCTGCGGACTGCTGACTACCAAGTGTCGGACTTTCTCCCATGATGAGCACCATGCAACACACCAAAACCCACAGCTCCAGCACCAGTGACTCTTTTGCTTTCGATGAGGATGATACAATAGTTTTTGACATATAATGCACAGAAAGCTGACCAACAGACAAACTATTATTGCCTTTCCTGTAAGGTGGTAAATTCAGCTCAAAAGGAGCAGCTGTCAGTCAAGGCTGAGGTCAAATTATGCTCACTGACCAGTATGGAAGTTACTCACTCGACAGCAACTTTCTATAAAGCTTGAAAAGTATGAAAGGTTTGTCAGGTTGCCAAACAAAGGGAATCCTTTCAAATTTGGAGTCTAAAAATACAATATGAGCTGTGCTCTGGTGCTGATGAGCTCTGATGGATCATCCATGAGTCAGTGGAAGCCCCGCCCACCCCTGTCACGCTATTACCAAACAATCAGAGCTCGCCCACTACTGAGGACCCCTGAGAAGACCTCTGCTGTATCGCTTCACAGTGATACATCTAGTAGTCACACTCTTCCCCCACAACAAACTCGATTGCCAGGCAGCCAGAAACAACATGTGAAAGATTGGAATTGCTCATACTGTGAATTTCAATCAGTCACCTCAGTTGTGTGTTTCTCCTGCCTGCTTTGTGCTTGTTATTCCTTTGAGGTCTGGCTGGCCCTGGTAAAGGAGAACCGAGGAGTCAGGAGCCGCTAGCTGCAGGGGGAGGTGTGGAGGATGGAAGGGCTAGGGTGAGGGGAGAAAAGGTGATGGTGGTGGGATGCCGTTCTCTGACTGTAATCACAGTTTCAGGGCTTTACAGGATAGAGCAGCGCTTATACTGGGCTCTGATAAGGATTAAACCACAAAACTGGAGCTGCTTCCTACACACTGCTGACCTCTCACTAGCTCAGATGACAATGCAGAACATTTGTAAAACTCAGCACTGACTTATGTCCAAAATTCACTTGACTGACTACACAGTGTGCCGGCTGTGTCTCCAGAATGTGTTCAGCCGCAGTATCTGGGTTCAGATGTGTTTTGACGTGTTTTTCTCAGAGCTAAATACACAATCATAGTAAATGTGTTCAGGGATGTGTTGGCTTTGTGCAACAAGGTCTAGAGGTGTGAGGCCCAGTATATGCTTCTGGAGGGAATTCATAGTGTCACACTCAGTTGTTCACACAAGAATTGCCAAAATAACTGAGAGAAAGGTTCAAAACATCTTGTCCAGATATGTATTATTTTCATGCTGTGACATGTTAGCTGCAAGGTAGCTGCTGCTATTCATGAGGTTCAGAGTTGGTTAGGGGCACCTTTATATTATAATAGAACAAGAACAGAAAATAAAAACAAGACACAAAATAATAGCAAAATGATAAAAAACAAAAAACAAAACAAGAAACAAGCACTCTGGAACTGAATTAAGTTAAAAGTGTGAAACGACGTGAGTGGAATGAATAAAATAAAAAAAATATTCATAAATTATTTTCAATAAAAGATTTATTATCATTACTGTAGCGATATCCAACATGTAATACTACTTAGGCTTACATGGAGATTATCTAACCTGCTGGAGTTGCTGGACTTGAGAAGGAATAAGGTCATCCACATAAACAAGGATGTTTTTTTATTTATTTTTTTTATTTTTTATGTCAAACACCATTGGATGATGTGGTGAACAGGAAGCGTGTATATTGAGAACAGCAGTGAGACAGGAATAGACCCCTGAGGAACATTACAGTTAAAAGGAGCAACAATGGAACTGGCATTAACTGTAACAATGCAAAGGATTATATTATGAATGCAGCAGGTGTTGAGCAGGTTTTTCAAGACCAACCTAAGTTCTAGATGGGTCTGGAGAACAGCGTGATTGATTGTCTTTTTCAGTACCTTAGAAAATACAGTAATAAAGGGCCCTTTGTTCATAAATGGTTGAGTAGTTGCATGTTTATGTTAATTATCAATAGGAATTAATTAATTTACCTCAAGCTGAGATATTAAGGATGCGTTTGGGTGTTAAAAGAGATGTGTGGTAAAGCAAGTAATGTAATGATGTTCGTAACTAAAAACTAGGGATCAACTGATATTGATTTTTCAGATTATTAGTCATGGAGGAAACAGATAACCTGTATTTGGAACTGATATGCATTTACAGTAAACAAAAAAAAAAAATCAAATCTATAAAAGACCTAAAAATCTTGGTGTCAAAATGTGGAATTTGATATATCACTCACTCTAACACAAGTTTAGGTGAAATGCATGTAAGCATATGTTTAATTAAAATAGAACTTAAAGTTTACATTTAGCTTTCCAAAACATAAAAATTCACTTCAGAATGATACACTACTGGAATTATAAATACATTAATACGTTCATCACTTTAACTGGTAAAGGGATATGGTGCAATATGTAAGGGATTTGCCTTTTCATGAGAGAGGGGAATGTACGGGGAATGCCATTTTTGCTAAGAATCATACATTGGAAACCACTGAGACACTCCCAATGCATTTGAGTTAGAGACAGTGAACATAACTGAGCTTGTTTCTGATTAAACTTAAGAGGTGCATTATACATTTAATAGCAGTCATGTCTTTTGAAAAAGATTCAGCATGCCTGACATGCTGACTACACTTCATGACCCACAACAAACTTTATACATTTTATATATTGACATTGGCAGGAATGTATTTCAGGTGGTTATTCATAGAACTCCAATAAAAACAACAGTTCAATTCAGAGATCATCAACACTGTATGAACGCGCGCGCACACACACACACACACACACGCATGCACGCACACGCACACACACACACACACACACACACACACAGCTGCTGAAATCCATCTGACATTTACGTGTGTATCTCCAACACCTAATGTTGGTTCACACATAGCTGCATGAGAGCGGTGCATTAATGTGGGTTTGTGAGGCAGAGTGATGCTTGCTTGTTGTGCAAGAGTGGAGGAGGAAGAGGTGGAGAGGTGCATCCACACAGTCCAGATCTGAGTCTAAAAAGACGGCTGTGACATTCTACCTGTTGACATTCTACCTGTTTCCTGCATATACCCTGCCAACTTCGTGATGACTGTTGATTTATCTGCCGTCTAGGAATTGCTAATACCGTTGTGATGTGATTACAAGGTACAGTAATTACCAGTTATATGGCTCTGTAGCCTCTCCTGTCACAGCTGTAAAAATGTGGATATGGCCAATTAGGTTGCTGAGCTGTGTGTTTACCTGAGATTCCAGTTTACGGTTGGGTAGATCGTGCTTTATTTTCTTTATGGGATCAACAATTTTAAAACCCCTGTAATAAGTGATCCCTGCTTCCAGGCTTTGTGCCAGCTATGTACTTTACACATGGATGTGATACTGATAACAGTTGTTTCATGTCACTGTTGAAATTAAACCAAATAGGTGTAATCCATGCAGCTTAGTATTTTTTTAATTATCCTCCCCCTGCATTATTCCATCACAGCACTGTACAGTACTACACTTTTGAAACTAATGGCCTTGCAGGGGCACAGGACCTCTGACACCTAAGAAAGTCTGGACTTAACATATCCTTTAATTAATTATTAGCATATGTCAGTTGTGCATCAGGTTAAGTTCAAGTGCTGTTTTAGGATCATACTGTTAAAATCCAAAGCTGCAACTCCAGCAACACTGCAGGATCAGCTACTGCCATCAACTCACTGTTTGCAACTAACATTTGTCTAATTAGACTCATAAAAATTTACATTTTCGGGTTTCTGTCTCTACTCTTTTATTTTGAATAATTACTGCAAAAGTACCGATTTAAAAACAAAACTGACATGAAAGAAATATATGGAGCAATTACAATAACACTGCAGAGAGAAAATCAACATACAAGAGAAATATTTTGTTGTCTCTCCTTTTTTCAAAATAAATCCTGGTTTATTTTGAATGTGGACTTTATGAATGACACACAATAAGTGTGTTTCAATTCTCAAAGCTAAGTTACTCCCCCTAAGAGCTATCATTGCTGTTATTTTTGTGCAACGCATACACTGAGTCAAAATCCATCAACCGAGCATACATCGGTTGACTCAGCACCTGGGTTGTTTGTGCTTCGAACATCATCACATCATCACAACGACAGACGTGCTTCACCCATAGACTGCTTCACCACGACTCCACACACTGCGCCAGGCTCTGTGCACCGAGCGCTCACGCAAGCAACGGGAGAACCTGACTGATCATCCTCGTGGCGAGGCAAATCAATAATAAAAGGTTTGTGCACACCACATATCTAATTCACATTGTCTGAGTTGCGTTACCTATTAAAGTAGTATCTTTATATTGTCGAGGCTAGTTGTTTGATTTGGCTCACAATGTAGCTAGCCGCCATTTAGCCGTTATCATGGAAGCACACACAGACACAGCTTTTCTGTTTGGTCTCGGCCATTTACCGAATTAATTGATAAAACTTTTTCATAATGCCCATGGACGTATGGTCATGTTTATTTTGAGTTCGTCAGGTAGCTAGCTGGTTCGCTCGCTTGCAGGCTAATTTGCCAGCTAGTTAGTTTGCTAGCTTGCCAGGTAATTCGCCAGTTTAGGGGGGAGGGGGGTTTTGGCGATAATCTATCAAAATTATTATCCCAAGAACTAAATAGTTCAGCAGCTTCTTTTTAAGGAACTAAAACGTTCCTGTTGCCCATGCTGTCCGCGTTTCAACCGCGGTCTGAAGTCCTGGGGAGATCATGCAAATTAGGCCAATGACGTAGGAGGACGTCGCAGTCTCCAACTCCCGCTGAAAATCGTCTTCCGACAGTCAGCAAAACCTGCACCTCCTCATCAGTCAAGCGGTCATACGTTTTCTTTCTTTTCTTTTTGATTAAGCTTTTTGTGTTTGTTTCAGATCAATGGACAGCTTTGTCATCCTCACTGACAGATTGGCAGCTGACAGACCTTGTAGAAAGATTTAAAGGTAAGAAATATTTGTTTCCACAGCATATCAAGTCTGACATTGCTACTCATAGTGATAATTTGGGATAATCATGGAGTTGACTGCATTCCTTTTTTGTATAAATTCTTATGAAATATAATTTCCTCTATTTTTCAGTAGCTTCCATGTCTTTTGTAGGCTTGCAGTGCTTCATGCTGTTTTGTAATAATAAATTATGGAATATGCATGTTTATTACTATAGCTTCCATGTAATTAGCCATACATTTTTGCTTTCTGCTCCTCTGTTGTAAGAATAAAGATGTCTTTGAGTTTTCTATTTTTGTCTTTCAGAGGAGGGGATTGATGAGGAGAGTTTTCTTCTTTTAGATGAGGCTACCATCAGCCAGTTGATCCCAAGAGCTGGCCCTATGCTCAAGCTCCTCAAGAAGTTTAGAGGACTTGTACGTAGTTAAGATTAATGGAGACGTGATATGCTCAATTCTTCAGTTTTCCACACACTATTATTATTTCTATTTACTATTAAGTAGTTTCTTTGGGAAGATGGCATATACTTGCTTTAAGTGCAAAGGCAAATTTCAGAGGGTATCAAGAGTCTTTTTATGCATTTACGTGCAGTACACTATGTAAACTCAGCATCAACACATTTCCAGTGTAGTGAAAGTGGTTGTGGTAGGACATTTTCTTACATGGGGTCTTTTAAAAGACACTTGGAAAAGGAGCATGGAGTTGGAAATACTCTTGATGACCCCTTTGAAGGTCCAGCCCCACCTGTTGATGTTCAGAATGTTTTAATGTTGAATGCTGAAATGGAGCCAGCACAGGGAGATGAGGAAATTGTGGAGGATTGGGATGAACTAGAGCCAGGGGGCATTACCAATCGGGTGGCCCTCTTTTTAGAACTAACCTAACTAACTAACTAAGTTTTTTAAACTAACCAGCTGCAGGGCGGGAATTGGCTGCATTGTAACAGTTAGCATATGTTTTCTTTTAGTTGGATAGTGAAAGACAAAATCACAGGTATGCCATTCCACATTGTATTGATACCTATAATGTCTTCCTACAGATGCTGTTGGGGAACTCACCCTGAGGCAGCTGCCAGCCTTGCTTCCTCCAACTGCTTACAAAGTTGGCCGTGGCCACGGTGCAAAAATGGTTCGCCACACCATTGAAGAATGCAGCTTGGCCTTCATCGACCATAAGTCTGTAAGTCCTCCAGCACATCTAAAGGGGAACTTCTTTCATTTTGTTTACATATGTGTTATTCCTGGGCTTATGAATGTGTGCACGCACACACCCAGATCCAGGTTTGTTTTACTATACTTGTGGGGACGGGCATCAAAAATAGCTTGACAATAGTCAGAAAATAGCCGATCTACAAGCTAACAACGCGTTGGTCACCATCAAAGCATCCTGGGCTTCTAGAACACCTCAGCAGCCTCCTTACCACACCGCACTGATGCAGTAATTTGTTCTAAAACCAACAAAGTATTGAGTGCAGAAATGAACACATTTATAAGAAGGTTGACACTTTTGTATTTTAACCCATTTGGACCTGATTCTATGAGGTTGAAAAGTCTTCTAAATCTACAAAGCATTTGCGGCCCACCTATCTGACCACTTAACCCGGCTACCTATCGGCCACATAGGATGGTCAGATAGGTGGGCCGCATGCATTTTCATAGTATGTTTATTGTAATGATAACCATCAATCGATTTGTGGCTTCTTAGGTCAGTTCAGGTCTGAATCCTTTTTTCAACTGTTTTCTGTAATGTGAGCTATATGCCATAACCATCAAGACTTAAACAAAAAAAGGTTTGGAATATTTTGTTATGTGAAATGAAAGGTAGACTGTTAAGGTTCAACTTTTTGAATTAGAGATGCACTGAATCTTTCAAATCATAAACCTAAGTAGACTTTATCTTAAAACAAACATTTTTCTTGTGAGAACCAGGAAAATGTTTTTTTAGCCTGGAACAAACATGGTGGAGTACCTCCATGAGGCCAAGGCATCCAGACCATACCCCTACGTCCTGATACTGGGAAATGACGATCAGCATGCATCTCAGGCTTTTGTCATCGTTGCTGGACAGGCTTTGGAACAAGATGCACTGCTTCAGGCCATCGATGTCTGCTTCAAGGCATTCTTTACTTTAGACATTAATTACCCGAAACAGTGTGAACATGTGTTGGAATTCCTACAGAGTGTAATCTATGAAATGCCAGGAGGGGAGTCGAAACTGGTAAAGTTTCTAGAATACTTGCTTCCAAGTAAAGCTAACGGCCTCAAGGACCGCTTGTTACTACCAGGCAAACTGGTGTTTGACTGTTCCAGTTCTTGACCTGAATGATAGAACATTTTATATTGTGGATATTTTGTAATAATAAATGTTTTCAAAGATTTCAGTATTGTTAAATGCTTATTGCATAGTATATGCTTTGCATGACCAAATCTAGCATGTATTTTGTTATAGGTTTGTAGTTGAACAGTTTTATAGATTTGGGTAACCTATTGCAATTTACTTTCTTATAGATTGTACTGTGATGTGTTAGAATTAATCTGGCATATTGGTTAATTTGACCAAGCATTTGGATAGATTACTGAACAAATATATGTAGTTGAAGCAACCCAGAATTGTAGTTAATTTGACCCAGCATTTGGGTTGAATATATAACAAATATGTGTGGTTAAAACAACCCAGATGTGCAGTTAATTTGACCCAGCATTTGGGTAGAATATTTAACTTATCTGTTGGGTTAAAATGGACCAACCCATCTTGCTGGGTCAAATTATCTAATGCTGGGCTGGTGCTAAATTGACCCAGTGGTTTGGTTATAAAACAGCCCACATTGGGTTATTTTTAACCAAACTGTTTTTAGTGTGTACTTACAATAAGCAAATAGATTCATTTTTACTCTTTAAGGGTTTCTATATGCAAATTAAATTGTACAGTATGGCATTTCGAGCCAAAAATGACATGCTTATCGAAAATAAATGTTCTCCTGATTTCACTTCCATCCAATATTGTTGAAAAGAAATGAAAAAAAGAAAAACAGAATAAAATCTGACTGCAAGGGAGCTTACATAAATCTCCCTGTTCAAGCACTTGGTACAAATTGTGAGAATGTCTTGACTGAAATCCAGATATATATATATATATTATATATATATATATATATATATATATATATATATATATATATATATATATATATATATATATATATATATATATATATATTTTTTTTTTTTTAAATAAAATTCATTGGACTAGTTGACACCATAGATAAAGTGACCTTACCACAGAAGAAAAACATTTATGAAGTAGCACAATAAATGTCATGGGCAGGCCTGGACAATAAACAAGGGAAAATAATAACAATATTTTTTGATAATGAAAGATTTTTGCAGTATGTAAAAAGTTTAATCTACAAAGTTACTCCAGCAATCAGTTAAATGAGAAAAAAAAGTGCAATAGCTCTTTAATGTAATTCATGGACATTGAAAGTAGGAAAAATACTCAAGCAAGGTGAGCAAGGTAAGTATAGTACTTCATAACAGTTAAGAATTCAATTCTTTATATTTATTTTTTTGTCACAACATTTATGTTTTACTCGCTCTTCTTAATCTTAATTTCCTTCTTGCAGTAGAGTCTATCCGGCATTATGATGTACTTTAGCATACTGTGCCTGCTAAGAGGTTGTCAGTCAGTCGGGGGCGCTTTCGCCCAAACACAGCTCCATGTCCTCTGGGTTGTTACAGCCAGAACACCAGTGAATGCCTAATGCGCTAACAAAGACAATGACACTCAGAGGGTGCCAGCCATTAATCCACTTAGACTTTTTGCCTTGTGCATTTCCACGATTACAGGGGCGGGTCAAATTCTAATAACTGTGAGATTTGAATTTTTTGCCTGAAGACAGGCAGGCAGATGGCGGGTTACCATTCCAACCACGGGCACATAGAGGAATTACTTTTATATCACAACACACAAGAGTGTTGCTTCTTGCAGAGGAACATGTGTGTGACGATCTACTTTCTATGGGATTAGTGCTGCATATGCATGAATGTATGGCCTTTGTCAATGTGACTGGATGGGGATCAGATAACTGCAGTCCTTCATTATGTTAATGTAGGGGACAAAGTACCGGGATGCAGAGGGTGGAGTGGATGTCAGTGGCTATGAGGATGGGTGAAGGGTGGGTTCAGTTTCAACTGGGTGATACTGGGCGGAGCTGGACGCCCAAGCACCAGCTGTGCAGCACACCCGTGCACCAGCTGCCACATCTGTACATGGATCACATCATGAAACCTGAAGTAGGCTGTGTGATACTGTCACAAATGATAAAAGAATATGTATTTTTTTGTATATTACTGTATTTATTATTGTGACATTGTAATTTATTGTGCATAATGTTATACTTGTAAGAGTAGAGAATGTAGAAAAAAAAAAATAAAAAAAAAACGCGAAAGTTATAAAGCATGCAGGTATGATTGACTTCTGGTATAACATAGTGCTTTAAATCTTAAGCTACCACTGATACAGATCTATTGGTGTTTTAGTCCCAAACCTCATTATGGAGGTTATGGACGTATGTAAATAACCCGGGATGTAAAATACAGATTGATTGAGTGAACGTCACTCACTCAAAGACATGGTCTGAATCCTGAATAACTGTCCCAACCAGATAGACATGAAACCCCACGGGTTAAGTCCTAAGCAAAATATTAGTAATGAATGATGGAGTAACTGATTAAAGATGGGGTGAAAGTTCATTGTTGACCTAAGAAACAAACAGTTGAGAGAACCACTCACCGTAAAGCCCATTTATTAGCTACTCTGTAGGTTTCATCCAGTGTTTTTCATTAGCGAGCCAGCTGCTCAGACTAACATCTACAATCCCATGAACTCTGGGCCAATTCCATATGCTGATGCATATCATATGATATGATTGAAAGCTCTAGAACACATACTAAACGGACCTTGTAATAAGACTGTTTCCTTGATTAGTTATTATTATAAAGGGAGAACATCGACATCTCCTCCATCCAGATAAGGTGAAGCTGTAGCCAACTATTTGTGCCAATCTTTCCCCAAACTGACCACGTTCATGTCTACCTTACAGGTTCTCATCTAATTCAAAGAACATTTCAGTCAATAAACCCTCACAGGGCTGATTTTTACTCTTTTGGAGGTGGAAATGTTGGACTCACCACATCTCATAGTGGAAAAAATTAAACTATTTCCCGAAACCCCATAATGAGATCATTATCATTAACATTTTTGGTTATGTGTCTTAATGTTATTAAAATTGTGTCATGTGTTAATTTCAAAGTTCCTCACAGGCGACAGGGATAGCTGCAAAAAATATTGTTCAAAACAAAACAAAGTCCTTAGTCCCTAGTCAATCATCTCTAAAAGTCATCATTAGTGTCTAGCAACAGGAAGCGTCCTGAATGTTCCCTGGAATCATATTTGGAAAACACAAGAGCTGCTGAATAACACAAAGAATCACCCTGGATGTAATTTGCATCAGTCGGAGGCACTGGATGTGTTGTTTGCATCCAGCATCAATACTGCTGAAGGAAAATGGGCAGTTAGGAATAAAAGCAGCCAAGCATAGTCAGTAAGTTTCCAAGGCGATCATAAAAAAATGTTCAATAGAATTGATAACATGCCAGCCAACACAGTGGGATGTAATGCATTTTAAACAGATGCAATCATCTTAGATTGGCCACTTTGTCATCAGCTTTGAATCTGGTAATTGCTGGCAGCTCAACTAAAAAAGTATGATCAATATGAAAGTGGCCAATGAAACAAAGGGAAATAGGCACTTTTCTAGAAAGCAGAGATAAAGATTACCCTCACAATGAGCTGGACCACCTAGGGTGTACAATGAAAATACAGGGGTTACTGGGAGCTGTCAGTGGTTGAGAAAGCTTTCACATCCTTTACTTAGTACTTAAGTACTAATGCGTTGCTGTAGAAATATATTGCAAGTGAAAATGAATCCTAATGTTAGCTAAATACATTTATGTTGTATTATCAGGGCAATGTAGGCCTACCTGATGCAGAAAAAAATAGTGTCTGGGATTTTATATAAAAATGAAATGATGTTTTATATAATACTATTTAGTATTATTCGGAGTTTATGTAACATATCTAAGGATAAACTATATATGTGCTATGAAATATTACTCATGCATTAATGTTGAAACAGGCACAATGTTAAGAATGTGTTCTTTGGATCATGGATTTATCTGCTAATTCTTTACTGGATTCATCTATTAATTGCATCATAGAATGAGGAATAGGAATGAGGAAAAGTGAGGAATGTTTTATTCGTTTTATTGTTTTGTTGTTTTATTTGATTTTTAGTAATCCACTTATTGTTTAACTGGCTAGTTGTTTAGGATCAAATTTTGTGTATCATTTGATTTTGTATTCATTGATTTACATTATGCATCACTATTTCGAAAGTTCTTCATATGCTACTTCAGCTTTGATTTAAAGTTACTAGATACGTAAATATAACTGCCAGGAATGTGTAGTGGTAAAGAAAAAGTATAATATCTCTCTCTGAAATGTACTGGAGTAGAGAATAAAGCATAAAGTGAGACAGTGAGTAATTGCATTCAGTTACATTGAACAACTGGTGTGTATGTTACTCACAGACTCTGCCGTAGCTCTGCTGTATCTCTAGATGTTCCCAGTGACTGCAGATTTTTCTCTAGTGTGACAACTGGAGGCACAATTGAAGAATACAACATTGATAGTACATAATGGACTCACAAACAAACAAATGTTGAAATGACCTCTCACTAAATTTCATCCATGTTAAACCAAGTGAATACATATGATATGGCAATAATATATGATACAAATATCTGATGCCATACAAGGGTTTTACGTATTTGGTAACACACACACACACACATGCACAGTTTTGTTGTTAAGTGGGCTCTTTACCGTTGGCGTTGATCTGGAAGATATTGGAGGAGGTCTCCTGAAACACATCTTGCAGTTCTGAGGGGCTGACCTGTGTGGCTTTGGAGAAAACATGATATCAGCAAACACCTCTGAGCCTAGTGGAGAGGGGATACTGCAAGAGCTGACCACACAGTGTAGGGACAACACAAGAACAATGTAAATATCCAGATTTGAAATATGAAGTTATTAGAGATAACTAACTCAAACCTACTGCTCAAAAGACCCCCCAAGTATCCCTTAAATATGTAATACTGTTTAAAACCCATTTGTACCTGCTACTTGCAGAGATGTGTGTTTTCACACGTGTTCAGTTAATTTTGCTAAAGTGAGAGAAAAAAATATGGACATTGTTGATATTAGTTCAGCTCCTGTTCATGTTCACACTGACTTTCTACAAACTGTCCAGTATGAAGTCATACAGACTGACAGGTATTGCTTAGATTACTTAGTAGTAGTAGTTAGTAATTAGTTTTGGCATCATTAAGGCTCTTGATGGGAAATTATGGTGACTGATGACACATTACATTTACATTTCAGACATTTAGCAGACCTTTTGTCCAAAGCAACTTACAATAGATACATTTCTCACAAGTCGATAGGGTAAAAATAAAACAAAACGTGGGAGGAGTCATGCTATGCAGAGTTGAAGTGAAGTCTGAACAAATGAGTCTTGAGTCTTTTGAGGAAGCTGGAGAGTGAATGATTCAGCTGTCCTGACATTGGTCGGGAGTTCCTTCCACCACTGAGGTGTTAAAACAGAGAAGAGTCGCGACTTCGCTGAGCGGGCTTTGTTTGCTCTCAGCGATGGGGGTACCAGCTGGCCAGCTGATTTAGTACAGCGAAGTGCTCGCGCTGGGGCATGTGGTCCGACAGGTTTTTGAGGTAGAATGGTGCAGTTCGGCCTTGAAGGCCAGCACTATCATCTTAATTGGATATGGGCCACAACAGGAAGCCAGTGGAGTTCACAAAGGAGGGGGGTCACATGGGAGAATTTGGGTAGACTGAAAATGAGGCGCGCTGCAGCGTTCTGGAAACGTTGCAACAGTTTAGGCACAGAGGCTGGGAGTCCAGCCAAGAGCAAGTTACAGTAGTCGAGGCGGGAAACACACACTCATGAGGAACTTAAATGAAAACCAACATACATACAAAAAGTTAAACAGGAAGATATAAATGGGGAAAAAAAACGGTGACTTGTACAGCAATATTAAATGCGGGGTGGGGTTTATTGTACAATTACTGTGTCACAAACTTTTTAATGGACACAGCTAACTGCCAAAGTACACATGGTAGGATACAGGCTCAACAGACAAACCTTCACAAGTGGTAACATACATAAATGGTTACTAAATGGTTTGTACAATGCTTTATAATCAATTTTAAGTGGCTTCCTTGACAGTTTACAACCAGCAGCTGGATAACATAGTAGTTTATCTACAATCAAAAAATATTGTCGTTGGTCCATGTGCTTTCACACCACGAACAAACCATAAAACAGTCCACTTGGAGGTGGACCAAAACCCTCCTTTTCAAGCAGTTTGTTTGTTTTGTCCACACCAGAGAACAACTAGGCCTTCCACATTAACCAAAACAAACCACACTAACCTGGCAAATGCAACAGGGTTCATTTTAACTAAACCAAACAGGTGAGGTGTGAACGTACCCTTACCCCTTGATTCCACTGGGCATGTCTCTGTTTCCTGGTGTGTCCAAGGCTTTTTTTGTTCTGTCCTCCATGCAACTTCATAACCCACTGAGAGCATTTCAGAAGCAGAGTATCATGTCATGTCTTCTGCTCTGTGCAGAATGATAGTGAAGTTTGATATAAGTCAAAAATACACTTAGCACGTACTCTCTGTGGAGCAGGGCAGAGAGCTTCTGGGACGCTGCTGAAACGTGCTTTGGCCCAGCTGGTGGGAACACAAGCATTGTCTAGAACGGTCATTAGCTGTGCTGACTGAATCATGGCCGAAACATGGCCAAGATGGGCTTGTGGAAGTTTAGCATGTCAAAAAAAAACTTTTTGCACTCCAAAAAGTTATGAATAACATTTTACACATCTTGCTGTTGTTCAGGGCAGCCACCCTTAAATCACAATATCTACCTGTAGTGTCCAAGCGCCAAAGACTTTCTGACACTCGTTAGCACATATCATCTGCTGTAATAAACATTTCCTTTGCGTCATTCACTAGTCCCTCATGAAATGCAATGTGAGTTAGGCTATAACAGCTTCAAAACAAAACTTAATAATTACATAAAACTATATAAAAGAGGCTTCCTAACATTGCTCAAAATAATGTATTAATAACAAACTGGCCTACCCAACACCATTAAATAATGACAGACTTAATCACTAAAGTAGTGGTTATACCTCAAAAGGAGTAGTCTCTCAAAACATCTGTTACTCCTCAGAGTCAGCACAAGACTGCCCAGACTGAAGAGCCTCTCCAGACTAGTCAGCATTGATATCAGGAGAGGTCAGATGATGGCGAGTGTTCATTAGAAGGCTTGCTTAATGATTTTTTCTTTTGACTCTCCACATTATGCAGACCACTGAAGAATGTAATGCAAGTAAGGACATAATTGTTTGATTAGTAAATGCAATGTGATTTGAATTTAGGAACAGTAACACATTGCAGACCAATGTCTATTTCATGTTCCTCTCAACACTGTATATAGCGGTCACATGTTGGTCTGGATGTACAAGATGGGTGATTTGCACAATGATAACCAAGAATATAAAGCCATTTAATTACAATAAATGCTTTCTGGATGCTAATATTTTGTGTTAGTGCAGGAAAAACCTGTCTGGATAGCTCGATTTGACTTCTCAGTTGTAGTGACTGTTAATGCAATTGCAATGCTCCCAAATCGACTCAAACAACTGTGAAATGTTGAACACATCAAGTCGAGCTGACAAAGGTTTTTCTAAAGAATAAATGTATAGCCTTCAAAGAACTGACACATCCAAGTGACATGAATTACTGGCAGGAGATAGGAGGAAAATTGACATTTAAGTAATTATATCGAAATATTGTGTATTGTTATTATAATGAATAGATGGTGAACCTGAACGGACATCAAAGCCTGTGGGAGCCTCTAATGCAGAATCTAACTAAAGTGACGATGACAGAGTGGACAGGGAAAATAGAATGGCACTAAGCCACAAGCTGGCAGCACGGTGAGTCTGCTGTATAAGTTATGTTGGCAGCACCATTTTCCTTATTCAAAAGCATACATCATTGGAAATGACAGCGAGGGTTAATGGCCTGGAGCCATTACAGCAGGCTGAGATCAACATTGTGACCTGTTTAAGTTTCACGCATACGCCATCTCAACCCACCCTTTCGTCAAAGTCAGCATCAGAAATGGCATTTTTTCTGATGTAGTCAAAATTACAGGGATATAGATACAAAACAAATGCACAAAAGTCCCTAGATTTGAGGATCACATATTGGTGTAAAATAAGTAGAGACAAGGCAGAGCTGGACAGTAAAACAGATATTCACTGCGAGGACAGATAAAGAACTGCGAGACCTTTACTGTATATCTCAAGTCATTAACCCATTGAGCTATACTGACAAATCAACCAGGTAATTACATGATTGCATGCACTCAGTTGAGCGGCATAACAAGATTGTGTTGCATTTTGAAACAAGCAATTTTTCAACTGACAGACCTTTACTGCATTTTTAATGTTATCCTAGCACAGACACACACACACCCACACACCCACGCACGCACGCACGCACGCACGCACGCACGCACGCGCACGCACGCACGCACGCACGCACGCACACACACCACACACACACACACACACACACACACACACACACACACACACACAAATTGTCCACCTTTCATTGACCATGATGTATGGATATCCAGTGTGCATGCGACAGTGGAGGTGGCCTGGCCTATCAAAGGATGAGCTGGTATGATAAATGTATGACTATGTGTTTGTGTTTTATAGGATCCCATTTTCCTATAAAGCAATCTGATGGAAATAAAGATATAATAAACACACCACAACAAGATGAGTGAATCACATTTCTAATTTTTACTTGTACCCCTTGTTTTCAGGTGACACTGTACCCCTCAAATCAGAGTTAGTGATTGAAACCCCCCCCAATGAAATCGGACAACCCTTCAAGACCTTCATAGGTCATCAGTAGTCATCGATAGTGTTTATGTTATGTGGCGACCCCTGTTGGCAGTGGGGTCTGGAGTAAGTTGCTGGTTGGCAGGGGGTTGGGCCAGCCTGGCAATCTAGTAAACTAAGAGCACCAGATGTAACTGGACATTTCCAAAATCGCCGTCTTAATTTGTGTTCATTTCTTCTGCTCCACTTTAGCAATCATGGTACTATCGCAACAATTTGCTATTTATTTGCTGGAAGAAAAGCATGGACACTCACAATTCCTTCACAACTTCATGCCATCAATCACGTCATCAAATAAGAAAGAAAACTGCTTCATTACCTTGCCACTAGTTTTGTTGAATAGGTTAACATTAGCAAACCCTTCCAGTCTCCAGTGTTGGATACATTTTTATTTTTTTGACAAATGGGTGAAAACTATGTGCCCAGTTCATGTTGTTAACTCACAATCCATCTATCCTATCAATGGAAAATAACATCATTTCTCATTACAGCCCACAACACATAATCTGCACTTATGATTGTATGTTCATTTCACAAATTCACTGACATTGCTTTCCCTGGAAGGTTGAGGGATCCATAGAGGGTTATTTCACAACCACTGTTTGGTAAATGGTTTGGATCATTTCAGCAGCTTTTTATCTTTCCACACTTGAAACTTTTCCCTCACATTAACATGTCGACACTTTAACATGCTCATATCAGCATGCCACTTCAAAGCTGTGCTGATATGCATTGCCTTCACAAAATCACTCACATTTAGTCCCTCTGTGGTTTGAGCAATGTGTCTGATATGGTCATAACTTTGATTTTGTCCTACATTATATCCCTACAGAGCCATTTTGGAAACGCATAAGAGTGGTGGAAGATACATAAATTATATGCTAAAATGTTACGAAGACTAAGAGTCTACAGGAGCTCATGGTACCTGTACTTGTGCATTGTACCTGTACTTGTGCATTAAGCTATCGCTTAACAGCGGGAATGTGATGGTAATGTTTTAATAATCCATGTTTTTGGTCATACAGAAATATCCAGTAGACCTCCTGACATTTCACATAAAACCACACCTTGGTTGGTACAACAAGCCCTTCAGAGCAAACAACCAAATGTGTCATTTGGCCATTTAGAACAAAACCTGAAAGTATTTTCTTACCTGACGCCCCAATCCGCAAAACAACATTGCCCCTTGGATTGGTTTAGATAGAAAATCCTGCTTGCATAGGCTTCACTCTAGAAGCTAAGATCATACTTTTAATGTTCACCCCCTTAACATGTGTAATGTAAGTTATATAAGTCACGTCACATTATGTAAGTGACTATGTTTGTATGAATCAACTTAAGTACTTTACGTACGTTAACTCATGTAACAAAATTTCAAAGCAAAGCAATTTTGACTTTATGCCCGACATGGGATGTAAATTGCAGTTCACTGTACAACCCGTACAACCACCCGACCCCCCCCCCCTTTACTGTATATTATACTTTTTGTTTTTACTGTATGTTTTAAATTGTTACTATGACTGATCAGATATTCTTATCCTCCATTAAACAAGATAGGTCTACTCAGCAATCTAAATCATCACTGGCAAGTAACTCTGTAAACTCAGCCATACATAGGCAGGCATACATTCTTCAAGCCACAAACATATGTCACCATCACAGCTTGCCGACTCTGAACTGTAGTAAGGAGCATGCTGTTTATTTATACTAATATTAATGGCAAGTTAATAGCTGGTAACTAGCTTCTAGAGTGAAGCATTCAGATACCGTCCGACTCAGCAGCTTTAATGCAGTCCTCAACAGCAACACAAAACGTGGGTTATGCTGGAGCTTTAGATGCTTTTATGCTGGCTAACATCATCCGTCGTAACATGCCATCTTCATGGTGGGAGGGTGAGCAGCTTCCTTCAACACACATCGATGCACTAGGTTACACTCGCAAGTTACCCACAAAGCACCGCCTTAAAGGGGAGGGTGAGCCGGTAACATCAGAATTCAGTTTCATGCTGCCCTCTCCTGAGCGCAGGATGAGTGCTGCCACAAATATCATGGCAATTGTCTGCAGATCCCCAGATAAAAGCAGACTCATCTATCAGGAGTTTCTTGCTGCTTCAGTGTTTATTGCATCTTCATCTGCTTCACTTTCCCCGAAAGAACAGAAAGGACTAGATGCCTATTCGACCCTCATTGAAGACCTTAACCTCAGAAAGGAACATATTTTTACCAGCCAATAAAACCTCTCCAGCAAAGCCTCATTCCACATTGCAATCCAACATCCGCCTAAACTGGACCATTCCGTTGGCTGCGATGGCTTGAAACAACCCTATAATATCCTACAACACCTGCGGAAATCCAATTTGTGACTGCAGGACTCCTTGCCTGTCCACCCTCAGCCTACCTCTGACAAGCAAGGCGCATGTGTATCTTTTTAAGATTCAACCTGTCATATGCAATAATTTCAACGTAAACCTAAACTGCATTTTCTCCTCATCTGCAAGCCACTGCAAGATGCCCAATCCCAGTCAGTCCACCCCTGGTGTATAATCCCACCCCAAAACCCCCGACAGGAGAGCCAAAAAACATTCTAAAAAATCATTCCTCTAAATCGATACATGTTAACTGCCTGGCAGCAGAAGCATCTTCTCACCTCATTCGTTATTCGTCAATCTTCTCCTCAACGGTCTTTCTCAAAGATTTTGGGTCAGGGTCCTCTCTCTCTACAGTCCACAGTGAAAGATCCCAATACAGTTTTCAGTTTTTAGAGAAAGAGGTCATCAAACGGGTACATATCAGACCATTCAGTCTTCTCCTTCCCAGAATTTCCCACACACCCAACATTTGTTGCCACAGGGAAAAACTTGGGGAAGACAGATTAATTTCAGATCTGTCTTTGCCCAGCTCCGGCCTTGTCAAGCGTTAACAACCGCATTTTTTCGTAAGCCTTCTCTCTTTCACTACGTCAACATCAATAATGCCAACTAATTTAAAAAAAAACTATCCAGGAGGAATCTCTTCGGCAATAGGTAGGATTCAAAACACTATTTTGCCAAGCAGCGGACTTTGAGTAAGTTCAAGCCCGTCTATTTGCAACCAAGTTTCGTCAGATGAAAAAATCACCCAGTACTATCCAGTCCCCCCTTTCCATCTTCTACCTCCTGTACTAAATCAATCCCCTGCATAGATATCTGGAATCAGTTGGATGCTATGAGAGGGTTGAGCAGCCACTATCCAAAAAAAACATGATTGCACTTTCTGTCTGTCTCAATTTCTGTGCCAATTAAACATGTTCCCATAAACACAGTCCGTGCATTAATTTGGTATTGTATGGCTGCCAGCATATTAAACCACAGTACTTCTGTGGGTCGATTGCTTGGATTCAATTTAACATCAGATATCATGATAGGTAATTTGATCTAAGCACAGAGATTTATTTTCAGATCTAGCTTTCATCCCAGTCATTATAGTCCACGTCTAAATCATTCAGTCAGGAGGTGCTTGCTAATCTAATCGCCTGACTACACTTCCTATAATTTTCCTGATCTCAACATTGTTCTCTCAAATCAAAGATTGTTGAAAGACCTAATCCTCCAGTAAGACACGCATACAACTGGTGGTGGCGTTCACGGTATTCATACACAAAAAAAAGTCAGGGTCTATCTGGGCTTTCACCGAAATTCATTGCAGCTATTTAAATTACTTCTATTTTGATTTCCATGGGGTGTCATCCCAATAACATCAGTCCGGGTTTCATGACTACATTTATTCATCTTGTTTTGTAACATGATTTCCATGATCAATCATCGAGTTCACCCATTTAACTGTAATTATTCAAACAAAACACCCAGTTTCTGTGTTTTGTTTGAATAATTACGGAGCCCTGGAGGTGACATGGATGGGTTTGTTTTTTTACCTTGTGAGTGCGACTTACTATCTTGCACGCGCCAGTTACTGTCTCGCACGTGCGAGATATTAATTAATGCGCATTTTGACGTTATTAAACAGTGCAGTTGGTTAAATGCAGGCTTATTATCATTGATCAAGACCATCTCAGAATTTTAATTGATTAATTAATTAATAAAAGTTAATAAAGTGTCTTATTGTTATTGTGTAACAGTAAGAGGTAGGTGTAATAGGTATTTTGATGATCCACGATGAGTGTCCAGGTGTTTTAATAGCTATTATGCTAGCCATGATGATGGAGGAGTTGTCAAGGTAATAGTAGTTTGGTTATAATTAATTTATGAAATAAAGTTGCAGCAGTGACAACTGGCAATCAGGACAAATGATTAACAGTGGATGCAGGTGCATAAAGTATCATATTCATGTTAAAGTTGTGACAGAAAACCTAAATTTACTAAAATACCTTCAATTTTCCACGACATTCTCACACAGACCACATTCTCTCGGCTTTCACAGTAACATTAAACTCGTTTGTTATGCTCTGTTATTAATGTACAACAGACATACTTTTGCTCACTATACCACAAGGGGGCGCTGTTGTATAAGACAGGCTAGTTAACAAGATGGCAACTATGTACGATACGACGCTGCTACTGAGAACAATGTTACAGTATAATTTGTTTAAGTAAACAGCACTTGTTCATGATTCAAGCGTCTCATCATTGTTGAGTTAACACCACAACGTTCACTTCATTCAATCATTTGAGCCAGAGTGCCACTTACTTACTATCATGCGAGTGTGACTTACTATCTCGCACACACGAGATAGTAACTGGCGCGTGCGAGATAGTAAGTCTCACTCGCTAGATAAAAAAAAAACCCCGTCCATGTCACCTCCAGGGCTCCATAAATAATACATTATTTCCCTGTTGATCTTAATTTTCATTGTCACATGACTTTCATTTCTGTCTGGTCCTTACGTTGAACGTTCATTCATATTCACGGTCTTCGTGACTTCATGCATCATTCAAGATATTTGAGACTGGTCGTCGGACATAGTGTCTGTTTGTCTTTCAGACTTAATTTCTGTTGTGTCACTCTGACTTAATTTCTGTTTGGTCTTTATGTTACCATTTCATGGTCTTCATGACTTTACACATCATTTATGATATTTGCAGTGAATTTCTGTTTTTTCTTGTCCTAATTTTCATTTGGTTGCATTACCTTTTTTTAAATTGGGTCCTAGCTGACCTTTAATCATGCTAATCATTTTATAAGCATTACATTCTATGCAATCTATTCAGGGAGTAAGTAAGTAAGTAAGTAATTTTTTATTTAAATAGCACTTTTTTAAAACAAGTCCGCAAAGTGCTGTACAGGGTACAGTAAACATAAAACATAACTAAAAACAAACATAAAAATTAACAAAATAAAATAAATAAGATACAATAAAATAGGCATACATGTACAGTTGTATGCAGAGAATAATTACAGTTCTATTGCAGACTCCAGATAAATATCTGGAGTTGGGATCATATCATAATATTTACATATTTCCTCCCAGCTATGCATGTCTCTATCTAACACTGTTATGTTTCCGCTCTCCTCTCTGCTGTCAGCTGTCATTTCAGGCATTTGCGCAACCCTCCTCCACCCCATCCTCCTCCAGCTCTTCATCCAGTGGCTAGGTTCTGCTCACCAAAATCAACTCCCCATGTCATGAGGTCTCCAGGATCCCTCTTCCTCCACGACCATCACAGTGTAATCACAGTGGTCCAACAAAGACTTTCTCATTCTCTTTTGTACACATGGCAATAAATCTTCATGTTCACTCAAAAAATTACGAGTCTCTCCTCACTGAAGTGGAATTAGAGAAAAGAAAGCTGTCGGGCAGTGTCTCACTTTGCATATTCCCACTTGCCAATAATAAGCCCCAGTGAACTGATTATAGATGATGACCAGTTTGTCAGTGTGGTTGATTTTCTTTTTCTCCTTTTTAAGCACTGAATAATCAATACAAAGTGTCCTGATTTCTCCTACAGTAATGAGGGAGTCTTAAGCATGCTGGGGATGAATTACCATCATGCCCTTACAGAGTAGTTTGTCGATAGCACAAATGCTATCTGCAACATGTTCAATTATACTCTCAAATCAGAGAGGAACTTAATCAAGAGCTCCCATCTTATTATGCTCGAGGTCACTGGCTGTCTCTCCTCAGTGAGGAGGGAGAGATTTTACTCTTCCCCCAAAAGCTGCAATTTAGCCACTGAGCAGCTGACTGAGAGAACCCAGCCTGATCCCAACAGCTGGCACTCCAGGTGGAGCCGACAAATTTTGATTTTATTCTGGGCAGGATTTGACCAACATACTCTCAGTCTAAAAAAGCAATTTGGAGTAGAGTTAAGCATATCGAACATTGTATTTATATTTTATTGAAGGTACTTCTGATTTTCTGTTCACCAGCAATGTCAGAAAGACAAGAAATGATAGCTAGGTGTTGTTGTCCTAACCTCTCAATCATCTACTGCGTAATACACATCCTGTGACCCCAAAAATGTCTTTGAGGACTACATCAGACTAATGCTTTATGTCCCATATGTAAAACCAACAGAAGGAAGTTATAATCCTATATCCAAATACTCGGAATGACAGATGCTATATAACATTCACAGCTCTTTATTTTGCTAACAATCTGACAGTGAACTGGGCAGAGTTCAGAGTATTAGGTACAGCTGTTTCAATGAAAGCAGTACAAAACAGGCTCTTATAGCGGTGTATATGATGGGTAAAAATGCAACTAATGACCCTGTATACTATGAGTTCTTACTTTATATAGAAACAATAAAAGCACAAATACGATGAAAATGCATGGACTTTTGTTTCAAAACACGTACCTACATCCAAACTATTAAAGTGCATATATGCCTTTAAACAGAGTTTTACGGCCACATTTAATATATTTGAGAACATTTGAGAATTAAATAATAATGTTACCGGCACCAGTAGTACGAGAATTAAGCTGTAATATTTAGAAAAATAGTCATAATATCACAGAGTAAGTGTCAAAATAATTTCACGATAAAAAGTCATAATTTCAAGCTGAATTTAGTCTTTATGTTATTTTAGAGGAGAATATTAGAAGAGCAGCCAGATGTGTGTGCAAAATGATGAACATGGAGCATCTTGTAAATGATACGTCAGCATAGGTTTCACAAATAACTGAATGCTTCCTAATTTTGGTACTTCTGATATTTCTCTTCAAAATAAGATATTAACTAACATTGGACTAAAATTACAACTTAGTTCTTGTAGTATCACAACTATATTCTTGAAATCTCATTGTTTTGCCTTTGATGTGTCCATATTATTTTTATGCAGCTGAAAAGCACTTTCTGCCCCAAAATTCTATATAACAGGTACATGAATGTATGTGAAGTTCATAAGTTCATTGTCATGTGATGCTGCAGTAGAAACTGCTTCAGCAAATTATTCCTGGACAGAGGTATTTTAAGCACATGACTGAATCACTTGGAGAACCTTGAGAGAGTGAACAGACCACAGGAATTCATGAAAGATTCACCTTGACTCCGGATGAAGAAGGCTTACAGTACATACCCCCCAAACACACACACACTTCTCAGGTACATACTGTACAGCATCCCAGCATGCAGCCGTCTACAGCCGTTCTGCTCTGTTTGGTGAGCTATCATGTCGTGCACAGATAAAATGTGCTGAAAATGTAGACCAACATGAACTTATTACCATGAAAAGCATTGTTCTGGTCTGACTGAATACCATGCTGCTCAGATGCTGCAATTTGGCCAGATAGTTTGGTTTCTTTGACGAAAGTCTCTCCTTAATTTTGCCAGTGTGAGGAAACTGATCTAACCCATGATTTCTTAGAAAAGCAAATCAGACTAAATTATTGTGACAGACAATTCAAGCAATTAACAGTGTCAGACACTGAAAGGAGAGATATTTTTCAGTTACAGCACATTTGCTTTCTGTTTCAACCTGACAGATTATCCTCATTGTCAAGATGCTGTCAGGCCAATGTAATCACTTTTATGATCCTTCTGTCATTTTTACTGTAAGCTTTGTTGAAAAATAATAATTTTTACAGTGAAGTAATTGATAAAAACATGACCTCAACAATTATAGCTGCATGTAAGACAAAATAAACTCCAGTATTATGAGCGCTTTAATGACAGTAAAACTGCAACAGATAAAAATACCTTTGATGTAATACATTTTCCAATCTAAGCAACACATCAGGCAAAATCAGGAGAGTAAATGTGCTGACATATAAGTTTCTGCCATATATGGGTTTGTTTTATTTTATTTTTAAATTCAGTGAAAGAGTAGCTCAGTTTAAACATTTTTTTTTTTTCTTCAAGGTTCCAAAAACATGAAACAGCCGTTTGCTTTTTTGCTGGAGCTGAATATAGTTCATTCTGGTGGCAAGGACCACTCAGGGTAAGCTTTTGCTAAGAAAGAGAAAAATTAAGCCAGAATTTAAATTCATTTTTATTTACATTTTTTTTTTTTTTATCTGAGCATATTGTTAATTGTTGATTTGTTTCATCAAATTACACATTCTATGCGTATACATATGTAAACCTTAAATTATTAAAAGTAAATAAAATAAGCCTGTAAATGCTTGACTTTTTATATTAAAAGTATTTTACAGCCTCAGTAGCAGCCTGTCAACACACTCATGATATTAAAGATTAATGAAGCAGGCTAAATTCTGACAAAGTTCAGGTTCAGTCATTCTTCCAACCTTAATCAACATACTAAATCTATAGGATATATTCAGTCGATGTGATTCTCGTGGGTTAATCATATACCACACATTAATGGATTTGACTGCTTTATAGAGTGTTTGTAATGCACGATACACCAAATACATACATCAGCCTTTATTTTCATGTAAAAAATAATTCACTACAATGACTTTGGTGTGAAGAATTTTGCAGAGAGAAATATCAATTTTAAAAAGAACAATGTGGACTGGCAGTTGGAGAATGCTGGTCCACATCATGGGCATTGCCGAGGTGCCCTTGAGCAAGGCACCGACCCCTAACACTGCTCGTTGGGCGCCGTGGCATGTGTAGCAGCCCCTTCGCTTATCTCCTTTACACTGCATGTGTGTGTGCGCGCACTTGTGTGTAATGTGAGTGATAAAAAGAATTTCCCTATTTGGGATTAAAATAGTATATAAAGTTAAAAATAAAATAAAGAAAAAAAAATGTAAATAGAAACTGTCAAGGTAAGGTGTGTCTTATTGTTAGCTTTGTAGTCCAATCCAATTGTTTAACTTGCTTTAGTTGAAAACTAATCACAGGTGTTTTTCAGAGACAGGTTTTCTTAAAAAAAATGAAAACCCTTCCAAACCCATTCATGCTATCCAAAGAGAAGGCGCAGAGGGCATTGTGCAACCAAGGTCTACAAAGGTGCTCATATGCTGATGTGGGGTCACAGAAGCCTGGACTTGAAATCAATGGTGTCTCAGTTGGTCCACTAATTCATGCGTGGCTGTCTCATATACAGCCCACTTTGGCCACTTACTGCCCATCAGCAGTGCATGGCGCTGGAGGAGCAAGTGCTCATCACAGCCTGGTCACACCTAGTCTAACCTCTAACTTGGTATGAGTTTAATGAGCAGGTCTATGTCTCCAGAGAGGTCATCACAGGGAACTAACAATGTGGACACATCCATCGGTCAGGTCCAACACCTTCCACTCTGCTATCTGCCAAAGAAAACCAAGAGGGACTCTTGAAACTGTGAAGAGATATGGGAGGGATGGGATTCTGTCATCAGCCACTGACAATGAGGTTGTTTAGGTGTGCTCAAAAATAAATAAAATAACCTTTTGATATAAGCAGCGGTGTCCACACAACATCTCTCATTTTTCTAGAAAAATTCTCAGTCCATTTACACAATATGTCTCTTTTTTCTGTCTCCCAGTGGACATTAGTTATCTACATCAAGGTGAAACATAGATGACTGGCAGTCAGAGAGAATGAAGGTGTTTTATTGTGCTACATTTGAAAATAATCGGACTAAAGCCTTTGTGCAAAAAAAAACAAAATTCTGAACTGAGCCCGACACGACCTCTTGCCTGGACCTGGGTTTGGGTCAGTGAGTGTCAAATGCCATTTGATTATCTGAGAAGTACTTAACTGAAATAATACTGATGCCCTCATGATCCTGGACATATCACGGTGGTTTTGATGACCTCCAAGACATTCTATAAATAAAAATCTGAATCTTACACCAACATGTATGTATACACACACACACATATCTATTAGGGCTGTCAAAGTAAACGCGTTAATAACGCGTTAACGCAACGTCCTCTTAACACCGTTAATTTATTTAACGCGCGATTAACGCTCAGTATAAAAAAACAACAAAAAAACGCGCATTGTATGATTTACGGCCGTCGGCGGCACCCGTAGTCTTGATACAGAGGGTGGCAGAAGAAGAAGAAAGGGAATCAGAAGAAGAAGAAGCAGCACTTGCTGCAAACTCCTCATCTCTGCTGTCACTCAAGGTGGCGGACATTTGTTTCTCCATCGCCCTGATCATTTTGCGGGACACTCTCTCATGGCGTGCCCGTTTGCTGATAACTCATCCCCGCATGTTTATCTCAGGCTCCTCGCTAGCCTTCTTCCTCCCTCCAGCAGGCAGCCTGGCCCTGCTGCTGTCCTCCTCAGACAGACGCTGAAGCTCCGTTTCTCTCACTCTCTTGGGGTCGACAGAGAAACGTCTAGCGGCTGCTTCTCCCGAGTTTTCCTCTGAATATATCACGACAGAAAGTTTGAATTTCAAGTCGTACTTTTTATTGTTTTGATGCACTGGAGCCATGGCGATCATCAGTGTGATAGTGACTGACAGAAAGCAGCACACTGCATGAAAAAGGCGAAGAAGAAAAACGTGCAGTGTCAGTGGACACCACTTGCAAGCCAAACAGACGGCAGATACAGAGAGCCCGTCGCCCCCCCTCGCCAAAAGCAGACAACCCTGGATTTATTTTCCTGCTTGATTTGAAGTGTTGAATAAACATTTTCATAATGCAAGCATATTTGCCCTTTCTTATGTTGTAAAAAGTATTAAGAACATGAAAAAAAATACATTAAGGTACATTTAGAACAGAAAAAAATGTGCCAAAAAAATTGCGATTAATTTGCGATTAATTGCGAGTTAACTATGGACAAAATGCGATTCATCGCGATTAAAAAAATTGATTGTTTGACAGCCCTAATATCTCTCTCTCTCTCTCTCTCTCTCTCTCTCTCTCTCTATATATATATATATATATATATATATATATATATATATATATATATATATATATATATATATATAAATTAAATAACAATTAAATATAATATAATTAAAATTATATACAATATTGACCTTTAGCCACCTTTAAATATTAATAAAACATTGTATGATGGGTTAGGGACAATGTGTGTTGATATTGAAGCCATGTTGTCCTGACTTACTAAGTGAGACATTTGACTGTACTGGAAATGACACGCTGCCTTTCAGAGTGCAGGGTTGAGGATTGAGAGCTCTTGCCAGGAGAGGGAGGAGAAAGATTAGCCTAAAAGACAGCTCTATTAGAGATTTAACCTGGGCTTTGATCATTTCCTGAGCTCCCCTTCAGATCAGCCTGAGCAACAGACGGCAAATCTGACAGGCTCCTGCTCTACCACCCCTCCCCAACCACCACTGCTCATATCCCTCATAATGTAACCAGGCTTCACTGTGATCAAAGGCCCTCTTTCTGGTTACTGAGGCTTCCATCTGTCTGCCTACAAAAGAGGAGGCTTCGAGAAAGAAGCTGACTGTCAGAATGAGTGAAAGGGAGTATTTCAGGGCACATGTAAAAGTACAGTATGTTTGAGTCCAGAGACAAAAAGGATATGTGATGTTTGTTTTTTTCTCTGACACATCCTCCCTTCCTCCTTTACTGTGTATCTGAACTGCAGCATAATAACTACTGCTGGCTACTCCCCTCGAGTGGCAAACATGATTTGTTTGAACATACATTTCGTATACACAGCTCTAAATGCAGAGTACAAAGTAGACAGATTAGGGCATATTTATTTGATGCTGACTGGCCAAATAGGGAACATTTGACAGAGAAATAGCCCAGAGGACTTATTCATGAAGCTCAACACTAGCAGCAGTGGATTGTACAACATGTTCTGCTCCGTGATTTGAGCTCTTTCATAAATTGACTCAGGTAGTGACTGCCTGAAACACACTGCTGCATACACAACACACATAATGCATCTCAAAAACTACTTTAGTAACAAATGTTGAAAATCATCATGTTAATCAAGCCTTACACAGTTAACAGCCACACCAATTGTGAGTAGCAAGTGAGGGTTATAAAAAAAAGGGGCATTTTCCTTTAAAATAACAGGGCATAGGATTTCATTTGTAGAAAATAAGGGAACAATCCAGGCAAGGGCATAAGCTTGGTCTCAGCTTTGGTACGGACACTGCACAACAACCTACCCCCCCCTTCCAACCCACACAGGGGAAAAAAAAAGTATTTTATTTCATTATATTATTTCATTCATTTTAAAACCTCACCTAAAGCTCAGACGGTCCAGCTGTTGCTTCCTCAACCTGCACTACATCTGTACTGGATTTCTGAGTTTCCTGAATATTTTTCAAAATAATGCATCAATGAATAAAATGTAATCTTTATATGCATTACACTTATTTAACTTATTAGAAATAACTTTTGAATAGTAAGGGAACAGCCGAGGCTTTATGGAACCAACTTTGTGAATCAAAAATAGAGAAAAAAAAAAAACAACTCATGATAAAAAAATGCTAACTAGCATTTTCTTTCAAGGTAGGTTGTATTTTTAACCACATTAATAAATAAACCTCGACCCATGTACGTATATGTATATTCATTGAAAACAAATGCACATGGCCGGGAGGAGGGTTAGCAAAACAGAGGAAAAGTGACAGGACGCTAAATTTCTCAGCTTCGCTTCGGGGTTTATTTATTAATGTGGTTAAAAATACAACCTGCCTTGAAAATTGCCTAAATCGCTGTCAGTCTCTTCTCACTCCACATGTAAACAAAAGCCCCTCTCCTCTGATTGGCTGTGGGAACAGTTGATATCAGATCACGCCTTCTGCTCCTTAGACTTAATGCACAGATAGTTCTGCACCACATATCTCAGTGGAGGCACAATTTGTGATTTGTAGTTGAAGGAAACAGAATCTGTGACTCGTGGGGAAGATTCGAGCGGTTGTACTTATCGATTTTATGTTTGTGTTTTAAAAGAACACAAATATTTCCGTGAGAAATTATTTTACATACATTGAACATATATTGCACAAGTTCACATTCAGATTTGCACATATTCAAATTGTGTCCACAACTTCACATTGTTTGATACAGGTACACAAATATGTTTTGCACCAAATATACAGCAATAGGAGCAAAAATGTGAGCATGTCAGTTTTTTAATCTGTGACTTGTAAAATAGGTTTTGTGCACCTCTAATTAAGAATTTGTGAATGTGTAAGTGTTGAGTTGTATTTGTGGAAAGAAAAAAAAACAAATCTACAAGTACACAACTCATAGAATATGTGACCTCAAATTTACTGATACACATACACAATCACTGTACACAACTACAAATTCCACTGTTACAGGTGCTCAAACCTTTTGCACCAATAATACCTTCATATGTTACTTTTGACCCTCTGGGGTCTGGGGTATAATTTACCTTGCCTTATTTGGTGTCATTATCTTCAGCACAACCTCACATGTGTGACTGTACAGTTTTTTTTTTTCATTTTGACATACTGTATTAACACAATGGACCAAAAATCATAAAATCCGAGTAGGAAAAAGTTTTTTTTTTTTTTTTTTACTGTGAAAACCACAAATATGTTTAACAAACCATTTTTATTACTTATTATGCAAGTATAAATTGTTGTCTTGCTAAATTTGTACATAAGTTTTGAAATTTACAAAGTTATATGTAACTATTTACATTTAAATACAGGCAATGCCTCAGGCTCAGTTCTCCCTCAGCTCCTTCCTGCTTGCTCCACATTCAGCAGTCTCCTCATTGTTTTGACTCATTAAACAAAAAAACGACTCTACTACACACTAAACACACTACACCAAACACTACATAATACACTAACTATACACTCCAAACACACCAAATGTCACAAATCTCAACTCTCAAAACTCGCTATCTCTATCACTGTCTCTATCACCGTCACTGCTGCTGTCACTCTTCCGCCGCCGTCCCTCCCACAACTTCCCCGGTTCCTCAGCAACCAAATCACGTGGTTTGCCATATAATTTTGTGATTGGTTGGTGTAGTGCCTTTTTCCACCAATAGGAAAGGGGGTGTCACAGATTTTTTTGCTTGCAAACACTTCCTGTTTTCGGATACTTTCGTGAGAAAAGCCCGTCTTTATCGTCTCTTTCTGCACCAAACGCACAGCAAATGTGACGGCAATGTTAGCGAAAAAGCGTGCCTTACATAACATATTGTAACTCCGGTTTTACTTGATCTATTAACACAATGACTCATTGAGGCTCCGTCTCGCTGCAACATCATCTTAAATTGGTCACGTGATTTGGATGTGCCGGCGCTAGTTACTTCTCCCAGAAAGTAACTGTTAGTAACTGAATTACTCCACTATAAAAGTAACTAGTTACCAAGGAAAGTAACTATTGCGTTCTTCCCCCTTTTGAGCTCGGCATTCATTTTAGCGTACTTGGCATCAGAGCGATTCTACTATCTGACCTTTGAGGGGGCTCAACCCCCAGGAAGCGGCTGACAAATTTTTCATAAAAGCATATATAACAAGAATCTTTGATTATCCGACCATAATCCATGTACATTTCCACTGACATACAATCCTCCCACTAAATCAGCCATTTCACCGGATGAGAGGCTAATATCTTCCTAAACCTATGATGTATAACATTAATGATTATGGATGAACCATGATAAACTTTTCTCCAAAAAATAGTTAATGTAAACTGAGGAGAAGGCTCAATTGACCACAGCTGTCTGTCTATAATATAGTGCTCCGATCCGGTTTTATAGGTTATAGGTTATAGGTGTGTGTTATAAAAACAATAACACGAAGTGTTCCCAACTGAAGGATTACTAGAAGAGCTTGTGTTTGTCTCTTTTTTGAGGTTTGTATGCTGGTGTCAACACGGAGTGTTTTATTTTGAAAAGTAACTGGATGTGTTTTTTAATGTCAAATCATTCTGTATTGTACGTATTGCACTGTATTTATTTTATTTTATTGTGTTTATCTTAACTGTGTTTTTAACTTGTGTTTATTTTTTCTATGCACATCTGTGAACACGTCAAAGACGAATTTCCACTGCTTTTTGCAGGGGACAATAAAGTTTTTCTGATTCTGATTCTGATTCCTGCGTCCTGCTCCAGCATCCGCTGAAGTCCTGCGTATCTGCTCCGGACTGCTGGAGCCGTCCGGAGCAGATCCGCAGCGCAGCGGAGCTGGTGGAAGTTAAGACATTATCTAAAGTGAAAAACCAGCTCAGCTCTGCCAGGCAGCGGACACGTATCTGGTAATAATAATAATATGTTTATTTGAAAACAGGGACAGTGCACATTAATAACATTTCTGAAAATGCGCCAGAATTAGCCAAGAGGCTATTTTTCATCTGTAGTCCCTAGGTAGAATCACGGAGTTCGTTTCACCATTGTTCACTGAAAGTGAAACCTTCTCCTTCTGCGCTCGGAACAACTTTCAGACCCTCCTCCTCCACACATTAGTCACTTACAGTGCCAGTCCCTGCCCATCCAACACACATTGGCCTGCCAGCTGTCACTCTAACTCCCAGATTCACTTGGTCACAGTCTGGAGCCCTGGATATACGATTTGTGGACTAAATGATAGGATGGGCTAAGGCAAGTTTTGGATGGGCTTGAGCCCACCCAAAAAAGGGCTAGCCTCGCCACTGCTTGGCATCTATGTATTTAGAAAATGACTTTCTGCATGGTAGACCGGCACCTGCTCTCCCCGATATTTTGCCAATGAGGGCTCTGAAGGAGTCCGTGTCAACTGTTAATAACGGGAGCATATACTCAACAATAAACCTGCCTATCATTGCATTCAGTTCAGTCTGTGTCACACGTTTTTGTGAAGCTGTAGCAGAAAAATCCAGCTTTAGATGCTTGGATGGCTCCATATCCTTCTTTGTTAGCGGAGCTCACGTTAGCCACACCTGGCCTGCTATCATCATCAACAGTTAACAATGGTGTTTTTGGCCACTAGTTTTGTAGAAGCGTGTGCCGCTGAGAGATGCTTCATTAGATCAGAGTTGCTTATAACGGACGTGGACCAACACTTTGCTCTAGGACATAATGAACGCTTCACATGAACATTCTTGCCTTTTACCTCAAGGAGATTAAAGTAGTGTCTGTACTTCCACTTTGAAAATGTCAACTTTCCCTCCGGACTCGCCATTGCTGCTGCTTACCTCGGCTAGTTTGTGTGTGTGAGGCTGCTGTGTGCATGTGTGGTTTGTGTGTAAAGTGAACACTGCCTCTGATTGGCTTACGAACTCTTACTCTAACTTAGCCAATCATCATCACTTATGCGGTTGTCTCGCCCCTCCCTCCTCCCTCACTAAAGAAAAAACAAACAGGTTTGCAGCTCCTGTGGCTGAAAGCTGAGTCAGATGACAACAGCTTCAGTGAGTAGCTTCAGTTTATAACGTGCCACATTCAATTGTCGGTAATGGTAATGGCGTTGTAACAATGGAAATAGTAATTAGTTAGATTACCTGTTACTGAAAAAAGAGTAACGCCGTTAGTAACGCTGTTTATTTTAACACCGTTATTCCCATCACTGGTTAATTTAAGAGTCATTTTGCACTTAAGCTCGCAAAAAATCAATTCATACAGTCTTTAATGACGGCTCTTTTTATGAATAATACATGTTCTGTGATCACACCTGACTCTGTTTGAAGTACTCATATAGGAAAGTGACTGCTACTGAAATGAATGCTAACACAGTAGTGATGTGCAAATGGTATGAATAACACCGCTGTTATATGCTTTTGAAAGATTTACATTTAAGAACATTTAGCAGATGTTTTTGTCCAAAGTGACTTAGAGTATTTCCTACATACATTCATACACTGATGGTGGTGGCTGCCTTGTAAGGTGCCGACCAGGGGAATCAAACCAACAACCTTCCAATAACAAGACGCTGGCTTTACCCATAAGCCACAGCCACCCTATAAGAGGTTGATGACATAAAGATCCTGGAAAAGTTAAATACAGAAGGTTTTTTTTCTAACATTTGCTATTTTAGTTATCAAACTGAAGATTGTGAATTTTGATTTACCTGCACTGCACACTAAGATTAATCAATAACTTATCAATACGTTGTTTTGTTTTTTTTTATGGACAAGCGGTCACCAAACTCAGTTCTTCTCAGCTAATTCCTTGTTGAAAAATGTTGGCTGTTTTTCAGTTGTGTTCGTTCGTTTTCTTTTCCGCTTTTCCGTGAGGGTTGCGGGATGTTGCCGCTTTTTATCCCCCTGAGGGGTTGCGGGGCTTACTGGGGCCAAATCCAGTTCTACTCATGGGCGTAGGCCAGGGTTTACCCTGAACGAGTCGCCCGCTCATTGCAGGACCCTTACTGATGGCAGTGGCTGCCCCACCGGGTGCCAACTGCACATCAGGAGCGATTCTGGGGTTCAGTATCTTGCTCAAGATACTTCGGCATGTAGCTCAGTCCCGCCCGGGGGAGCTGGGGATTCGAACCAGTGACCTTCCGATCACTGGTCCACTAGCTCTACCCACTGAGCTACAGCCGCCCCAATGAGCTACAGCCGCCCCAGTTGTGTTTCCTTGAAATTGGGATGTTTCCCCATTTTGTGGCTTTTACTTATATTTTGTGATGTTACATTCACCGTTGTTAGATACAGTCAGCATAAATACAAAAAAAAAAAAACAGGCATATACAGTAACAATTACCAGTACAAGCTAAAACTTACCCCAATATAAAAATGGTAAATGGCTTTGGACAGCTTTTAGGTAGCACTTTTCTCATCTAACCGATGAGAAAGCACTTTACAACACAAGTCAGCATTCACCCTTTCACACGGTAGCAGTAAACCATTCATCCACACACACACACACACACACACGCACAGATGGAACAGCTGACGGGAGCAATAACTTTTGCGTATATACTACAGCGGGCGGGATCAAACCACTGACATTCTAATCAACTTCCTATGTGGTTTATAGTTATGTTTAACCCTTTAGGCGCCACGTTTTATTTTTAAAATTACTAGATTTTGACATCTAAATTTCAGAAGGCTCTGGCTTGAAAGTGGTTGGAGATAGAGACAAAGTGTAAATGAGACAAATATTGAGAATGACCTAAAGTTTATCCAGGGAGTACATGTTCCCATCTAATTTGCATATTATGACGTAATATGGCGGCGGCCATATTGGATTATGCAATTTCCATGAAATACCTGATATTTTGAAAGAGAGTTGAACTTATTTAATCAGATTCATCCCCTCCATCCAGTTGTTAATCTGTCCACACATCAAGTGAACAGGAAAAGTAAATTGTAAGCCAACAGTCGGAAACTAGAACTAGTTACTACATGTAAACAGTATGTGTTTTTTTTTGGGTTTTTTTTACCCATCACTACCCCCCCATTGGAGGACACTTTTTCTTTTCTTTTTTTTTCTTCCCTTTTTCTTGTTTTCTCTTCTCTTCTTTATTATATAATAATAATAATAATAATAATAATAATAATAATAATAAGAAGAAGAACAGTAGACGTCTTTTAGCTGCAGAGACCGTATCTGTGCCCATCTATCCAGATAAAAAATTGTAGTATTTGTAGAGTGTGGAGCCTCTCATTGCAAGGCACAGAGACAATGAGAACAATATTGTAATCTAGAACTATTACTACACCACAAAACTCGTGTAAACAGTAGGCGTTTTTTATTATTTTTTTTTTGGTAATTTGCCTACAGAGGCCTAATGTGTGCCTATCTATCCAGATGACACTGTTTGTAGTTTTTCAAAGTGTGGAACCTCTCATTACATGGCACAGCACACAGGACTACCCCACACTGATTGCACCTGTATTGTGTCTGATGACGACCTTTAGGACGGGTACGATCGGAGCAAACTATACAGTCTGGACGATCGCCAGCATCATGGAGCCAGTGGCGTTCTGTAAGCCTCTGTGGCATCCCTCCCCCCCCCCCCCTCTGCTGAACGCCTTCCCCATATTTTGTTTTCTCTCTTGGAGAAGCCCTCAAGGAAGGAAGTGATAATGTCCTGCACAAAGGCCTTCAGTGGCTTGTGTGGACCGGCAGTCATGCTGCAGTAAATTATATGGGCATTGACCATGCTTATGCTTAGAATGGCATTCATGATTATACCATTTCTTTGACCGATGTGGAAAGAGGTAGGTTTTCATCCTCTGATCAGCAGTGTCTACTCCCCCCATGAATGAATTGTACCTATACACACACACAGGTCTGTTTATATCCCTAAACCCACTGTCCGTATGTTTGGACCTGATCCGTTTCCGGACAGACGAGTTCCCATGAAGAGTGGACAACAAATGGTAACGCTTTACGTCATGCCACGCACACGCCAACATTTTGCTCTGCCTCATGAACACTGGGTCATCTCCTCTGGCCAAGGGCAACTTGGTCTTTTACAGGGCCTTTGGCATACCTCGCCTTTGGCTACTGGCTGTCCCACACACACCAGTTTCATCATTTGCCAACTCATTTGCTACAGCTGGTGATATATAGTAGCTATCCATATACAACTCATGCCCTTTCCCTATGTGCTGGGCCATCAGCTGCCGAACTAGAACATGGGTGGCACTTAAATCAGTGACCTCATCACCATGCTGTCCAGTGTAAAAAGACCACTGCAGACCGTATCCTGACTTGGCCTCACTCAAAACATATCATAACCATATTTGTCTGGTTTGTTCGGATTGTACATTTTCAATGTGGACTTTCCCTTGAAAGCTATTGTCATTTCATCCAGTGACAGTTCTTTGCGTAGGCCAACGACAGCTGAGAAGCGTGGAATGATCATGTCCATTATTGGGTGCACCTTGAACAGTCTATCATAACCTGGCTGGCGTCTCTCAACATACTCCTCATTATTGGCAAAGTGGAAGAAAGACAGGATGACATCGAATCTGTTCCTAGGCATCACATCTCTGATTTATGTACCAGGCCCATGCTCAAATGAAGTGACAGGAAGGCTTTCATTTCAGGGACAGTTACATCATACCATTCATGAAACCGTGAACTTGGCATTAGTTCATGTGAGGCTAAATACTGATGAGCATACCGATTTGTCTCCATTGTTATGAGATTCCAGAAATCATCAGTCAGAAAGAGGGACAAAAAATCTATAGACCTTGAATCATTGCTAAGCTCTCTGTCACCACAATATCCAATTTGCTCATCAAAGGGCTTTATCCATTCCTGATATACTTCCTCATCTCTCAAGAAAGCCCAGCCTCCATTACCATCATCATCATCATCATCATCATCATCATCATCATCATCATTTCCAGCCCTGTTCTGCCTTACCCTGTTGCCTCTACCACGTCCACCTCTCCTATGGACACTGCGACCGCGTGTTCGCAAAGGGTTGAAAGACTCATCATCACTACTTTCAGCCCTATTCAGACCACCCCTGCTGCCCCTATGACATCCATCAGCCCTTCTATGAACACTTCGCCCACGTCTCCCCTGTTATCATCTCTAGTGTTGGGAGAAGAGTGTGTGCTTTGTGAACACCGCTGCCGCGCATGGCTGCACCACTGCCGTGCATGGAGGCTACGTGACCTTCGCGGTAGAAAGGGTGAACACTAACGCCGGTCCCAGTGCTATTCTCACCACCCCCACTACTTCTACCACATCCATTCGCTCCCCTACTGATACTACGAGTTTGTGTATCATTTCTACGGCCACCTATGTTGGCAAAAGAGTTGTGTGTTTGTGCTTGTGCGTTTTCCTCGCTCTGCACGGCACCGCCATTGCTATGCAAAGACTAGCAAGCTCACTAATTGGCCGACCGTCATCTCCCAAAGTTAGATTTTCCCCTTCAGAATCAGAATCAGCGAATAGGAGCTCAATCACTTCCCTACGTGTCAACTTTTTGCTTGCCATTGTCGTTTATTTCGTCTCGATAACTTCTAAATCCAGCAATACCGCTTCAGCAGAATAGCTTCGTGGCACACTGTCTCGGGTCTCTCACCCAACAGTTTGCATGGGACTTCCTCGAACATTTTGCATTGAAGCATGACATATTTCTGAGCTAAGGTTTAAGTACGGGATGTCCACCAACTAGTGGTGGGGAGTATGAACGACATGTAACACTGTATTCGGAGAAAACTGCTGTTTTGTTCAGTACCGTGGGGTGTCGCAAATTTGCGCCTAAAGGGTTAATAACATTTGTTCAGATGTTCATACAAGTATTTATGGGTTTTAGGCATATCATCGTATTTAGCTACATAACATTCAAACTGTAAATTGTCGTAGGTAGGGTTTTGACCGATCAGATCTTGGTGTCACAGGGTGTATGTGTGTGTGTGTTTGCAGGTATTGGTTCCATTCTTCTAAGATGTGTGGCCACACGTGCTGAGACGAGTAGGAACACCTGTCCACTCTAGGAGGAGGGTGGTGATTGGTTGGTGCAGGCAGGTAGTTCCTTTTACTTGTCTCCCTTCACAGCGTCAGGAGGACAGAGTGAGTGCAGTGTGCGGGTGGGCAGAGTGGACGGCATGCAGAACATACAGCGTGGCAGAGCTAGGACGAAGTACGGCGGTGGAGAAGACTGTCAGATGAAGCTGAGGAGAATGGTAACCAACCGCGGCAACACGGAGCAGTGCTGGGCAGGCATTGGAGCAGAGAGTGAAAGAAAGCCGAGTGGGACAATAACCAATTGCGGCAACACGGAGCAGTGTCGGGCGGACATTGGAGCAGAGAGTGAGACAAAGCCGAGTGGGAAGGTAACTAACCGAGGCAATGTTGGAGCAGAGAGAGATGAGGGAGGGAGGTGCCATCAGACTCATGGAGGGGTGAAGTACGCTTCACCTCTCCGTCCAGCTAAGTGACTTTCTCAAACATTCGATGCTGAACAATGCCAGTTCCTTTTCTTACGGGATATAGTCAGCTATTTGAAATGCACCTCACGACTGGGTCAAATTCTGTTTGTGTTTCTTCAGTTTATTTTTACTAGCTGTGCGGATTATTGCTTTGATACTGTAGTATTTTGGAATTGATCCTTTGCTTCTGGGGGACATATTCAGGCTGTCAGCTTGTTATGTTATGGCTGTGTTGTTGCCTGCTCCATGGACTAGAAGAGACTTGCCATTGTTGGCAGGATTGTTTTACTAAGTTGAGCAACTGTCATTTCAGAAGACGAAGTGCAGCTTATGATGATGCCTTTTTCTATGGGGAGCCCATGGGTATCAAAGTTCAGTGGCACTGGGTCTGAAGTTAAGCTTGGGGGATGGAGATCACAAAAAGAGACAATGCTGAGTTTTCAGCCAATTAGAGACTCACAGAAGGCGTACTTTGTGTTGGGCTTACGAGAAGGGGAGCCAAAATGGGAAATTCTGACCCTAGAAAGACTGAACAATAGCCCAAATACATTTTTTGATGTTTTGTCTGAACTGAATGGGGATAACACACGTTTCCATCTTAAGGGCTCAGTTTATCAACTGCAGACAAGAACCCAATCAGTCACTCAGTATTTTTTCACTACGCTTACTTGAGCTGTTTTCCAGGTTGAAGCAGAACGATCCAACAAGCTTAGAAGCAGGGGACAGCCTACTGAGGGATCAGTTTGTCATGGGCTTAAAGGGGGGCCCCATCCGCCAAGAACTCTGGTGGAAAAGACCTTGTATAGCTTTCGATGAGGTAAAACTACCACCAGCATTGGAGGAGGAGCAGGAGGAGCAATGGACACCCTCTGGTTGCTTGGAGGTGAGTCAGCAAACCCCTTCAGCCACAAAACTTGTAACAGACTGCCCTGACAGAGACTATTTTATGAAATGTACACCCTTATGCTGTTCATCTTAGCAGGTTTCAGCGGCTGGATGCTGTTGCTGCTGTCGACCCTGGAAGTATAAGAAAGGGCAAGGAGCTGTCCCTGGTGGAGGTCAGTCCAGGGGTGGTCGAGGTTGGCTTCATCGATGCAGACCAGACGCAGCCAGAGCCACCTAGGGACGATGCCAGTGTCCCTCTTTTTAAGAGAGATGACAGAGGAAGAGCAGCAGCAGCTGGACCAACTGCTCCGTAAGTGGAAGCATTTGTTTTCCACTCACAAGGAAGACTACGGATGCACTGATGTTGTGAAGAACCGGATCCCAACAGGAAACACTGAGCCTATTCAGGAGAGGTTTAGACCTGTGCCCCCTACTCATTACAAGTACGAAGTCTGCTAAAGGGCATGGTTGTAGGTGGGGTTATTATGGAGAGTAGTAGCCCCTGGGCCTAAATGTGGGGCATGGTGGTTTTGTGCAGATAATCAAAACTTAATAACATCACCCATAAAGACACTTTCCCCCTGCCCCGCATCGAGGACTCTTTAACAAACCTGAACAAGTGGAGTGGTACTCCACATTAGACCTAGCCAGTGGCTATTGGCAGGTTGAAGAGGAGGAGGGTGATAAAAAAAGACTGTGTTTACAACACCATTTGGCTTATTCGAGTTTGAAAGAATGCCATTGGGCCTGTGCAATGCACCCATCTTTCAAAGGTTAATGCAAAGATGTCTGGGGGAACATCTAACAGAGTCTGCCCTGGTTTATCCAAATGATGTGATTGTGTTTTGCAGATCTCCTGGACCATTTGGAGTCCCTGTTCCAGGCCCTGGGACGCTACGGTCTCAAGCTCTGCCAGGGAAAGTATCAGCTCTTCCAAAAACAAGTGAAGTTCTTGGGAAATGTGGTTAGCAGCCAGGGAAATTCACTTGATCCTGACAAAGTGGCTGCTGTTGCAGATTGGCAGCCCCCCAGCACTGTAAAGCCCCCCACACACCGCCCAGACGTCCAACTGCCTTAGCCGACCACTCTCCGACCACTCCGTTGCCTGTTGTCAGACCCGTTCGGCAGAAAAGTTGCATTGAAACACACCGCTTCGACGTGCTGCCTACTCCACAGCAGCGTGTACATTCTGCGCTTGCGCGAGATGCAATAAGCGGCTGGCGCTTGTGTTGTGAGTTGTAAACGAGAGGCTTATGCACGCAACTCTCTTTACCTTCAATCAAAACGAAACTTAACTATTTCAGATAAAAACAGCTGCATACTAAACATGCAGCGAGGCATTACCAAACGAACACAAATTAATTCGTCCTGAACGGACATAATAACAGCCAGTCTTGTGCCAGTACTGCGAAACATGAAAATGGGGAATGACAACGGAGTCCATAGAAAAACAAAGCGCACATAGTATTCCGCCCTCCCACACACCGCGCTGATTCGCTAGCACACCGCCAATCAGAACGGCCATTCAGCTGGCACACAACCAATCAGAGAATCCAATGGCTCAGACGTCCGACAGCCCTCCTCCTCAGACTTCGTATGCTCAATCGGAGCAGACAACGTCCGAACGGCTCCGAAAGCTTCAGACGCAGCTGAACACACCAAACAGAACTGTTCCCGACCTCGTCCGAGTCTCTCCAAACACTTCAGACGTCCAACGGTTGGGCCGATGTGTGGGGGCTTAAGGCAAGTTTGTGCATTTCTTGGTTTTGTGGGGTATTATATGCGTTTAAAATGAGACCAAAGATGGGTTGCACAATTGGCCAACTTTAATTACATCATCAAATACCTGGAAAGGACAACATTAATGCTGATGTTTTCTCTAGGCCCTCTGCTGTCTCCACAGGCGCTTGTCAAGTTGGAGAGATGCCAGTGAGTGTTGTTGAGACCCCACCTTCTCCACAGGCCTTGCCCGACAGCTGGTTTGGGGACCCAGAACGATGGAGGAGGATGCAAACTTAGAACCCTACCCTCTCAGGTGACAGAATACCTGGAACGAGGTAGGCTGCCTAATGCTACAGAGAGGCAATCACTGGCTTTGCCCTTCAAGAGACTATTGAGCCACTGGAAACGATTAGAATTAAAGGAAGGTGTTGTGTGCAGAAACATACAGGATTCACAGACTCTTAAGACTTTACAGCAAATTGTCACCCCTGCTGCCCAAGCCAAATCACTGTGGGAGGCCTACCGCCAACAGGCAGGACATCCAGGGCTGGAGAGGATATTGTCCCTGCTAAAGAGGAATTTCTACTAGGCTCAGATGGAGGAAGCTGTACACACTAGGATTCAAGCTTGCCCACGCTGTATACTGCATAAGGCTAGGCCACAAGGTAAAGCACCTCTAGGTCCCATCATACTCAAAGCACCCATGCAAATTGTAGCTGTTGATTTTCTGATGCTAGTTCGTCCCACAGACAGATACCAAAATATGCTAGTCATGACATATATGTTTTCTAAATTTGCATGGGCCATCCCCACTCCATACCAAACACCCCCAACAGTCCGAGCTCTATGGACTCATGTTATCCAGCCATTTAGCTGTCCTGAAGAGCTCCACTCGGACCAAGGCCCTAATTTTGAGTCATGGCTGATCAAAGAAATGTGTCAAATCTATGGGTGTCGTAAAAGTTGGATTTCTCCCTATCATCCAATGGGGAATTGGGCCTGTGAGAGGTTCAATCAGACTCTCCTGAAACTTCTTAGCATCATGGAAACTGAGAAACAAAACGGGGTGGGGGGGTGGAGTACTTACCCTTAGCCATATGCTGTGACAATTAGGAGAGTAGGAACACCTGCCCGCTCCAGGAGGAGGACGGTGATTGGCTGGTGCGGGCAGGTGGTTCCTTTTACTTTTCTCAAATCCACAGTGTTGGGAGGACAGAGTGAGTGTGGGCGTGCAGCGAGAAGACAGGTGTGCGTGTGGACAGAGTGGACGGTGTGCAGAACAGACAGTGTGGCAGAGCCAGGACAGAGTACGGTGGTGGAGGAGACTGTCGGACGCCGAGACAAAGCCAATCAGGACGGCAACACGGAGCAGTGCCGGGCAGACATTGGAGAAGAGAGCGAGATGAAGCCGAGTGGGATGGTGACCAACTGCGGCAACACCGAGCAGTGTCGGGCAGACATTGAAGCAGAGAGATGAGGGAAGGAAGTACGCTTCACCTCTCCGTCCAGCTAAGTACCTCTCTCAAACATTTGACGCTGTACAGATGCCAGTTCCATTTTCTTATGGGAATATAATATCTCCTCCTTGAACCGGCACCTTATCGTGGTGGAGGGGTTTGAGCACCTGAATGATCCTAGGAGCTATGTTGTCCGGGGCTTAATGCCCCTCGTAGGGTCTCCCAAGGCAGGACAGGTCCTAGGTGACAGGTCAGACTAAGATCGGTTCAGAAGCCCCTAATGACTGATAAAAGATCAAGGAAGTTTACGTCGCCCAGAATGGCGTCACTGGGGCCCCACCCTGGAGCCAGGCCTGGGGTTGGGGCTCGCAGGCGAGCGCCTGGTGGTCGGGTCTTTGCCCACGGGACCCGGCTGGGCCCAGCCTGAAAGAGCGACGTGGGCCCACCCTCCAGTGAGCTTACCACTCGCAGGAGGGTTCAGAAGGGGCCGGTGCGGTGTGATTTGGGTGGCAGTCGTGGGCGGGGACCCCGGCGACCCAATCCCCGGACGGTGACTCTAGCCATGGGGACATGGAATGTCACCTCGCTGGGGGGGAAAGAGCCTGAGCTGGTGCGTGAGGTTGAGCGGTACCGACTAGAGATGGTCGGGCTCACCTCCACGCACAGCCTGGGCTCTGGAACCCAACTCCTTGAGAGAGGCTGGACTCTCTTCTACTCTGGAGTTGCCCGCGGTAAGAGGCGGCGGGCTGGTGTGGGCTTGCTTATAGCTCCTCAGCTCGGCCGCCATGTGTTGGAGTTTATCCCAGTGAACGAGAGGGTCGCCTCCCTGCGCCTTCGGGTCGGGGATAGGTCTCTTACCGTTGTCTCGGCATATGGGCCGAACAGCAGTGCAGAGTACTTGGCCTTCTTGGAGTCCCTGGGAGGGGTACTGGAGAGTGCTCCAACCGGGGACTCCGTCGTTCTACTGGGGGACTTCAATGCTCACGTGGGCAGTGACAGTGTTACCTGGAGGGGTGTGATTGGAAGGAACGGCCTCCCCGATCTGAACCTGAGTGGTGTTTTGTTATTGGACTTCTGTGCTAGTCACAGCTTGTCCATAACGAACACCATGTTCAAGCATAAGGGTGTCCATATGTGCACATGGCACCAGGAAACCCTAGGCCGGAGGTCAATGATCGACTTCCGGCCATATGTCTTGGACACTCGGGTGAAGAGAGGGGCTGAGCTGTCAACTGATCACCACCTGGTGGTGAGTCAGATCCGCTGGCAGGGGAGGAAGCTGGACAGACCTGGCAGACCCAAACGTATTGTGAGGGTCTGCTGGGAACGTCTGGCGGAACCCTCTGTCAGGGAGGTCTTTAACTCCTACCTCCGGGAGAGCTTTGACCAGATCCCGAGGGAGGCTGGGGACATTCAGTCCGAATGGACCATGTTCTCCACTTCCATTGTTGACGCGGCTGTCCGGAGCTGTGGCCGTAAGGTCTCCGGTGCCTGTCGTGGCAGCAATCCCCAAACCCGGTGGTGGACTCCGGAAGTAAGGGATGCTGTCGCGCTGAATAGGGAGCCCTATCGGACCTGGTTGGCCCGGGGGACTCCTGAGGCAGCTGACAGGTACCGGCAGGCCAAGCGTGCTGCAGCACGGGCAGTCGCGGAAGCAAAAACTCTGGTCTGGGAAAAGTTCAGGCAGGCCATGGAGGAGGACTACCGGTCAGCCTCGAGGAAATTCTGGCAAACCATCCGGCGCCTCAGGAGGGGGAAGCAGTCCTCCACCAACACCGTTTACAGTGGAGGTGGGGAGCTGTTGACCTCGACTGGGGACATTGTCGGGAGGTGGAAGGAATACTTCGGGGATCTCCTCAATCCCACTGACACGCCTTCCATAGAGGAAGCAGAGGCTGGGGACTCAGAGGTGGACTCATTCATCACCCAAGCCAAAGTCACTGAGGTAGTTGAGAAGCTCCTCAGTGGCAAAGCACCGGGGGTGGATGAGATCCGCCCTGAGTACCTCAAGTCTCTGGATGTTGTGGGGCTGTCTTGGTTGACACGTCTCTGCAGCATCGAGTGGCAGTCGGGGACAGTGCCTTTGGACTGGCAGACCGGAGTGGTGGTCCCCCTATTCAAAAAGGGGGACTCGAGGGTGCGTTCCAACTATCGGGGGATCACACTCCTCAGCCTCCCTGGGAAAGTCTATTCCAGAGTACTGGAGAGGAGAATTCGGCCGATAGTCGAACCTCGGATTCAGGAGGAACAATGCGGTTTTCGTCTTGGCCGTGGAACACTGGACCAGCTCTATACCCTCCACAGGGTGCTCGAGGGTTCATGGGAGTTTGCCCAACCAGTCCACATGTGTTTTGTGGACTTGGAGAAAGCATTTGACCGTGTCCCTCGTGGCATTCTGTGGGAGGTGCTCCGGGAGTACGGGGTCGGAGGCCATTTGTTAAGGGCTGTACGGTCCCTGTACGACCGGAGCAGGAGCTTGGTTCGCATTGCCGGCAGTAAGTCAGACCTGTTCCCAGTGCATGTTGGACTCCGGCAGGGCTGCCCTTTGTCACCGGTTCTGTTTATTGTTTTTATGGACAGAATTTCTAGGCGTTGCCACGGCCGGAGGGGGTCTGGTTCGGGAGCCACTGGATTTCATCTCTGCTTTTCGCGGGTGATGTGGTCTTGTTGGCTCCTTCGAGCCAGGACTTCCAGCATGTCTTGGGGCGGTTTGCAGCCGAGTGTGAAGCGGCTGGGATGAGAATCAGCACCTCCAAGTCCGAGGCCATGGTTCTCGACCGGAAAAAGGTGGCTTGCTCCCTCCAGGTTGGGGGAGAGTTCCTGTCTCAAGTGGAGGAGTTCAAGTATCTTGGGATCTTGTTCACGAGTGAGGGAAGGATGGAAGGATGGATGCAGTCGTTGTATCGGTCTGTCGTGGTGAAGAGAGAGCTGTGTTTCACCCCTCCTTCACATTGGCATATTTTTGGAAGACCCACGGCAAATTAATTTGAGAACCCAAACTTTTGTGTGGGCACAAAACACAACTGTTTTTTTGTTTTGTATGAAGACACAGTACATTTCCCAGTCATTGTGTCACAGAAAAAGAGCAGATGCAAAAGTGTACATCTGCCAACAGCCATGACCCTCAGTGTCAGTCACTGCATGAAAAGTGGGATTTTCGTCCCCGTAAACGCCCAAAAATCTCCCTAATTTTCGGCAGTTAACGGCAATTTACAGCCTGCAAACGCCGCGTTCGCTGTGCCACAAATTGTCGGAAACGAACCATGACGTCAGTGGAGCTCCCGGAGGTGCGAACGGCTCTAATTTGCATATGAATCGCAGCGAAACCACGCCTGGTCACAGAATGTGTGGGCTGGCTTGAATATCCTCCCTCAGTATTGGATGAAACCACTACTTTTAAACACGAAAAATCATTCGTGATTGGCTGGCAGATCTGTCAGATCTGTCACTATTGGTCAGCCTGAGTCATTATAAACGTAAACCCCACCCTATATATATATATATATATATATATATATATATATATATATATATATATATATATATATATATATAATTATTTTATTTACTTACTTTCTATTTATCAAATATATTCATATAATATATAATATTCATCAAAGACATGAATGAATTTATTGAGGAAAGGAAAATGCCAGGAAGGTGTTGTTTATTCAAAGAAAGAGCTTTATTAACACAAACACATCACAACTATGTACAAAATATAATCTGCCCACACAACAACAGGAAGCTCACTAGAAGCCTAAAATCCTGCAGCACCGTGAAGTGTCTGTCTGCCGCCTCGGAGCTGTCGGTAACTGCCGGCCTTCTGTCTGAATTCGGTCCATTTTGCAGACGTCGGTTGTCGCTCTGCACTTCGGAATCGCCTCTATAATCTCGACTGCAGCGCGGCACAGAGCTCGGTGAGCTCCCGGCTCCATCCACACACCCGCCGTCTTGTGCCGTCTTCCCCCTCAGACATCAGGTCCATGGCGGCGCACTTTCAAAGCTCCACCTCATCCTCAGCTAGCTCTCTGTAAAAACAATCAATAAAGACGATCAGTACTGCGCGATGCACTGCGTATGGACGCAAGACATCTATTAATGCACCCGAATAATAGTCACATTGACCAAAAACGGATTTAATCTAACAACTCTTACCCTCTTTGTTCTCGAACGACTCCGAGCTGAACTCCTCACAGCTTCAGCCTGCGATGGAAGATCTGGTTGTTTGTACCTGAGGCTCCTGCGTAACGTTACTATCTTACAGGCAGCTGGAAAACAATTAAATGAAAAGTGGTATGAATAATGAAAACGTAAGTCACTGTAAAATTAAACCATGAAGGAGAAAACAGTAAACGTTACTTACACACGATGGCGTCATTATCAGCATCATGTAAATCTGGACTTGCAGACAGAGCTCCGAGCTAATACGCCTCGGTGTGATGCAAGGTTAGTCTGTGAAAACAACATGCTCGTAGCGATAAACCTCCGTGTCCCTCTGCGGCAGCGAAACGACATCCGTCGGCTACACTCTCCGCGGCGACCCGGCAAAGCTCCTCCCGTCAACACAGGCCTCCTCTCGACAAGGCCGGGCCGCTAACCGAGCTCCTGCTAGCCTAGCTTAGCTCCTGCTAGCTAGCTTAGCCGAACTTGCTTCGTGTCCAATAAAACACAAACACTTCGACTGCGATGGAGAGTCCAGCTCACACACTCAAGGCACGTCGTCCGAATATAGTTCACAGTCCGTTAGTGATAAAACACGACACTGACGGACACACACAGCCCACTGTTAGCTGCTCTACGCCATTAACTCTCTGCTCCTTCTTCCTCGTCAGTGACGCTCCGGTCAACCCGGAAGTGTAAAAACTCTTAGAGGTCATGAACTCTCACACGAAATAAGAATTACTTTAACTTCTTTTAAACATTCAGAACCCATGAAATTATATTTTAATGTCACACATTTTAAACAGAAATTATTTATATATTTCAATATCTTATTTGTCTCATATGTCATGCACATTTTAACTTAACAACTGGCGCTTTATCTTTAACTTGGTCTCAGGAGAGAGAAAAAAAGGAATAAATAATCTTTTTACATAACATTGGCCATTGCTAATGACATACACAGTAATTAATCTAGCATATTTTAATCAAACAAATCAATTCAAGCTAAAATGTAAGAGTCTATGATTAGGCTATACTGAGCCTCATCTGTTTATACCAGAGATTTTCTTAAAATGAAGTTAATACCTTTTAGGAAAATGTCACCTGGGGAAAAACTCCCCTTGCTACCCTGATTTGCATTTGTATAGCTCCCAGCATTTTCATTTACATGTTAAAGCCTCCCCTAGAATCAGGGGGAGGGGGGTCATGGGGGGACAACTGCCAAGCAAGGCCCACGTCAGTTTCCAACAATTTACGTCAGTTTTCAGTGTTGCCTGCAAACTGCCGTGAATTGTCGCAAACCTGAAATTCCACGACAATCTACAGTGCCGCATACTGACGAAAATCCCACTTTTCATGCAGTGAGTGGTGAGACTGCACAACTGAGCTCTCTGAAGAGGGTTCAGAAAGGAAAATCATCTGCAATCTTATTTTTTCATTTATTGCTGTTTAATGCTGCATGTATAACATTTACATGAAATCATAAAGAATTGCATTTAATTAATCCATCATTTTCCCTTACCAACTGGCTGGTAACCCTGCCTTGTAGGACCTCCGAATGGGTTTCGACTGCCAAAAGAGCCTCCATCAATAGACCCGTAAGACATTCTGCCCAATGGTTGGTTGTTTGTCAGATGCAGGTACCTAGGGATGTAACAATAACCACAAACCAACAAAAAACACATTTTATTTCAGCTTTGATCTTCCAGTCTCAGTGAGTTCCACCAAACAGAAATCCACTTCATAATCATTGCATTTAAAACACCCTTTTTATATAAAATCTATGACATCACCCGTCAATTTCTAAGGGGACATTCTGAAGCCTACATTTGGGAAAAACTTGAATTTCTAGCTGTCATCTTTATGACTTACAGAAAATCCAATGCGCAAGCCTCTACTATGTATTAGTACTGCTGCAGAGATGTGTTATGCAATATTGTTTTTTTTTTTTTGTTTTTTTTTCTGTTGAACCTGCATGGTGCTAAAATCACAGATGATTAATAGACAACTTTATTGATCTCTTTAATTTATTAGCCTCTTTTAACTCAATGCTTTGATTTTACAGCACATTTTCTTTAGTGGAATATTAATCAGAAAGAGCAAGACATTTTTGTCAGGAGTTGGTGGAGACCAAATCATAGCCAAAAGGAGAGTCAATTTATAATTATAACCTGGACACAAAAAACAAAAAACCCAAATGTTGATCCTAAATGTTGCCCCTAATGCTTCTTAATGTCTGCTTCGCAAGTAATTGTTTGCTAACACATTAGCATGAGGGGCCCTGCACAGGTATTTCCAGTTATTTTATCTGATTAGACTGATTAATAGTTAGGCTAGACTACATTGAGAACTACTGAATGTCAGTTAACTCATTTTACCAATGAGATTACTAAAAAAAAACATGTGTCCAAACAACCAAAACAAAACCAACAGAAGAGTGAGGGGGAGGTCAAACAAGCCCAGTCTCTTCACACCCACATTAGACCAAAAAGAAGTCTAATCAGCCCAAAGAAGATAAATCACACATGTGGATATCCCATGGGTGTGAGGGCCTATTATAAGCAGTGGGATATGGTGGTGGTGAATCTATAAGCCTTGTTATCGTTTGCCTGTCTGTTCCTGATGGCTGAGCAAGACGTTGTTTTTCGAACACATTATAGTAACACCAAGGTGGCATATTAAGCAATCAAAAACTCCATCATCATTCGTCAATTCTATTACCCACCAGATTGTAACTAATTGGTATATCAAATAAAACATACTCTGTGCAGTAGAATAAGTACTCTGGAAATGTATACAAAACCACAGATAAAAAAATCATCCATTTCGTCACTTGTCAAAGACTGTTTTGGTGTTAACATTACAGCTTCTCTGATTTCTGCTGTAGCTCAGGAGGTAGAGGGGGTTGTCTAGTAATTGAAAGGTTGTTGGTTTGAATCCCAGCTCCCCCTAGCTGCATGTCGACGTGACTGTGAGCAAGATGCTGAACCCCTAAATTGCATTGAGTAGTTGGCACCTTGCATGGCAACCTCTGCTATCAAGTGTAAGAATCTGAAATAATTTTAAAAGTTACTTTGGACAAAAGCGTCTATGTAATTTATGCTGAAAGGAAAACAGCTGTTTTGTTTGTTTTCATCGCTTCAGCCATCAATTCTAACACTTAGTTAAAGAAAAAAAAAGACAAAGTAACAGTACATTTAAAAACAATGTGTCTTTTTTAAACATCTATCACAAATGACAGACCAACTTCCTAGTTTAATTTTGATCTACTTGTAGTTGTGCTCACAGTTTACTAACTGTTCACGGAACTTTACAACACTTGTCACATTCACCCATTGTCACACACACACACACACACACACACACACACACACACACACACACACACACACACACACACACACATTCATACACTGATGGTAGAGGCTGCCATGTAACTTGCCAACCTGTTCATCCGGAGCAATCTGGGGTTTAGTATCTTGCTCAAGGATACTTAGACATGCAGCCAGGGGAGTGGAACCAGCTACCCTTTGATTACTGGAGGACATACTCAATTTTGTAGGTAGGGTTGTCTTAACTAAAAAGAGGAGAAGAGGATTGCTATAGAAAAAAATGACCAGATCTACGATAAAGAATGTACTGCATTGTTCATTTGTAGTACACATGGTAAATAAAAAAAAAAACATGGGCTACTGCTGGTATTGTCATCTTGTAGGAAGGCCACTTCAGCACTCAGATACTACAAGAAAGTGCAATATTTCTGAAAAATGTAGTTTTATATTTACATTTTTGAAATACAAATGCAAAAATTCACAGAGCCTGTTTGTATATGTTTTTGATTTAATTAGATTTTAACAGCTATATCTTTTTTCATAACCATTGAATAATTAACCTTGCACTGAACTTAAAATTGAAAAACATTTGTATTTTAATTCTTGCTGGACTCCTGGCACACTCATCATAGCAGCAGGTACATTCAAGTACGAATACAAACAAATATACAGGCAGATATAAAAGCAATAAGAAACAATAAAGTACTATATACACAATATGTAAAAACACGTAGTTATGAAATAAAAAAGATATTTAGGTGAATAAAATAAAATGCTGAGGTAAGTGGAACATAATGTGCAAGAGAATAAGGTGCAGGTTTATGTACAGTCAGAAAATAACATAAAGCGCAAAAGTGATGTGTGTTTTTTTGGAGTAAGCATGGTAAAGTCTGATGGCACCAGGTAGGAGTTTTGTGGAGGGGAAGAGAGACACTGTCTATGATTGCCAGCAGTTTTGCCAGCATCCTGTCCTCCACCACCTCCTCCAGGGTGACAAGCTTAGAGCTAACAACAGACCCGGCCCTCTTTATGAGTGTATTCAGTCTGTTTGCATCCTTCACTTTGATGCACGCACCCCAGGACACCACAGCGAAGAAGATGGTGCTCACTACAACAGACTGATAAAACATCTGGAGCATCCGGTTGCAGAAATTATAAGACCTGAGCCTCCTCAGGAAGTAAAGCCGGCTCAGGTCCTTCAAGTAGACTATTCAAACCTAGAACTAGGTTAGCCTAGTAGTATGTGTTCCTGGTGTTACACTGCGGTCAGGCTTCCACTGATTTCATCACCACCATCATTTTGGATTAAAAAAAAAATCAATAATCTGACAATGGATACAATGATGACAGTGCCAGGGGAGTCTAGGCTGTGCAGCAGTGGGGCCAGAAGCAGAGTTGCAGCACAATGTAACAAGAGTCACATTTAACTTTAACATGGTGAGAGTTAAAAGAGCTGACTGACAAGATGATGGCGAGGACTCATACAGCCTACCTCTAAGTGCAGTAGTATAAAGAGTGAGAAAGAGCCTGGGGTTGTAATAATCAGGTGGGTCATACACAGGACTTTCCTTTGGTTGATCTCAGAAAAATGTTTTTTCCACGTCATTTCAAGAAATATTGACGATGTAAACACAACTATTGTAGGGTTTGTTTGTGACAAGAAACTAAGAGTGATTTGATTTAAATTTATAATTGTATTTATATTTATTTACAAGTAAGTTAATGTATGCATAAGATGTCCCTTACAGAACAGAAGTGACGTCATGTTCATATGTAGGCTACATGTTTCCCAAAAATGCTGAACTTTACAGAATTTTTTCTTTTAAGCTCCACACCTAGGCTCTATGACTAGCAAAATCATCATTTTGTCATTCTTTCTGTTATTTTTGACTGGGAGGTAATGAACATCATAAACTCCAATGGCGTGTCTAAGCAGAAAGCTTTTAAGTTACCTTTTATTGAATTATCCTTCTCACGTGTCTCACCAAACAGATTTTGATCAGTACAGATGTCTACACAGGCAGTGTAGAAGCTTATTTACATCAATGCCATTTGAATTAAATGTTCACACTTGTTTGTTGTCTTCCGATTTACACTTCAGAGATGTTTGTTTCCGCTCTGAATGTTGGCAAAATGTGGGTGACTTCTACTCAATGCTGTAAATGAACAAAGCATGTAGAGACAGATGGAGGCCTGACAATGCTGCTGCTCTGCTAGCATGCTGCTCACGCTATGCCTCCTCTGTGGACACAGTGCAATGGTGCTGCAGGGGCCCAAGCTTTATAGTAGTGCTAATGTTTTGAGCATTATCAGTCAGAATCAGACATGGCAAATATATTAGCAATGCTTTCAGAGTCATCTTAAATACATTTGTATTACTAAGAGGGCGATGTTATGTACTCTGTGTGTAGGTGTGTGTCAGCCTCTTTAGGATGTTAACCCATAACCGACTTACATGATAAGAGGCGTAGAGGACACACAACACTCATCTGAATACTGCTGAAAAGGTCTAATCATAATGTGGACATGTGTTTCACCTGAAGCCAGAAACACAGAGACATAGCTAATGAACATATCTCTCTGTGCACTTCAGCATCTCCATCAAAGGTCAGAATATGACAGTGGTAAAGTGGCCCATAGCACTGTGAAAGACAAGCATTCAGACAAGCAGGAGAATGTGATTACACTCCAGAGCCATTGTGCAGCCCATTGTTGTGCTGAAGCCAGTAGGTCTGGCATTATGGGTAAGAGGCGGGACAGAGGAGCAGCAAGAGATTCAGCGTTCACACATAACAGGGAGACAGATTCACTGGGCCATGAGAAGGTATAATCCGATACATTTTCATAGAGAAGGGAGATTAATTACTTTTGGCAGACCATAAACAATCTTCACTGCTTGATTTCAAGCCAAGTGACTGGGCCTCACGTTCCTCTAAAGTGTGGACACACACCACCTCTATCTGCATACAAGATGCACCCTAACAGATGCACATTCATGTCTGCACAGATACACACACACACACACACACACACACACACACACACACACACACACACACACACACACACACACACGTTAGGATAACCTTTCCCTTCACCGTTCTGCAGAATTATAAATCCCCCAGGTTGTTCAATTAGCTGCTCATACGAGTGAAAATTGAGGTCATAAGAGTGATGCTGAAACATAAAAAATAAAAATAAAACATTATAACGTGTATACTGCTCCGCCATTGCTCATTCACATCATGGCATCATCCCTGGTGATGTCATCAGAGGTTGCCCCGTCCTCTGAATCCCAACCCTCTGTCGAAACATTACTGTCATAGTTCTAATGGATGATGTATTCACCAAATGGTCATTTTTCAGTGCCAGACGTGGAATACTAATCATAATAATAATTGCAGTAAGTGAGATTTCCTGTCTTCTTTTGTTGTTATTGTTGTTGTTGTTATTATAAAGTAGGTATAAGTTCTGAATGAAAAAAAACAAAAAAAACACTCTCCATCCATGCACACAGCCTACATTCAGAAACTGTGCTTCTAAATGAGCCGTCAGGACTTCTGTAACAGACTTGACACACTGCCTGGGTTAGCAGAGTGTGTGTGGTGTTACCTCTTGCTTTTAATTTCAGTGTCCATGCTGGAGCAGCCACACTGGCAGCAAGAGTTGGGCTTCCCACGCACTTGTCAAGCGAGGCTGCAGCAGTGCGTCATCTAGAGATTTGGAGTCTCACCTATTTTTACCAGGACACGCACACAGTTCTCTGCAAAAATAGACCTAAAACCACCCTGTAGACAGTCATATCGACATTATGCCAGTGTTTTACTACAGTTCTAATGTCTGTATCAGTAGAATATGTCATAGACATGAGAATACACACAGGTGAAGGGTGAGGCCCTCCCTCTTTTTCCCCCTCCTGCTTTCTTACTCTTTCAACTGGGGTAAAGGTAAATTGCATCATCATATTTATTGACAATTTTCAAAGATAAACAGAAAGAGCAGACAGTTGCCATGCTGCGGCAGCAATCCTGCCTGTGTGAACACAAACATGCAAGTAAGCAGCAGCAGATCAGCAATGCAGCCGCCACGCACTAAACAAGCAGCCACTGTGGCCTGCCTGTAAGGTTGAGATGCCACAACCATACACACACTGCCCTCAGCCAATCATGGCCGTGGTTTCAAAGAAATCAACAGAGCTGATGTCGAAATACAGTGGCCGGGGCCTGTTACGAGGGGACATTAAAGAGACAGCCACTCAAATAAAGTGTTTAAAAAGAGGGTGAATAGAAGTGCTGCAGCAATGTATAGTTTTAGAAAATAAAGAGGTGTTTTTTTAACATCAAAGCATATACACATTTTTCTAGTGAAAATTAGCATAATATGAGACTTTTAAAGTTAGTGTAAGCAATGGAATCTGCATAATGCATGGCCTTTTGAATACGTAGCTACACAGGGTGTGTCGAAAAGTGGTAGGGACGCAACAGCTCAGATAAAAAAACGTTTTTTACACAGCCTTAAACATATGCAATTTTGGGCAATGTGAAAGGGTAATCAGTATGAGGTCAGAGTCGATATTCTCGACAGGAAAATAAATGCACAATTACGCAAAGTCCTGGCTACTACCAAGTCCACAGTATAAAAATACTCAGCATAAAATGCACAACAACATATAAGAGAGAGTTCACAGAAGTTCATGAGTCAAGTTCAACCAAACATGACTCATTCTAAGCATAAGGTTCAAATAAATACACATTGCACTTAGCCCTGGGCTAAGGAAGCTGTAAGTCTTTGGGTCAGACTATGCAGTGTGAAAATATATTGTATGTGAGAACATGAATTACTGACATAATCTCTGAGTCCAGCAGCGCAAGCGGATCTAATATGAGGTTCTCCTGATGTGTTTGGGGGTGTGCCAGTACATAGTTGCAACACCGTCATCTATAGTTAGTGAAGATGAATATATGACAGTTATCTGGTGTTGTGTTTACTTTCACAGTGAACACATTAACCTCTCTCTGGGGTCCAAAGGGGTCTCTCTGCTGGCCTCAACATATTGTTTTTCTTATTTCACTTTTAGTGTCTTTATTTGTATGTATAGTACATTCATCTCAATTGATTGAAAGCATTGTGAGTTAAACTAACCTGTTATACAAATAAAATTGACCAAAGACAGCCTATATGCAAAAGACCATTATAGAAGGCAAATGTAAAGTAAATACTATTTGCAGTTTATGAAGACTTGAATCCATGTGCCTGGTTTGTCTGGTTTAAGTGAAGTGAAATAATAGACGGAGGATGTCACATGCTCAAAATGAATAGATTCATCAGGCTGTGATGTGCCATATAGTTTTAAATAAACACAGGGGAAATGGGAAAAATAAGTATGACAGTTGCTTAAATGTACAGAATTTATCCCAAAACCTGTAGGTAAAGCATATTCTACATCAGGTAGAAAATCAGCTCACACAAATGCAATGATGTGAATGAATGTATTATCCCCACAATAGCTGTGTTTACATGGACAATATTTCTTAAAACTGATTGAAATGACACACAAAAAACTTTCCTGAGGTCAACCAAATCCTGTCGATAAAGGTGTAGGTCAAGAGGCTTTCATTGCACACCATGATTTTATCTCTTCTGACCTGTTGTTTCACCGCATCAGCATTTATTTATGCTCTATAACATTTTTTTATCCTCTGACAGCCATATTCTGACTGCTGTGCACCTGGAACTGTGTTAGATCCCAAGTATAACCCTGTCCAGGAAGTACTGGACCAGCTCTCCATTATAAATGGTTAGGTCCCTAAACCTACAAGGTGTTACTTTAAAATGGGATTTAAAAAGGGACTGCTTAAGCTGGTTGCGAGGAGACTCGCCTAGCTCACCCTGCTTCCGCCGGCTTGGCACCTGACTTGAATAGAGATACAGCCGCCAGCCACGCCTGTTAACGACAGCTCTGCTAGGTTGAATTTTATGGGCCTTTGGTAAACCTGGTCAAAATACTTAGGTGTTGTAGAGATTTAGAGGGTCAAGCCTTCCAGTATGCTTTTCCCTTCCAGCTGAAAGTCCAAGTCCTTGCAGTTATTCACAACCCCGCCTGAGGTCCCCAAATTTCCTCAAAGTCCAAACTTCCTGCCAGCAGAGTGAACAAAAGAACTCCAATTTCCAAATTATAATCCACCGTTGGTTGGTAAAAATGGTTAATCCTCCTTGAGCTTGGATCCTTGGATCCAACTGCAAATCTTTTGAAGTCTTTTCTGCGATGATGGGCCGCTCACATACTCCATCTTGTAGGTTAATTCAAGGTAGGAGAGCAGAGGAAGAACATTATGTCTTCTGTTGCTGCATTTGTTATACTCTCTCAGCTGGCCAGCTTGTTTTCTCGCAAGTCATTGTCAGTTCGCTCCATCATCCTCCGTGTCCACCTTCCTCCATGTTTCCCAGTGATGTCACCCAGCATTCTCCACCAGCATATTCTCCAGTGTCTCCTTGTATCTCATTGTGGTACGTTTCTGGTTTTTGTTCCTTGTGGTTTTCATTGATTTGTCCTTTTGGCTTGCACTTTGTCTCAGGACGTTTAGCTGTTACTTTGTCTTTTGTCCTTCCGACTTGTTTTTGGTTTTCTGGATCACTTGTTTTTTTTTTGTTTTTTTTTTATTCATTCAGCTTTGTTTTATACAGCTCACTTTTTGTTGACCTAATTCATTCTTTCCATGTGTTGTCTGCATTTGGAAAAAAATTGTTTCCATGATAATTTCTTGAGAGGCACCTGCATATCATGGCCGTTTAAATTACACTTATTTTTAGGGTTAGGGTGCTTTGTCACAAATATCATTGACGTTAAGGTTAACTAATGAATTTATCATAGGTCCTCTGAAAATGTGACTAAATCTGCTGGGTCTAAAATATACAGATAACCAATCACATCACCAATTATGGTGATGTAGAAGGTTGTGTCAATCAAATTGGGTTTGTAGCATGGTCTCTTAACTTTATGATTATGGTTGATAACAGCTGATGAGTTTTCTGTGACTTTTCAGCCACAAACACCACACTGGGAAAGTCTAAGGAGCTCAACGCTGATCTCAAAGAGTGTGTTATTGACTTGAACAAGTCAGGAAAGTCACTTGGAGCTATTTCAAAGCAGTTACAGTTCTCAAGATCAAATGTGGTAATAACTGTTTATATGTAATGTATTGTAGTGTATGGCACAGTTGTGTCACGATCAGGAAGAAAACACAAAATACCACCTGCTGCTGAGAGAAAACTGGTTAGGATGGTCAAGAGTCAACTGAAAACCAACAGAAGGCAAGTCTGCAATGACTTAGAAGCTGCTGGAGGACAGTCAGTGTCTACAGTCAAGCGTGTCTTGCATCAACATCAGCTGAGAGGCTGCTGTGAAGACCATGCTCAAGACATGGCACCTTAAAGGCCCCCACACACCGGCCCAACCGTTGGACGTCTGAAGCGTTTGGAGAGACTCGGACGAGGTCTGGAACATTTCTGTTTGGTGTGTTCAGATGTGTCTGAAGCTTTCGGAGCCATTCGGACGTTGTCTGCTCCGACTGAGCATGCGAAGTCTGAGGAGGAGGGCTGTCGGACGTCTGAGCCATTGGATTCTCTGATTGGTTGTGTGCCAGCTGAATGGCCGTTCTGATTGGCGGTGTGCTAGCGAATCAGCGCGGTGTGTGGGAGGGCGGAATACTATGTGCGCTTTGTTTTTCTATGGACTCCGTTCTGTCATTCCCCGTTTTCATGTTTTGCAGTACTGGCACGAGACTGGCTGTTATTATGTCCGTTCAGGACGAATTAGTTTGTGTTTGTTTGGTAATGCCTCGCTGCATGTTTAGTATGCAGCTGTTTTTATCTGAAATAGTTAAGTTTCGTTTTGATCGAAAGTAAAGAGAGTTGCACGCATAAGCCTCTCCTTTACAACTCACAACACAAGCGCCAGCCGCTTATTGCATCTCGCGCAAGCGTAGAACTTACATGCTGCTGTGGAGTAGGCAGCACGTCGAAGCAGTGTGTTTCAATGCAACTTTTCTGCCGAACGGGTCAGACAAGAGGCAACGGAGTGGTCAGAGAATGGTCGGATAAGGCAGTTGGACATCTGGGCGGTGTGTGTTGGGCTTAAAGCTCAACGGAAATTTGCTACTGGTCACATGGACAAAGAAAAAACCTTTTAGAGAAAAACCCTGAGGGGGTGAAGCCTTAAACCACCAAAAGAACACCATACCTACTATCAAGCATGGTGGGGGTAGTATTATGCTGTGGTGCTGTTTTGCTGCTAGTGGATCTGGTGTTTCAACAGGACAGTGATCTTAAATACACATTAACAGTGGTCAAGGAATAACTAAATCAGGCTACAATGGAGGTTTTGGATTGCCTCCCTAAAGTCCTCACTTGAACCCCATCAAGAACATGTGGAACGTGCTGAAGAAACAAGTTTGTGCCAGGAAGCCAACAAATTTAGTTGAACTTCACTAATTCTGTCAGGAGGAGTGGTTAAAAACTCAGCCAGAGGACTACCAGAAGATTGTAGATGGCTATCAAAAGCAACATCAAATATTAGTATTACTGTATGTATATTTTTGACATTTTTAGAAGACCTATAATAAATTCATTATTGAACCTGCAGCTGCACCCGGCCTCTCTGCTCTACCTAACAAGCTCAGAGACACAGCATTTGTGACAGGCAGTTCTGGCGGTGTGCTTACCGTTGGGGCAACTATAGCTCACAGTCCACAATAACAGCTCCTCTGAGTTTGTTAGGTAAAGCAGACAGGCCACGTGATGGAGCAGCGTTAAGGCAGCATAGAGACCAATGGGGAAGGTATGTTTGCTTGCAAAACTACAGCTTATAAACCATGGAAAACAAACATTTCTAGAGAACAGGTAGAGTCAAACAAGGAGAATGCAACCAACAAAGCCAACTAGTATAGGGTAGGACTTGCAAGAACATAAGTGGGATCCATAATAACCTACTACTACTTTACATCACTGTATTATCAATGTCTATTTGTGTTTTTCTAAATACCTCATTCAACAATATAACAGCCATTCCATCACTGTACAAACTCAAATACTCCAATATTATAACACGTTCTCTGAGTCCATATTTGCCAATGAAGCCACAAACAATTAATGTGTGTCTGCATCATTGTTTTCCAAAAATCTCCAAAGATGAAAACAGAGTTGCTGAGTGTACAAAAGGCCAGAATGCAAAGAAAAAAACTTTGTTTCAAGAAATACCTGTGTGTGTGTACAGGGGCATTGTGGTATAGGTCATTAACTGGCATGTGTCAAGTAACAAAGACGCACGTGTTTGTTTAAAAAACTGTGGAAATACGCACAGTAGCTCACTATATGTTTCTAGAAAGTGATGAAAATTCTAAATTAGTTTGACTTTAAAACTTTTTAAAGGCTTTACCACATAATCAAGACCAATGTTAACACCCTTTATGTGGATATGTTTTTTATGAAAAATGGTTGATATAAATGTACTGTATAACGAAAACATGAATGGTCACCTCTTCTCTAGAAACGTTGATGCAAGCCTTTAAAAAATCCATATCAGTCGAATCCTCCCACACACACGAGCTCAGACGCAGTCCCGCCTCAGGTTGGCCCTTGCTTGTTTGTGATAAATGCAGCATTTGTGTCCAGGGTGTAGGCTTATTTCTGCTCAGTTGCCTGCTCTGGCAAAGCTAAGCCCTGTGTTGCTGATAATGACAGCTGTGAAAGGAGTGGGGGACTGAATGAAAACCAGTGGGGGTGGTGAGTAGCTGTGGATCTAGTCACTCTTCCCTGCCAGGCCAGTATTTACCATCCGTCTGTGTCCTGCAGTGTCACACAGGGGTGCACAACGCTCTAACTCACTTCTACTCTGTTTACACGTGTAAGGGCCTATTTTTCTCAATAAGCCAGAACAGTCTCCATTCAAAAGTGCCATTTCATGTGCAAGGAATATCCATCACCTCCCGAACATTTATGTTTGCTACAAAATTGCTTTCTAAAACATATATTTGCTTTAAGAAAATATGTTTTATCCAAGTAGGATTCAACAGGAGAAATACTGGATGCTAAGTAAAAAATGTTGATAAAAGGGTATTGACTGCTTGTCTTATGTGATGGATATGTGTCATAAACTACACTCCCTGTAATGAGACAAATTGGTTTATAGATATTCTAGATGAGATTCAAAGATTCAAGATTCATTAAGTTGTCATTATGCAACACACGATGTATTTTTACAAATTCTGTTGTAATTTCTTACACTTATACAAAAACTACACAGACCAATGAATACATAGTAATAGCTCACTAATATATTATAATATATATACTATTCACGGTGGAGTGTTGAGCATAAATTGCAGAGTTTTACAGCCTGAGCAAAGAAGCTGCTCTGTAGCCTGGTGGTACGGTAGGAGATAGATACATATTTTGCAGACAGATATTACATGTAATATTTAGTTATTCAGTTGTTGTATTACTGCCTGATTATTGTCTGTTATTGTAAAAAAAAATAAATAAATAAAAAAAAAACAAAAAAAAAACACTGTGCACTAGTACAAGGCCGGTGCTAAACATTAATTATCATTACAGAAAAATAATTAAAAAAGATAAAGGATGTTAACAATAAAGATAAATACATGTACATTAACTAAAATACAAGGTTTCAAACACATCATAAACAATACAAATCAAAATCAGAGAATTGAAAACCTATGTCACTATGTATTGATGCCCCCGGTAACGATGTGACAGCTGTCAAAAGAGTTGAGATCTCTACTCACTGGCCATATACCATCAGCAAGTAAAAGGACACTATACCTAGTTCTAACAAGTGATTAAGAAATATATAAGAGCTCTGCTATTAGCATATTGTATTAACAACTGAATGTGTAATGATTGTTGCCATGATTACAATGAAGTTACAAATAGGTTATAATGAACTTATAAAAATAGAAAAAGTAACAAAATAGAATGAAGAGATTAATGAGACAAAAGTAATATACAAGCTGAAGTGGGGTAAAAGTCAAGATGTCACAATGAATTTGCGAAGAAAACAAGTAACAACAGTTGACCAGTACATCATTGTCAAAGTAGCTGCACAGCCTTATAAGGAAGTAACCAAAATCTCCCTCTTAAGAAATAGATGGAGGTGCCTCTCAAGAAATTATCAGCGAAAACATTTTTTTTCCAAGTGCAGACAACCCATGGAAAGAAGGAATTAGGTCTGCTATTATCAACCATAATCACAAAGTTAAGAGACCATGCTACAAACCCAATTTGATTGACACAACCTTATACATCACCATAATTGGTCATGTGATTGGTTATCTGTATATTTTAGATCCAGCAGATTTAGTCACATTTTCAGAGGACCTATGATAAATTCATTAGTTAACCAAACTTAAATCATATTTGTGACAAAGCACCTTAACCCTAACCCTAAAAATACGTGTAATTTAAAACTGCCACAATATGCAGGTACCTCTTAAGGAATTATCATTGAAAACATTTTTTTCCAAATGCAGACAACACATGGAAAGAAGGAATTAGGTCACCAAAAAGAGAGCCTTATAAAACACAGCTGAATGAATAAAAAAACTAACGAAAAAAAAAAAAAAACAAGTGATCCAGAAAACCAAAAACAAGTCACAAGGACAAAAGACAACGTAACAACTAAACATGCTGAGAAGTGCAAACCAAAAGGACAAATCAATGAAAACCACAAGGAACAAAAACCATAAACATACCACAACGAGACACAAGGAGACACTGGAGAATATACTGGTGGAGAATGCTGGGTGACATCACTGGGAAACATGGAGGAAGACGGACATGGAGGATGATGGAGCGAACTGACAATGACTTGCGAGAGAACAAAGACTACACAGACACCCTAACGAGGGCATCAGGAACAGGTGGAATGAGGAGAGAAAGGACAGGTGAGGGATGGAATGGAAAATCACTGGGAGGGAGAAACACACAGGAGGAACTGAAAAGCAAGACGTGACACATGAGGGCATAATATCAAACACAAGAACAACGATACACAGACTCGTGACACCTTCAGTTCATCTGTATTGTTGGGCCTGGTGTCTCTCATCTTCCTCTTGACAATATCCCACAGATTATAAATTGGGTTCAGGACAGGTGAGTTGGCTGGACAATCAAGCAAAGTTGTTATATTTTGGACTGGTTATGGATTTTTGTGGTTGTTTTGTTTTGTACTTTGTGTTTCAGAGGTGCTGCGGGAGGCTGGGTGGAGTTTTCTCTGTGCTGGAGCAGCTGCTGTTTCCACTCACACACCTGCAATGCATTTGGGCTAATCAGCACTTGCTCAAGTAACCTGATCTCCACTCTACTCGCTACCAGTTTCTTCTTGTCTCTAGTTTTCACCTGAGCTGTAATTTGCTTCTCTTCCTCTCCACCAGTGACCACCACACTGATCAGCACTCCACTCCACCTGCCTCCCAGCTGCAGCACCTCCTCACAGTCAAACTCACAAGTGGACCTCTGTGCCTCGCTTCTCCGTCTACGTTACGCCAGTTCGTTGGGTGCCTCCTGCTCCTGACCCACAGCTGAGTTACTCACACTAACTCCTGTTTGCGCTGTCAAATAAATCCCATTGAAAATGCTCTTACTCCTGTGTCCGCTTTGGGGTCCTTAACCTACCACCACACATCGCCACAACAGTAATACCATGTTCAGCAAACAGAGGTCTAAATCGAGCAACTTGCTGACTAAAATGTTCAGGATTATAGTATTGAAGTCTGAGCTGAAGTCTAGGTATAGCATCCTAACATAGCTCTTATAGTGTTCCAACGTTGTGTGCGTTCCAATGGTGATGACATCCTGAGTCAATCTGTTGGCTCTGTAGGCAAACTGAAGTGGATCAAAGGAGGGTGGTAGGCTGGCTCTTATGTAATGCAGCACCAGTTACTCAAAGTACTTCATGATCACTAGTGTTGGTGCAACTGGTCTGTAGTAGTGTAAGTCCTCAGAGAACGTTTTCAGTATGTGGATGATGGTGGCTGAGTTTAAAAAGGGCATTATGAGGGCACCCTTGGGCCAAGTCTTGTGACAGGGAGATGTTGAAGATCTTCATGAAGACCCCAAGCGTGCTGGTCAGCACACACTTGGAGTACCTAGCTTCATGCACCATCAGGTCTGGCAGCCTTTCTCAGATTAACTGCCCGCAGCACACGCCACACGTCCTGTTCCTGCAGAGTGAGTTTGTGTGTTGGTGGTGGGTAGAGGCAGCTTGACTGTGGCAGGCTTGTTAGTCTCAAATCTGGCAAAGAAACAGTACAGCTCCTCAGCCAGAGAGGCATCAGCATTTCCAGTTCTGTTTGTACTACTTTTGTAGTTTGTTGTATATTCCTTGCCATACCCTCCTTGGGTTGTTGTGTGTCAAGATGTCCTTGATCCCCTGCTTGTAGGCCTCCTTAGCCTCCTGTGCTGTAGTGTGCTTTGTCACCTAACATGAAGGTGGTGTTTCATTTTCTAAGGAGAGTCTGGACATGACTTGGTTGGGAAACCTCCAAATGTGTTTTTCAATGGTGATGTTTTCTGCACAGATTTTATGTAAAATATAATACAGAATGTATGTGTAATTTTCCAGATGTCCTTCATCTAATAAATCCCATTCGGTTTGTTCAAAGCAGCCCTGCATGCTGAGAGGAGGCACCCTTGGGCCAAGTTTTAATGGTTATGGTACTTGGCTTTATCATTCTCCTGAGGGGAGTGTATGCAGGAAAGGTGAGAGGTGGTTAGACTAGCCAAGGTGGGGGAGATACTCTTTTTAAAACGTGCTTGGTTAAAGTCACCTGCTTCGATGTGTACACCATCTGGGTAGGCATGCTGTTGTTTGTATGCAATGCTGACTAAAAGGCTCAGAACAATGCCACTGATAGCATTGGGAGTGATGTGATGGCAACCGTGGCTCAGGTGGTAGAGCGGGTCGGCCTATGTTCGGAGGGTCGGCGGTTCGATCCCCGCCCAGTCTTCAGACACTTCACCCACCTTGCCTCGTGCGAATGTGTATGACTACTGTATGTTTGAGGTGGTGGTTGGAAGGGCCGAAGGCGCTGAATGGCAGTCTGTTCCAGGGCAGCTGTGGCTACTATCGTAGTTTACCATCACCAGTATGACTGTGTGTGAATGAATGGAACCTGGAACCCTGTCAGGCACTTTGGGTGTCTTGAAAAGTGCCATACAAATCCAATCCCTTATTATTATTGATGTAGACAGCAATGATAGTAACTACACTCAGCTCTCGGGGTAGGTAAAATGTTCTGCAAAAAAGCAGAAATACTTCAAGATCGGAGTATACCAGCCATTTAGTCCAGTCAACTATATTCATAGCCTGCTTGACACAGATTTGAATATGAAGACAAGAATACACAAATAATACACCAAACAAGAGATCAAGGAGCTGCTGCAACGTGCGGCCACCATCACAAACTGTCATGAAACCACAGCCCGTGTGACATGCAAGCTACTGATTGACAGAGCAGTCATCCTAGATTTCATATCCAGACGGACCAATCTGTGCACCGCCTGGATTAACTATGAGAAAGCCTACGACTTAATGGATACTGGAATGCTTGGCATAACATCAACAGGACACCAAGAGCTTTCATCAAGAACTCAATAGGACTGTGGAAGACAAATTTAGAGGCCAACTCAAAGCCAAGTCACCATCGACTGCGGGATATACCAAGGAGAGGCTCTATCCCCACTACTGTTTTGTATAGGCCTGGACCCCCTCAACCAGATTGTTGCAAAAAGTGGCAACGGATACCAGAAATTGACATCAAGCTGGGGTCTACCACACCAGCACACAATAGCAGGTTGTAAGCAGGGCATACATGGAGCTACATTACCAAGTGACTGGCGTAGTGTACAGGAACATCTGTGTCGAGTATGGGCTGGAAGCCCGGGGAAAAGAATGGGAGACACCTCCCAAGGTGGTGGTGACTGACCAAACCAAGGTCCTGTGGGACTTCCAGATACAGACCAAAAGACTGGTGGACAAACATCAGAAGAAGGCAGTGTTGATAGATGCAACAACCCAGGTGACAGACACATATGGATTAAGGAACATGAGAAGCACGAGAAAAACCAAGGGCTGGAGAAGAAGCCCAGTAATTATTGATAATTAATAATTGTATTATCAGTTTAATAAGTACAATTAGTAATTATGAATTGATAATAACCCAACATGTCTTACCGGGTTATCCAACACACACATAAAAGCAGCGGTGGGAATTTTGGAATTTGGAAAATAAATCTAAAATATAATTTCATCATCAGTTGGTGTGCTGATCAAAGCAAAATGCAACAACAATGAGAACAGACTAAGACAATACATTACAGTGCACATGAATTAAGTCATCTACTGAGGCTTTGAGACAAATGCCATAGTTCATGTTTTTTACATGGTTTTCATTAATTTGAGCTTCAACTGGTGCTGTCATCCTCGTGTTACACCTTCGTCTTTGCAGTGGTTTAATGGCAACCAACTGGACCACTTGCTCCACAATTTGTTTATCTTATAACCTTGAACCAATACTTGAACCAATAATTGTGAGTGGATAAGAATTCATTCATTTTATTCAAAAACAAACATTCAAAATACAGCTAAAAACGGACTATCAAGGAAAACAGGATTTGGGCCAGTAAAAACCCAGTTCAGTACAATTGTTTTGTGCTCAAAAGTGCCAGTTTCGCTGTTGAAATTTATACAATAAACATTTTTCTATAGACTGATTAGAGTACCAGCATCAGTCAGTCAGTACCACAACTTTGTGGAGAACATAACTTAAAGAACCACACTGGTGGTACTTGTTTTTTTGTTTTTTTTTTATTTAATTTTTTCCTATAAATTACCTTTGAATTGTATGCTTTACATTATTACTGACAATTACAAACTACACTGTAGGATTTTGATCATTATACTTACTGGTAGGCTTTGATCACTGTGCACTGTGCATCAATTTTCAAGGTGGGCCAGCTTGATTATAATTTCAAAACAAAAAAACAAAAAAGGAAATGGTAGGTTATTTCCATATTTTTCAGCATGTTTCTTACAGAGGACTGAACAAATACGATCTAATGACAGTGTAATAAAGAAAGACTGGCACAGTTGATGAGTATCCTTGATTTTATTAGTGTTTCAAAGGAAGCCTTAAATATAATTTAATATTTTATGAAATAACAGCTTCTGATGTACTTCACCAGCCTGACCTCTTGCACCTTCATGTAATCTGATGTTTGTTTCTCACAAACCTTTCAATATTTCTTTCTATGATGATTACAATACACCTATATTTTTCCAGTAGATTTCTCAACTATGTAAAATCAAATATTCTGTTTCACACCTCTTGCAGCGATCAAATAAGTAAATTATAAATAAATGAGAGGTTCAAAGTTGGATTCAAAACAGTGGAAAATGCAGCTGAGAAGATGTTATGAAGCTTTTGACCATGTTGCATGATCCTCAGCCAGATATGCAGGAGATAAATATCATTATTGTATTCATGGTGATTTAATCCCTGCATGACAGACTGCATCTGAAATATGTCCTGATTAAATTACTCATGTTATATACACCAATGTTTTCTTCAAAAATGTATTAAGTTATGAATTTTAATAATGAAGAAAATGTGCAGTGAGTATTACATAGCTATACTACACAGAAGTCACAGGGAGGTGGTTTAATAAGGTGCATATCATTTAGCCCAAACCTACAAAAGTAACGGCCAATTTACACTTCATGGGCTCATCACCAAGAGTTTTGAGGGTGAGTACGAATCATGAAAACACATTCTCACTTCCAACTGGTTAAATACAGCAGCTTGGTTAGTGGCCTTCCACCCATCCCGCTCACATAAAAGTAAAGTATTAAGTTAGCAATAATATGTAATAATATGTAATATGCAACATTCGATTAAACTTTCATAAGACGCTTAATGTATTAAAGTATTAAGTATTAAATTAAATTATTAAGTTATTAAATAAATTAAGTATTTCTGATTCTGATTCTGATTAATGACAAACACTTCACTTATGACTTTTAGGACTTTTTTACTGTTATTAATGTGAAATTAAGTACACTACTCAAAATTAGTAGGATATTTTGTGAAATATCTTTTTTTTTTTTATTTTATGTTTTGTAAATATTTTGGGTCCCCAAATAAATTTTTTTCAAAGACATTTTTTTTTAGGACTACTTTTGCGTTACCTCTTAATATTTTTGTATTACCTCTCAATACTATTGCTTTTCCTCGCAATGTCTTATGTGTTACCTCGCAAGACTTTCTCCCTGAGCCACGTTATTATGGATCAAACACACATACCTCTATGGTTCTTCACTGTCATGAGTTCTCTTGGCTCGCTAAGTAGAGCTGACAGGCCAGACACCGGCTGTCGGCTGCCACTGGGCTGCCCTTTTACTGCCCTGCCACCTAGCTAGTCTGCCCTAGCTAACAAACCCAGATAGTTACGACAGCCAAAGTCCCAATGTGTTTACTGATGGGGCAATCATGGCTCATAATATGCTGCATCAATTCCGCTGCTAGCTTTCTACAGAAAAACCACGAGAAAATCACAAGTACAATTAACATCCGACAACCACTGAACATGCAGTTGGGAAATGGTACACTGGATTGACAATCCCTCTCTCATTTGTGGCGTGATTAAATAGTAAATCATGTCCCATGACTCTCAACCTCAATCTGGCTGTACAGTGGGACTGCCAGGGCTGCCAGGGTGACGGACATAGGAGGGCAGCTTAGTTCCGTCCACCACCTGGGCTTTGGTCCCACTGATATCCATCAGCATGAAAATCTCTTTCAGCGTCACTGATACATTATTATTCCCTAACAATTTTTGTGGTGTGATTAAACAGTAAATTCATTGTGGCTTCCTGAGCTCCTTTCTCTTGTTGCACAGCAGGACAAGGGCACTTAGTGTGGGCACTAGAGAACAACTGAGAATGTACGGGAACCAACATTGAAGAGTCATGAAATTCTCTGTCAGCCTATAATGTGATGCATTATTATTTCCGAACTGTACGTCAGTGTTTATGAATTGTAAGCTATAGTTGCCCCACCAGAGACCCTGGTGATACTACGAGCCAAGTTTCATATTGTGTCGAGCATTCTCAGTGTTTGAAAAATAGCGATTTTGATGCTAGCATAAAAGTGCCCCATGCACTCCCACTGAAAATGACTTTGAGCCGAAAACGAAAATATGGTCAATCTTAAAAGTGCCTCTTTCGTCGTAATTATGCGTTTACACGAAGGTTTGACTCATGTACTGTACATTCACAAAAAAAGCCTAGGTTGCACGTTGCCGAGAGTTTCACTTTGAGTGCCATGTGACTATTTATATTATTATTGATATGAACTGAAACAATGGCTTCCTTCACCAATATGAACATGCAGTCCACCATTTGGGAATTTAAATAAAGCAGAGTGAAGCACCATACCTGTTGCTTTGCAGGGCGGAACACTGGAATACATGGTGGCCTTTAAAAAATTATTAAAGTGAACACTGGACAGGTCAATATGTGATATAAAAAATATTTTTAAAAAATAAGTGCATAGCACTACTGAGTGGATCATTATATTAACACATTTCTTAACACACCAAAAGCTTGATTACTTGTCTACTTATTCCAAAAGGCACTAATGACAATGAATACAATTTTAAAGAGTGACCCATGACCCATATTACTGTGGCCACGTTACTGCCAGTGGTGTGGAATCAATGCAGTAGGATATTAACACTGTGATATTGTTTCTTAAAGACAGAGCTGACCCTAATCAGGCAGGCTTCTTTTGACCAATCTGCTGATTCTGACATCCGAGACTTCCTGATTTCCAGCTCTAATGGGAGCTCCCTGTCTAATTGTGTCACACACACAATTTGATTAAGTGACTATATCAGGTTAATGGATATATAAATGTGTTAGATATGATTCATTTACCAACCCAGAAATGTCCGTTGGAATTATTCCATATTCCACAGTGTGCTGTAATGTTTCTCATTGAACCCTAATGTTTATCTGTAGCCTTGGGCAGGCTGGACAATTCTGAAACAGTGGAGTGGAAAAGCAGAAATAGCACAGAAGTTAACATCTTATGTTAAGATAATAGAAACCGCCAATCAGATGAAAGAAATGGCCACACTAATAACACATCAAACTTTTCAAACAACAAAAAGAAACCTGCTCAGACAATTGAAAGGGCTGCAATTTAAGACCCCAATTACTTATTGTTTTATATATAAAAGTATAGAGTTTTCTAAAAGCACAAACAGATACCTCAATATGGGCTGTGATGAAATCACAACTATACAGTTAAAAATTGAGGGGAAATATAGTGCATAGACTTTCATAGATAGACATATTGTATAAGGGCTCATAAAAGAAAATGTAAGAAAAGTGGATTTGGGATGGTGGCTGGCCTGACCTACAATCCCAAAGTGTCAGTATTTGACGAGTTGTGAATGAAACTCAGATATCAGCTTTCTTACAAACTGGACCTTTATGTTAAAAATGATAGATTTATAAATGGTTAATAGACTGTAACTGGCACTTTGTTGTACAATCCTGTGTTGTAGAATGACAATTAAAGTGTTGGATGCTAATTGCTCTGTGAGACTTCCAGCAACAACTGTTACACTGTATGCCAGTGTTAAGTAGGTATAATAATATTAACCACCTTAGTTTAGCATTTGGGCTTGCTAGCAGTTGTTGATTATTACACAGCACACAGGACAGAATGTCATTAGTTTTGCTGGCATTTGGTGATAAACCAAAGTACTAAAAAATAAATAATGGCTCCAGTTCAAAAGCCAGAGGAAGAGTGTGTGAGATTCTTTCTCTGGGAGTGTAAATGGACCAGACATTAAGACATCAAATAGCTGATTGCTGTTTTGCTCAGTGGGTAGAGTGGGCGTCCCATGTACAGAGGCTTTGTCCTTGCTGCAGCAGCCCCAGGTTTGAGTCCTGACCTGGGGCCCTTTACTGCATGTCACTCCCCCTCTCTCTCACCCTGTTTCCTGTCATCTATTGAGCTGTTCTATGAATAAAGCCATATAAAGGCCAAAAAAAAATAAAAAATAGCTGCTGAAATATTTCAGTCTAGACCAATGGGCACACTGGCATTGCCATCAAAGACAAGCTTTTCAATTAGTGTCATTAGAATGTCAGTCATTTTACTTATCCAGTAAAATTAATTGCCGCAATGTTCTTTATACAGACAATGAATCCTCATGATTTCGGTGATCTCCTTTCTTTTCTTGTGGAGCCAGTATCAGGTTCACAATTGTGGCTCAGACTAAAATGTCTTGATGGATTTCCATGAAATCTGGTTTGGACATTCATGCCAAATGAATGAATGAAATAATCACTAAAAATATCTTTGGCTGGCGTTTATCCTGCCTAAGTGTGACAACTGCTATTGCTAACTAAGTTGATTCATCAGAGGACCCTTAGGCCACTTACCATATTTATTGACTTATTGACATCTATGATTGCAGACGTACCTGCTTATTAGAAAGAGGGACCTATGAACATTTATTGATAGGTTACCAACATTTAAAGCTAAGTATAGAAGATAAACACCAAAATAATTTGATTTACATGACTTGTATAACATGTTGCTCTTATGGCTTCCATCTGACCTAGAAAATGTCAGTAAATAAATTGTGTGAACCATTAATAATCAGTTTCAACTTAAACACTTTTCACAAAGGATGCTTCAGAATTTGGTACCAAGCTGTCTTTGGTTAGACTTTGCTTTATCTACCCTTACTCTAAGATATTGATTGAATTTGTTAATCAATGCATACTAGGTCACTTGTGGTTGACCTTTATACTTGTAACATTCTTACTTAAGTATAAAGTGACTCCCTGTTAGGTTGTACATAGAGTAGTCACAAAATCCTTTTCCTTGAAAATTTGGCCATTACATTTTGCCTCACCGTGGGGCAATCAGTGAATATTTTCTCAAACTAGATGCATTAAATACGCTCATACCCCTGCCAAAAGCCCAACAGTCACCTTTAATTAAATCATTTCAAATTGTGATAGCTCTGTAACAACTTAAATAACTGCTTAACCATAATTTAAACTAGGATATGCACCTAATTTTACCCACTCATAGTTACCAGGCACCAAAATATGCCTGATTTTGTTTTTTTCATCAAAATCCATGCATTTATAATGGGTCTATTCTGGGCAGTGAACCATCCTCCATTCAAGTTTCCAGGAAATCTTTTTTCCCTTTTTTTCTTTTCTTTTTTTGTGGATTTGTAATCCTGCAGACAATCCAACCAACAAACAAACAAGCAGAAACATGTGACAAACATGTGACAATCATTATCTTCTTGGCCAAGGCAACAATGTTGAGAACATATTCCTATTTATTGGTGCCCTCTGGTAAATCCATCATTAAAGTAATTCACCACAAGTTTTTACTTTAAATCATTCATCTTCAGATTTTGTTCCGAGAGTTTGCTGTGTGGTACTGCTGTTCCTCGATTTCTTGATGCCAATCAATTGCCTTCTTTGTAAGCATGCATTCATGTTAAATACCTCCTATGATCCATTGTGCTTTTTCATTCCTAAGTCTAAAATTTAGTTAGTCTAAGTTTAATTCAAAAATAGCATCTGCTACATGTAATTAACCATATAAGCCTCCAGCTGTGTCCCAAAATATTCTTCATGTTGCTTTCTGTGACTTTCTCCCAAAGCCCTATAACCAATGATAATTGGCCACATGCCTGCTTGTAATCTTAGATTAAAGTGAAAGGATGTTTTTCAGATACTCTGGAGAGAACTAAGTTATAGCAGGTTTGATTGCAAGCTTTTTAATGTGCATACTCAGAGATACAGTGTGCAGCCACATGGTAGATTTATATGACAGGATCAAAGGGAAGGATGAAAATCAAAAGGCAGCGAGGCTCAGCCCTCGACAGTAGCCTCTTCCGAAAAGAAAAGAAAGATGATCTCAAAACCACTGTGTCTTTCTCTCCAGTGGGAAAGTGGCTCTGCTTCATCCCCTTTCTTTATTGTCACCCCTTCAGCTGACACAGCCAAACTTGAGGATTGCTCATGTGTGTTTACTAAAGCCTCCTACCCCATCCCCAGTCTGATCTGAGGCCATTCCATCAGCACTGCCTCCCTTTGAAAACAACCTTCAGCCTGGGGAGGAAGAGAGGGAGAGAAAAAACACCTCTGGGCAGTGAAATTGGCTTGTCACACAAAAAGGAGTCATTATTGAGATAAATCACCCCATTTTATTCCATAACTTAACTCTGCCTCAGCTTACCTTCCTGTGGCACCTGCCATCCAGGCTGAGCTATAACATGTACTCTCCAGAATGAGGCCCTGACTGCCAGGAGGATTCATTACTGCCTCTGGTTGGTTTAGTTTGACACTGTGATCTACATGAAAAAATTTCATCGAATGGGTAAGGCCCAAAGCTAACACCGACTGTTTCAAACAAGACAGTAAAATATGCTGCAGGAGTTACTGTCTGAATATTGTGTCAGCAATGCCTTCCTAAGACGCCCCTTTTTTTCTATGCACAAAATTCACAAATATGCAAATGTACGATTTTCAGATTTGTAAAACCCTGTTACTGCATGCTTCTCTCATACTGAAATCATTAAATGGATGAAATGAATGGAATACATGGATTGGGTTAGGGTTATTAAGCTGTTTCTTCATTTGCTTGTTTTTAATATATGCAGGTGTTTTCTCAAGTAACCATGTGTTGAGCTTTAAGCATCACTGTATGATTCGCTTCTGGAGGCAAAGTTGCAAAACACCCTGAGCAATCAAGAAAAGGCCTGTACAAACTCAAGTAACTCAAAGAGTCAATATCAATACATTTGGTGGTACAAATATGTAAACCATTTACGGTCTCAGCCCTATATTCTGGAATGTATTTCCATATTGGAAAAGCATGCCCTCTCTGTGTGTGTGTGTGTGTCTCGGTCACTCACTGTCCCTCAGGTTGTGGCATGCTGATATATATTGGGCTGCAATATATGCCCTGTCTCCTTCCTTCCAGGAGTATATTTAGTTTTGATTGGTCATTCAGCTCTTTGAAATCGGAGTTTATAGAGCTGAATTTGTTAAAATAAATGTTTCTTGTGTCGTTGAATTTTTCACGTTGTAGGAGAAAGTGCATCTCTGTCTCAACCTGACCTGTTGAAGAGTGACCACATGGTCTGTTTTCTTTTGGTTGCCATGATTTTTTGTGTCTTCCTGTTTGGATTTTCAGTTTGTGGTCACTGAGCCTGTACCTGGTCAGGATCTGTCTCTGCTTTCTATCTCTGACAGTAGAGAGATATTCTGCTAATTCATAATCTCTTTTTAGGGCCAGATAACATTCTAATCTAGTTTGGCTTTTAGTTTCTTCCTTCCAATGTTCCAGATAGGTTTCTTTTAGGGCTGTCAAAGTTAACGCGTTAATCGCCCGTTAACGCAACATCCTCTTAACGCTGTTGTTTTTTTTAACGCGCGATTAACACTCGGTATATAAAAAAAAAAAAGAAAAGAAACGCGCATTGTATGATTTACGGCCGCCAGTGGCACCTGTAGTCTTGATCCAGACGGTGGCAGAAGAATAAGAAAGGGAATCAGAAGAAGAAGCAGGGTGGGGGGTTTGGGGAAAACACGGTGGACTGAAAAGTGAAAGCGAAAGGAAATGGAGAAAGGACTTATGAACTGCAAATTCACTTTCAAAACACTGCCAGATGGTCGATAGGACAAAAGTTATCTGTACGTACTGTCGACATGAAATGAGTTACCATTGAAGTATGTCGAGTCTCAAATATCATTTGCAAGCCAACGCAAGCTCATCCCTACATGAGACCAAAGTCGCCATGCCAACAACAGATAAGCTGAAGAGGCTGGCGACAGTCCTGGAGAGAGAGAGAGAGAGAGAGAGAGAGAGAGAGAGAGAGAGAGAGAGAGAGAGAGAGAGAGAGAGACAGACAGACAGACAGACAGACAGACAGACAGACAGACAGACAGAATCAGGTTCCTAACTGTTTCTTATAAGTATTAAGAACATGAAAAAAATACATTAAGATATATTTAAAACAGAAAAAAAATGTGACAAAAAATTGCGATTAATCGCGAGTTAACTATGGACAAAATGCGATTAATCGCGATTAAGAAAATTAATCGTTTGACAGCCCTAGTTTCTTTACATTGTGTTATAATTGGCTTTACTCTGATTGGTGTTTGGAGAGCAGTGTTGTGGTGAGGCTGGTCAGACTGTGTCTGAGAGAGGGCAGTTAGCCTCAGTACCATCTGACATAGGGAACTCTTTTCTGGGCTCAGCTCTTGAGTTTGGAGGGCTTTGGAGTGGAGGGTGTCTCGGGGGCTGGATTTCAGGTGGTTGAAAAAGTTGGGCGTTCTTTTGTGAATTATCAGTGGGCATCTGCCTAATTCTGCTCTACATGCATTTGTTGTTGTTTTTCTGTGTATGTGTAAGACGTATCTGTAGAATTCTGCATGTAAGGATTCTGTTGGATGTTTGTCCCAGCAGGTAAAGCTCTGATGACTGAGTGGACCCCATACTTCACTACCATACAGCGCAATGGGCTGGATGACACTATCAAATATTTTAAGCCAGATTTTGACTGGAATTTGGAAATTATAACATTTTCTTTTGATTGCATGTAGGGCTCTTTGAGCTTTTTCTTTAAGGGCATTCACCACCATGTTGAAACTCCCTGATGCCGTGATGGGTATACCGAGGTAGGTATAACTCATGCTATGTTCAATTATATGATTATTTATGGTAAACTGGTGCTTGTTCTCCTGACATCTGGGGTGTCTTTCAAGGATCATGACATTAGTTTTCTTCATATTTACTGCCATGGGCCCAGTTCTGACAGTACTGTTCTTCTATGTCTAGCTGTTGCTGTAGTCCTTGTTCAGTAGGAGACAGTAGAACAAGGTCATCAGCACAAAACAGGGACTTCACCTCTCTATCTATAAGGGAGAGACCAGAAGCCACACACTGATCGAACTCAACTGCAAGTTAATTTATATACACATTAAATAGAGTCGGGCTTAAATTGCAGCCCTGGCATACACCTCTTCTCTGGGTGAAGAATTCAGTTTTTTTGTCGACAATTTTGACAGCACACATATTTTCCAAATACATTGATTTAACCAGATCATACATTTTGCCCCCTATTCCACAGTGTAGGATCCTGTAATAGAGCCATTCATGCCAAATAGAGTCAAAACCTTTCTTGAAATCAATGAAAGAAGTGAATATCTTACCATTTTTTGTTTGGTGTACATGTTTGTTAATTAAAGTGTCAAGGGTATATACATGATTGGTGGTGCGGTGTTTTGGGAGGAAGCCAATTTGACTTTTACTCAAGGTGGAGTGTTCCTCAAGGAAATCTAGTATTCTTTTATTGAGAATACTACAGAATAGTTTACCCAGACAGCTGCTGACACAGATGCCACGGTAGTTATTAGGGTCTGATTTGTCCCCACTCTTATGAATGGGGGAAATGAGCCCTTTACACCAGATGTCAGGAAAACGTCCTGACTGTAGTACAGTATTGAACAACTTCAACACTGCACCCTGCATCTCTGGGGTGCTGCATTTGAGCATTTCATTTTTAATTCTGTCTGGACCACAAGCTTTCCTCGGCTGGAGAGATTTTGTCTGTGTGGTCAATTCTTCCCAAGTAATTGGGAAATCAAGGGGGTTTTGGTTGTTTTTAATTGTTTCTTCTAATGTTTGGAGTTTTTCTTGTATAATACGTTGATCTGAATTTATTTGATTTATTGGTATGTCTTTGTACAGATTTTCAAAATGTGCTCTCCAGATGTCACCATTTTGGATGGGTAATGTCTGTTGTTTTTTGTTGAACTTAACCCCAACCCTAACCTAGAATTGATTCTGATTAATGGCATTCCCAAAATCTTCAAGTTTCATGTGAGTATAATTTTGTTTTTTGTTCCTTTTTTTGTTTGAATTCTCTCTCTCTCTCTCTCTCTCTCTCTCTCTGGATGAGTCGTCTGTAAATGTCGCTTCAATTTGGTGGTGTTTTTTCCAGCTATGTTTGCTCCACACAGTTTGCAGACAGTCTTGTTGTCATATGTGAGGTGTGCCCAGATGACAATTCTTCATTTTCGTCCTGGACCTAGCTCTGACACTTCTTTTGTTCATGAGGCATGCTCTTGCCCTCGGACCGGGTGCACTGCAAAGCGGTAACGTTAGCGTGTTGCTAACGAGCGAAGTCAATTGAAATCCGCCAAAGCTGTGCAACTAAATATCATGTAAACAACCTAACTCTTGTGAAAACGTCCACGAAACTTTGCGAAGTTCTGCAAACTTGTCTTTGTTCTCCTTCTGTGTAAATGCTGCTTCCTTTGTTTAGCTTGCCACAGCTTTTTAAAATGGCTCTGCTGCTGCTGCATAGGTCAACTTACCCTCAAAAGATTCGCTCTGATTGGATCTCTTCTCCATTCGTCCCTCCCCAACATTTTCGTCTTGTTTTTGTTCGTTGACTAAAGTGTCAGTTATATTTCGTCACAGTCTTTGTCATCATATCTGACTTTTTATTTAGTTTTCATTTAGTTTTCGCTGAGAAAAAGGTTTGTTGACGAATATTTTTTGTCATAGTCTTCGTCAACGAAATTAACAAAGAAAAAAACAAACAGGTTTTCAGCTCCTGTGGCAGAGAGCCGAGTCAGATGACAACAGCTTCAATGAGTAGCTTCAGTTTATAAAGAGCAACATTCAATTGTCGGTAATGGTAATGTTGTTGTAACAATAGAAATTGTAATTACCCGTTACTGAAAAAAATAACTTATTATTTTAACGCCGTTATTCCCATCACTGATTATAAGTAAAAGTCTGATAGTACCTGCAACTCAGTGCATAAACTCATACATCGTCAGAGACCCTCCCACCCTCTCCTCACATTCTTTGAACTGCTCCCATCAGGAAAACAGTTCCGTAGTCAGAAAGACCAAACTAACCGACTATGCGACAGCTTCCTTCCACAAGCTGTTAGATTGCTGAACTGCTGATCTGGAGCATGCACACTACTGCACTTCATGAGCCCTTAGTCATAGTCACAGTTTTAGTTTTAGTCTAAATGATTATATTTATATATAGTGTGTTTATTGTGTTTGTGTTATGGGATCCCAGAGAAACGTAGTCTCATTCTGTTGCACTTCATTTGTTGGTACAGCTAAATGACAATAAAGCTTTGATTGATTGACTGATTGATTGATAAATGACTGTGAGTGATACTAAAGGGTCTAAAAAGAAAAACTTTTTAGAAGCATGCGTGGATCTTGTGGATTTTAATATTCCATTATATCACAATCTGAACATGATTAAATCCAGGTTGAGAAATAATAGGAATGAGTAAAGCATGTAAAGATGGGGCGCGGTTTAGCTCAGCTGGTAGAGCTGGCGTCCTATGTACAGAAGCTCTGTCCTCGCTGCAGCAGACTGGGGCTCGACTCCCAGCCTGGGGCCCATTGATGTGTGTCACTCCCCCTCTCTCTCATCCTGTTTCCTATCACCTCTTCTACTCTATCAATAAAGCCGTAAAAGAATATTAAAGAAAAAAAAAAAAAACATGTAAAGATATACAAAAAAAGTTAAAGGCAAGTTATGATATATTATAAAATTAGTATAAATGTCGTAAAATTTTACAGTGAAAAGATCAGTGCACCCAGGAGTGCCAGTGGATGTCTGGCCTGTAGGACACCACAATGTCTATGACAGGATGCCATGCATTCTAAACTGAAAAGAAAAACCCAGCACTACCCACCACTACTTAAAGATTCGAAGGCCATCCAGCAGTGCAACATATATCATTTGGGCAATATTCAGCTTTATGTAAATGTCCAGAGGTATAAACCTTAATCAAACATGTGTTGACTTTGTAAGCCAGTCTAGTGGCACATAAGCTATGAAAATTACCTGGTCATCACAAACAAAAGCAAACTTGAGGCTTGTGAAAGACTAAAGACTGGCTACCTCGTAGTGAACACACCATAATGTCTTCATTTTTTAAAGGAAATGTGCAGCATGATGGTTCTGTATTTTGTCATGTGCATTCCCTTACGAAAGCTAAGTCAAATTCTGAGTTCACGTCTCTTCTCACATCATTGCTGTTGTTAACAAATATGCAACCATTAACAAATATGCAACCAATGTTATGTCAGTACTCAATGTCTCTGAGACAGAGCCCAACAGTATGTTTCCTGGTGATTACAAATAATGACACCACTGCTACTCCAGAGCAAACTAGCTAATGGTAACATATAGCAATAATGCCGAGCAGTTAGCAGCCTGGCACCATCTTTATCTTCCTCACCCTGCTGAACACTTCACACAAACAAGATCTTGTGATCTATGGCAGACCCTTTTCTTCGTCAATAGCATGTGTGGATTGGCGGGGATTAAGCAAACGGTTAGAGGGCAGGTTTTGATGGAACACAAGGCATGTGTTTGTTCTCTGTCTCAGCTTTGGTTTTAGGAGGGGAAACACAAGCAGCAGTGTGGCTCAATACATAGCGCTGTGTAAGGAGAGAGGAACATACTGCTCTGCATTCATTAGCCCACACATGTTGATGGTAGCATCTGTGTCCATTTGTTACTGATGTTATATTGATTGCATATACATTTAATTAATGTTTGGATATAATTGTACCATCATCACCAAAATAATACACCCATAAACAAGTATGACCATTTTGTCATATATTCTGACAGCCTGTATCGCTGATGTCAACTTGGCAGCAACTTCCAGTATGTGGGCAGAATGAAACACTTAAGTGTCTGCTGTTAAGATGTCTAGACAATATGAAGACACAATCGTACAGCGCTCATTCAGTTTAGGGACTGGAAGGGGGTGCTCGCTTATTGGTTGAGGAGGCAAGGGTCTTCATGCTGGTACCTATCACACCAAACTCTCTCTGCTCACTAATTGGAACAACCTCTTTAATTGGGTTTGGAAAACATGGTGCCAGCCGCTCTGTCTGGGAGCTGATAAGCTCAAAGAGACACCTTCAGCAGACAAGATGACACTAAGTGAGAGGGCCTTGGCTTTGGACTGACTGAGACATGTCAGCTACTTGAAAGAACCAAAGCAGATTTCACTGACAGGAAAATGTCAGTCTTCCAACACATTCCTGCTACAGCTGGTCAATAACACAAGTTTAAAAAAAGGACAGCAAGATATATCAATACGGCAGTTTCACTTTTGCTTTTGAGTTGAAGTTTTTTGCTGAAGTTTAAACAGCTTTTCACACAAAAACTTGTATTTTGGGAAGATTGATTCCTTTGTTTGTGTGACAGTGGATCAATTCTGGGCCCATTTATCTGCGGTTTCAAGTTGGACAGGCCGAGACTCATTCTCACTTATTTTAAAAGTGTTATTTGTACAAAATGGCCTGAATTTCCAAAACTGTAGGGGGCAGCTGAACACTTCTGCTTCTAGCTCCTTGCATTAGCTTTCTTTGGCTCCTTTAAGAAGCAGCCCGGCTCAGTCAGACGTGGAGCTGAGTGATCCTATTAGCTGACTGAAGTCTGCTAGCAGTTGTAATTTTTTGTTCAGAAAGGAAAATGTAACCTTTCTTAAGATTTTGGGAATTTATTTTGTTAACTTAATAGACAGATATTAGACTATCTGACTATCACCTCTTGCAGTAAGAAGTGGTATTAGGAGACAGCACAGGCCAGGGCTATCTGGTGAGCATATCAACACTTCAGGAAAGACGTCTTTTACAAAACATGAACATGTCAATTATGTCAATCTCTTACAAATGACAAAACAACCCTTCCTGAATTTGGACTGTCTAAATACAAAATATACTAAATTGAAAAATATCAGCAGTGCTGGGATGCGTTGAAGTGCATTCACTCCAGTACTGCACTCATGTAGTTTTCATATTCGCTGGGTACTCTTGTTAGTCGTGGAGCTAATGACCTTATTAGCTCACTTGATTTTGTCCTAACAACAACCTTGGATCTTTTGGGGGGTCATTGCAGATGCAGACAACTGTAGGAAGCAGTTACATCAATAGAGATGTGTTTGAATGACTTACAGATGACTAGCAAAGTCAGCTCTAACCCACCTCTGCCTTCCTCCTCTTTGATAAAACTGGGATTTTATGGCTACAAAAACAGACAAACAGAAGAGCAGACAACAACAACAGAGCCGAACAATGCTCCACCATTGCCCACGTCAAAGAGAAGAAATAAGAAGACTGACGAAGAAAAGCAATGTAAAAACAAAAGAATTGGACCAATGCCGGAGAGAAAACAAGGATAAATATCGATAGAGCGATGCAGAGTTAGCTGCTTTTCTGCTGGACAAGTAGGACCCCTGCTTGACATATGTTTCATTTTATGTTTTAACCACAAGGCTATGGTGGTGGCGGTTACAGTAATACTCACAATAGCGCATATCGCCATACGATGTTGCAGTCATGCGACATAGCTTGTTGCTAAATCTAGCTTGTTAGCTTGTATGCTAACTCCGGTGTTTAGCTTTGTCTTTATGGCTGCTGGTTAGTAAAAGTCTCTTTCAAGTGATGAGGCAGTTAAAAGGTTAGTTTGTGTTCAGTAAGTGGTTGGATTGGTTTAAAGAAATAACGTTACTAATGCTTCAGAAAGGCAGCATGGCGTTGCACCGGGTAATGATTACCCGGTAACTCCATCTACCGTGATGTGAGGAATATTGTTGTGAATATTATTAATACAGTGATCGACATGAGGCACTCGTCCTTGTAATTTAGTTGTATTGATCAGAAATAGAACAATCAGGGCTTATGTTGATGTTGTTATTTTGAATGTGACATCTTGGTTTTCTGGCGTCCTCTGTTACCGTGGTTACAAGCCTGCTCGCAGGCTCCTCTGTGGGAGGGGCTTTTAAGGCAAGGCTGCAGCGCAGCAAAGAGGAAGAAGGAGGGACCTGGGAGCTGTATTATTCAAATATTCTGGCTAAGTCCACTTTTTTTCTCATAACTCCAGATTGCAGCTTTGAGCTACAGTTAAAGGGATACTCCGGCGTAAGTTTAATCATGGTCTAACATACCGAGGCACTGAGTAAGACCCCCCCTCGAGAGATCAAGTTTTCCGACCGCTAGCTCACGTAGTTTTAGCATCTTCAGAAAAGACTGCACGATAACCTAACCTAACCCTAGCCCTGACAAGTCGATTACCGAGTGCAGTAGAGTTCCGCAGCTCAAGGATGAAAATGTATGATTGTTACTCCGTGGAAATGAAATGTGTCTTGCCTACCAGCTTATATCAGTTATTATCGAGAGCTGACAGGGAAAGGAACGGAATTGAGCATTTCTAACTGCACTTGGTAATCGACTCGTCAGGGCTTCCCCACAATAAGCAAGCTGCTGCAGGAGAGTGGTCAGTTGTGTTGTCTTACTCAGTGTCACAGTGTGTTAGACCATGGATTAAACTTACGACGGAATATCCCTTTAAGCAGGCCCACAGATGAAGTGATTCATTGTGGATTTAAAAATTGACTCTGAACTGAACTCAGTGTCCCAGAATTCACCATTCTTCACACCTAGGTGCAAAATTCAGCTTTGAGCTACTATTGGTCAGGGTGACAGACCCCCCTCTGATCAGATTGTCAAAACTCCAGTGCCTTCCTTGTTCTTCTCTCTCACTCAACGCCCTCTACTCCTTTGACTTCTTATCCTCAAGGGCTTCTCTCCATCTCCCCGCATGGGGCTGCCTGCCCTCAAGATGTCTTCTTCTGGGCCTAACAGCTGCGGAGAGCTCCAAGCTGCATTTGCAGCAGGCCCAAAGAACTTCTACTTACTGCAGTGACACGAAGTCCTGCCAGAATTCCAGATTAGTTAGCACAAGCAGCTGTGATGCAAAGCTTACCAGCTAACTTCAGCCGGAGGCGCGGAGCGGGGGCGTGTCGGTCGGACGGTCAGTTAACTACACAGGTCTTTCACTCAACTTAATACAGAGAAATGTCCCAAAAGCAACATGACATAACCAAACAAAAGTAACATATTATGTACGTATACGTACTTAACATACTTATATGAGGAAAAAAATACCACAGCTGTTCGTGGAGAAGCGTCCATCCTCCTGTTTGTCCTCCCGCCTGTCCTACCGACTCTTCGTCACATCTCTGCACGAAAAACAGCGTCTGTCACCGGCAAACAACTTTAACTCACCCAGTGTTTGTGTAAAAAATAAATCACCGCGGCGGTCAGCCCTCCGGACCAAGACTTCAGGCTTCAGAAAACAGGCTCCGTCCCCGCGAGTGAGCCAGACAGCTTCCAGTTTACTGATGGCGATTATGTAGCCTAATTATGTAATTTAGCAGGAAAAACATAACTTCATCACTTTCCAGGATGTTTGGTGGGTCAGGATCTCAATCACAACACATTATAACAGCATCCATGTGATTATAAACCATCCACAGGTTTAAATTGACAGGGGGAACACCTGGGAAACACCTTGAAAACACACCAACGTCAGCATCATGACGTGTACCGTCATGCCTCTTTCGGAGCCGCAGCGCCGGCTTTCTGTGTGAATTACACACGGAAAGGTGGAGATGCTTCGCTCTGTGTGAATCATCATCAGCGGAGAATTGGCGAACCACCACTCTGGAGTTAATGCGGCGTCGCTGTGTAAAAAAGGCTATTGAAAGCGCTTGCTATCTTGTCTGAGTCTGAGATAAGAGTACTCTGTAGGGAAATCTGTATGTTGAGATTATTTTTCTTTTCATTTTCGCCAGTGATGACCTTAAGAGGCTGCCATAATGCCTTTGGGTTTGTAGCAGATTGGGTAATTTGCTGTTGGAAATAGACAGCCTTAGCCTTATACAGTCCAGCAGTACATTTATTTCTAATTTGTATAAAATAATTTTTGCTCTGAAGTGTTCGACTTGACCTATATATTTTAAAGAGAGTGGCCTTGTGTTGTAGGTGTTGAAATAATTCAGATTTCATGGTAATCCATGGTAATTCACTCTGCCTAGGTCAAACCTAGCTGGTAGTCCTATATCTATTCTGTATTGTCTGAAATTTAGTGTGGAATTGTGTCAGGATTTGTTTTGGATTATCCAGTGATAGCTCATTTTTCCACTCAATAGCACTAAATTCAGTATTGAATTTAGGTAGTTTTGAAATTGGTATTTTTGATACAGAGTGGGGGGCATGAGTTTTTGTAGATTTTAGGATTTTCCTAATTGCGTAGATAAGTGAATGATCTGAAATAGCTGCATCTGTTACACCAGACATTGCATATTGTGAGGGCTGATTTGTTAGAATAAGATTCCGTAGTGAGCTGCCAATTGTTGTTGAATGTTTGATTAGTTGATAAAATTTTATTGCAGTGGCAAGATTTTGATGAGCCATCCCTCCAGTCAAGGTTGATATCACCCAAAATTACAAGCCCCTTTGATATAACAGATCTATCTATCTATCTATCTATCTATCTATCTATCTATCTATCTATCTATCTATCTATCTATCTATCTATCTATCTATCTATCTATAGCCCCTTTCACTAACATTAGGAGGCTTGTAGGTGACAATAATGGTAATTGCGTGTTGTGGTGTGAGATGTATTACCAGCTGTATGTTTCAATTTCAGTTTCAATTTTACATATTGAGTGCGCATATTTCTGATTTATATAGAGAGCCACTTCGCTGACGGTCTTATCAGTCAGTGTGTTTACATGACACTCTAGAAAAGCGAATTACTGGGTTAGTCCGACTATGATTGGATTTTTAAGATGCATGTATACACCTTAGTCTGTCTAAAATCAGACCGGATCGGATTTCTCATAGTCGGATTAACACACCTAGATTATTCGATTGATAGTTGCTTTACTCCTGCATGTATACGTTCAATCAGATTGGATCGGATTTTGCGCTCTGCGCAGGCTCGAGATTGTTTTCCCGGGGCCGTGAGCCGGAAGTAGAAGGACGGTGGAGGCGGCCGCATCTTTCCTCCGAAATCACCGCAAGCAAGAGCGCCATTGTGCATCTAGTTTGTGTAATTATCATGTACACCATATATGAAATTTACAAAGATGTAGCTTCATCTCGCTCTTCGAACGTCATCTTTCTCGAATGCCGAGGCAGAGTTTGTTGTTGCTGGTGACATAAAGGGGTCAGCCGGAGGTGGCTCTATTACCACTAGTTGAAATGGGTACAGCGCCACCTATCGTACCGGGGTATGACATGCTTCGGCCAATAATTTGATTTTCACACCGGCATTTATACTCAAACAATTGCAGTTGTTCGATTGAGTAGCATAGTTGAACTATGGCTGTAATCCGACTAAGCTGTGCATGTAAACGCACTGAGTGTGGTCTTTACGATATAGCTGATTATTTTTGATGGAAAGAAAAGAATCAGGGATAGTGGGAGTTGATGATGATTCTGAGATTGCCATTACATGTGCTTTCGACTGCGCAAGCAGGATTTTAAATACTACTATAAGTACAACTTACAGTAAGTTAGGTATGTGACTTAACTTAAGTTAAAATCCCTCACTGTTGACATCTGGTTTCACACTGGACACAAACAGTGCTGTGGTTGTTTTAACCTCCTCCTTGTGACTTTTTTCATTCTTTATGCTGCTTCTCATTACTTCCTCCGTCGCCTAACATCAAAATGTTAATATGAGTCGTAATTAGCTGCTGTAATATTTGACCTAATTACCCCTTGGGGATCTATCTATCTATCTATCTATCTATCTATCTATCTATCTATCTATCTATCTATCTATCTATCTATCTATCTATCTATCTATCTATCTATCTATCTATCTATCTATCTATCTATCCATAACCAGCCTGCTTCAGACACTAAGGTTGAACACAGCCATTAAATTGTTTTAAACGTCAACAGTAGCTTTGCTTTGCAACTCCACAGGTAAGTATCTTAAAACAATTAAAGATGTTTCCAGAGAACGAAGATGAATCTGATGTCCACTTTTACTACCAAGCTCAGATTTTGTGAAAATAAGCATCACCTGTATTTCAGCCTGCTGACTGCCAAATGAAACCAAAGACATTTTCTCAAGTTACCTGCACCCACTGTGACATGGCAAAAAAAGTATTTTCACAATGAAAATCAAATATCTGTAACTGAAGATGGTTCTCATACAATCTGATCAATGGAGTTTTCTTAAAATATAACTTGTCTAGGATGGAAATCAACAAAATGTAACCTTTTTTAAGTTTGAAATTTGGTCATCAGTGTTCCATGTTTAATGTTTGGTCATCCAACCAAAGATAAAATAGGACAAAAGTGTAATGTTACAAAACTGATTCATTTGAACATGTTATTTTACGGTCAATGTTTGTTTATGTACGGAAGCACTGAGGGGCAAATGATAACATTATTTTATGCAGTGCTCCATTTTCCAAGTTCGAAACTTTTTTATTTTCATGTGTCGAACAAAGGGAATTAATTTTTTCACAAGAATTTTTTTTTTTTCGTTTTCATGTAACGAGCGAAATTAAAAGAACATTTTCACAGGACTTTTTGATTTATTTTTTTGCTGTGTGTCTAAAACCGTGTAAAAAAACAATATATTGCAATATATTCTTTTGAAAAGTAAGGCTGTGTTTGTTTCTGTGATACTCATTTTGACACCAAGAGGCAGAATTGGAAGACTACTCATATCCTTAGTAAGATGAAAAGCGTCCAGGGGAGTTTCCATTTCTCTCTGCACTCTTAAAATAAAAACGTATCTATCATGTGTTTGCAGATTAGTTAGTGTTACAGATGGAACACTGTATATTATCAGTCTTTTCATGAATGGGTGTGTACAGTGAACAATGAATCACGCCACAACCGAGAGGAAAACGAAGAAAGGGTGTATTTCTTGCATAGAAAACAAGCTGTATGTGTCAAAGATGCAGGTTGGAAAACACTTGTCGACCCTTAGCAGCGTGAGGATAGTGAAAGTCTATGCATCGATCAGCATTACACACGAGTGCCACCACAGTATTTCAATGTTTACAGTGATCAAAATGACTTCTTGATGTGCCAAAATTAAGCACAACAATCGGCGGTATCACTCTGCCAGGAATATCATTTGAAAATTGAAGTTTGATATGTGAACACTATTGGAGTTTCATAATGGTGAACTTAGCCTGTATGATGATTAGACCTCACAGTGAGGATATGGAGTGTAACGATTCTGTGAGAGCTGTCACTGACTTTATTTACAGGCTTTTGTAAATCATACCATCCATATGTTCAGGTAGTGAGGATGTTCCAGATGAGCTGACTTGAGAAGGAGTAGAGTGAGAAGAGTGTGTGTGCGGAGAATGCACTGTCTCTCCTGACAGCACAGTCAAGATTTGATTTAATCTTGATTTCTACCATTGATTACGCTAACTGGATCAGTTAGTTAACAGTCAACAATTTTTGAATGCAGAGATTTTATGGTCAAAATGAGTATAACAGTAAAATACACTTGAAACACAAACACAAAATAAGCCTTACTTTCCTTTTCAAAGAAAAAAAACCTAAAAACCTAAAAAAACAAAATTCACTTAGTTCAGCACGTAAAAAAAAAAAAAAATAAATCATTCTTGGTGAAAAAAAATCACTCTGTTTCATACATGCAAAATAAAATGTAGACCTTAGAAAATAGACCACCAGAAAAAAATAATAAATACAAAATCTCACTTGCCCCTCAGGGATATATTGGGGGAAGTACTAAATTGTTAAGGGCAGGAAAATGGGTATTCTTGAAAGAAAGAATGCAAAAAGTGTCTCTGGCACCAAAATACACAATTGACATCAATGGTCCTTCAAATTTCCATTTCTTCAAAATGCTGCATTTTTAATGATTCTGGTCAACAATCCTGAAATATGTGACTACATGAGGTGAAAAGTCAGGGGATCAACATGACTGCAAGTCATCCTGAACACTCAAAGAGTACCTCATCCTTTGAATGGATTTCATGATCAAAAAAGAGCTGCTGCACCTTCCCAGGTAGCTGTGCAAGTCACAGTACCAGGAATTCAACTAATTTGAACTTCAAAACTGAATATCCTGGCTGCCATGATGTAAGTATAATTAATTCCAAAATGTTCCAGGAGTTTAAAGTTATGATGGCAGTAATTTCACTGTCAAGAATGCAGAAAATGGTAGGAAAGTTGATTTTATGTTTCTCTAAATGGCTGCACTACCTCCTTCAAATCTATCTATCTACTTTAGTGCATTTGCATTAGTGCAGGAAACTGTTGCGTCACCTGAAGTCTCCTATGGGGAGTTCGGCAATGCAGGTTTTGTCATTTATAAATTATCCATCTATCTATCTATCTATCTATCTATCTATCTATGCATCCATCCATCTATCTATCTACTCAAATTACTGTAATTAAGTCATTTTCTGGATACTGGTACTTTTATGGGTAACTTTTATCTGCTTAGTTACTTTTGAAATCATAATTGAGTACTGACATTGTACTTTTACTCAAGTATTATTTTAATAGCAATCATAACACTAATCGTACTTGACTACAGATTTTCGGTACTCTTTCCACCACTGTGAAAAGCTGAATCTACTCTATAGTTGCCAGACAAATTGCTGATATTTGAGGAAATGCTGAAAAACTGTGAAAAGTTTCAGAGGTTACATTAAACTTTGGGCTTCAGGTCAAATCATTGTAACGATCCATAAACTGAGGTTGTGTCTGAAGGAAGCAGCTCTGTCTGTGTTATTGAAGCAGGAGCCCAGACACAACACACAGTTCAGCCAGATGATTATCAATAACACTTAACAGAAGGGGAAGCCAAGATGTCCCACAGCAGGACAAGAATGCTATAAGGCAAGGTGACCTTTAGTCTTAGGGTTAAAGCACATTGCTTCTTTCATTTGTTTGAAAGGACCAAAAAGGATGTCCTCTCTGCACTTCTTTGATTGGATTGTCAATGTCAGGATGAGAGTTTGCTACTGTGTTGCATGCATAGAAGAGTGAAGCAGGTGATGATCCTTCACAAACTCCTATCACTAATCTGTGCATAAGAACTCTGCTGCTCTCTTTTCCTCCAGCCTCACTCCCTCTCTGGATGTGGCCTTTCTCTAAAGGACAGCAGAGCGTGCAGCAGACTTTATCTAGCCTCCTTTTCATCTGACCTTTGAGAAAGTAGCCATTATGTTACCTCAGGGTTGTGTAACACACAGCCATATACCTACAGTAATTTCCCAAGTCAGGCTATTCAAGAGCTATGTCAGCTGATTATATTTTTAGAATGGTGCCCCTTGAAAAAGAAAAAAAAAAGCAAACAAGTAAATAACCAGAAGGCACATGCTGGATTAGTTAAGGCTGGAGCATAATATTAAGAACTCATATGTCAGAGGGATATCTTTCTGGTTCAACAGACGCACAAAGACGTCAGACACAGGATGTGAAGTCATGTTATAACAACCGCTGCTGGACAAGTCTGCTCTTCTTGCTCAAAGGCCATGTTTTCAGGTCTGTGCCATCACCATCCCAAAAAACCATGTCAACTGAAAATTGATTGCTCCTGAATAAAATAAAGACCTTCTTTTACAAATAAGGCAAACCATACTGCTCAGTTCAAATACTTGCCCTTTAAAAAATTGTTATTATTATGTCATCAGCAATTTAACAACAAAGGGCTTTCACTTAGTACATATCAAGACAATACAAAGTTATTCCAAAGTCGTATAATCATATACTACAACTGTTTTTACGGGCTGAGTAGTTTTCCCCATGAGTGACAAGTTTGACAGAAAGGTATCAATTAAGCAAGGTTGGCGGGGTTCTATAAAAAAATGTCAGCATGGTAGAGACTAGCCCTTTTCACACAGAGATGCTGCATCATCACCGCAGCAGAGGTTCACCAATTCTCCGCTTTTGTTTGTTCACACAGAACTAAGCAGCTCCGGTGTAAAGCCGCACCGGTGTGTAATTCACAAAGCAAGCTGGCACTGCAGATCCAATACAGGCATGATGGTACAGGTCATGATGATGATATCTGTGTGTTTTTTTTTCCGGTGCCCTCCTGTTCATCTAAACACGTACCCACTGACTAATTATATGGATGCTGCTATGATGTGTTGTGATTGAGATACTAACCCACCAAACATCCTGGAAAGTGACCAGTTAATATTTCACTTTAAATTACATAATTACATAATCGCCATCAGTGAACTGGACCCTGTCTGACTCTCTCACTCGAGGGGAGGGATGCTGTTATCTGGAGGAAAGTTAACTGAAGTCTCAGTCAGGAGGTTGACCGTCGCAGTGATCAGTTGCCAAAGACACTATCACGTTACCACGTTGGCTGTTGTTTGGACCTGTAACGTTGCTTTGTGGGACATTTCTCCTTATTTTGTTGAGTGAAGGACCTGTTTAGTTATCAGACTGTCAGATCGACATGCCCCTGCTCCGGGCTTAACCATTTCACCCCTCGCCCCACCTCTGAAACTTTCACACAGAGGAGGATGTGGGGAATAGGCGCAGGATTCCCACAAAGGGCAGTGTGAATGGGGCTACTGTGACACAAGCTCTCAGAAGGAGCGCATGCCTTTGACATATTGGCCAAACCGTGTAATTACAATGTTCTGTCTGACTAAACTCCGTAAGCTTACATTGGGGGAAAAAACAACCGTAAAACGGTTTATGTAATTTTGGGGTGTCACAACTTTTATCACATTATTATTTTTCTCAAATTTCATCAAATAACATTTGGAAATTTTAGAAGAGCCACATGATTAAACCATTTTATCAGTGTTCAAGTAAGAGGGCAAAACCGGAAGTTAACTGGCTCAGCTGGTGGATGTCTTTTTTGCACGTGATCTATGCGCCCCACAATGCAGATCAGGTGCCACTGAGCAGCTTTAATAGGAATAACTCTGACACTGTATCCAGTTCTCACGGTACATCCATGTCGCAAAAAGCCGACTCTGTATGGACTGGGCGCTCCCATGAGAAGGGGGTTTGAAGGCCCAGGAAAAGGGAAATCCAGTAAATGCTGGTGGGCAATGCTGCCATAATGAGCATGAGAATCAGAGGCGGGTGTGTGGGCAATGAAACTAAGCTCTATAGCCTCCCAGTCAACATGGCCAGACCAAGACCAAAGCTTCCAAGCTGACCAATTTGATAGCAGAGAACACAGTAGTGCTCAAGGTTATTTCAAGTGGTTCCAACAAGGACTCAGTCGACAAAGCCCAGGCAGGTTTCTGTGGGGACAGGAGAGGTGTGAAGCTGAAGCAGAGCAAGAAGAAAGTGAAACCTCAATCAGCACTCACAGACAAGATTAAGTTAAGGCAGGAACACACCGGCCCAACCGTTGGACATCTGAAGCGTTTGGGGAAACTCGGACGAGGTCGGGAACAAATCTGTTCGGTGTGTTCAGCTGCGTTGGAAGCTTTCGGAGCCGCGTGGACGTTGTCTGCTCCGATTCAACATGCGAAGTCTGAGGAGGTTGGCTGTCGGCCGTCTGGGCCATTGGATACTCTGATTGGCGGTGTGCTAGCGAATCAGTGCGGTGTGTGGGAAGGGCGGAATACTGTTTGCGCATTGGTTTTCTATGCACTCCGTTCCATCATTTTTTGTTTTCATGTTTTGGAGTACTGACACGAGACTAGCTGTTATTATGTCCGTTCAGGACGAATTAATCTGTGTTCGTTTGGTAACGCCTCGCTGCATGTTTAGTTTGCAGCTGTTTTCGTCTGAAAATAGCTAAGTTTCGTTTTGATCAGCAGCACGTCGAAGAGGTGTGTTTCAATGCAACTTTTCTGCTGAACGGGTCAGACGAGAGGCAACAGAGTGGTCGGATAAAGGCAGTTGGCTGTTGGTTTGAGTCTGGGCGGTGTGTGGGGCCCTTTAGCATGCAAACTTAAACTAGACATCTCTGCAACATAAAACAAAGATGTCTTTGAAATGATGTCACACTGTTAATTTCTTTTACACTCTGTTGATGACTTTAGTTAATTTTGAACAACTTAGTTTTACATTGTACCTTTAACATGGGAAATGCAAAAAAACCCTCTTTCTCTAGTGTTGTTATCAAAAAGCGATTTACCAGAGGAACCAAAACAAGTACACTGTATCATCATCTCAATGTTTTTATTCATCCTGTTAATTAAGATTAAGATTAAGATGCTTCTTTATTGATGCCCCTTGGGCGAAATTTGCAGGTAACAGAGCAATGCAGAGGGAAATAAGTAGCACTACAATACTAAGTCTCAAAAAATAGAGACAATAATGGAGATATATTGGAATGAACAAAATAACAATTTGAATAAAAAATATAATGAAAAAAAAACTATTAGGATAAAGATAAAATTACTATATACAGTAACTATCCTTGTATGTACATAAATTGTGCAATATATAATAAATGTGCCTGTGCAAATGCAGTGCAATGCAATGTGCAGGGTACCTGAGATAATAAGCAACACCAAGAACAGAAACAACTTTGTGACAGTGAAGTGTATGGTTGAGTCCTTAATCGGTGGAGAAAGGAGGTATTGTAAGCTGTGGTGGTGGTATTGTGTAGTTTGATCGCTGATGGTATGAAACAGCCCCCAAGTGCTTTGAGGGGGATGAGTCTGTAGCCCCAGTCACACTGCCGCTTTGGTGGGATCCTGCGCCAATTCTCCGCCTCTGTGTGAATGTCTCGGAGGCGGCGAGGGGTGAAATTTCGCTTGGCACTGATCCGCCTCTGGAGGTAGTATCAGAGGCGCAGTATTGGTGAACCGAACCAGTGTGAATGGACAAACGTATCGAGGGCATGTCGGTCTGACAGTCTAGTCTAATACTACACAGGTCCCTCAATCAACAAAATAAAGAGTTATTACGCTACAGAAGTAGCGTAGTAACTGTAACTGTCTTTGGCAACTTATATGAGGAAAAAAATACCACAGTTATAAGCGAAGGAGCGTCAGTCCGCCCACCTGTCCCGCCGACTCTTCGTCACATTTCTGCCCGAAAAACAGCGTCTGTCACCGGCAAAGAACTTTAACTCACCAAGTGTTTGTGTTGAAAAAAAATATTGCGACGGTCAGCCCTCCCAACCGAGACTTCAGTGAACTTTCCTCCAGAAAACACCCTCCCTCCCTACGAGTAACACAGTCAGACAGCGTCCAGTTTACTGATTATGGAATTATGGAATTTAGAGCGAAAAACTTAGCTTTGACACTTTCCAGGATGTTTGGTGGGTCAGGATCTCAATTACTACACATTATAACAGCATCCATATGATTATAAACTGTCCGTGGGTCTAGATTGACATCGGTGCGGCTTTACACCGGTGCAGCTTTAAACCAGATCTGCTTTGTTCTGTGTGACATTGAGGACACTGGGGAAACACCTCAAAAACACACAGATGTCATCATCATGACGTATACTGTCATGCCTCTTTGGGAGCCGCAGCGCTCGGCTCTGTGTGAATGACCAACGGTGGAGAATTGGCGAAGCACCGCTGCAGCAATAATGCGGCATCTCTGTGTGAAAGAGGCTTGTGACTGAACATCCTCCTGAGTTACCTCAGCTCGGCAGAGAGAGGGTGAGAGGGATTGTCCATTATAGCTTGCGGCTTCCCTCTAATCCTCCCCTCTGTCACCGCCTCCACACTGTCCAATTTCATCCCCACCACAGAGCTGGCTATCCCCACCACAGAGCTGGCTTTCCTCACCAGTTTATTCCGCTTGATGGCACACTGCTGCAAAGATTATGACAATGCCTACCACTGGTAGAACATTCTTAGCAGCCTAGCGCACACATTGAAAGACCTGAGCCTCCTCAGGTAGAGCTGTAGAAGTCAGAGGTGTAGAGGGTGAACAAAAACAGTGGGAGAACAGTTCCCTTGGGTGTGCCAGTGTTGCTTTTCACCACGTCTGACAGGCAGTGTTGCAGCCTGACATACTGCAGCCTGTCCGTGAGGTATTCTGTAATACATATCGCAAGGTTTGGAACAACCTTCATCACTGACAGCTTCTCAGACAGCTGGACTGCTGGACCATGTCAAAAGCACTAGAGAAGTCAAAGAACGTGATCATCACCATGCTTTGTGGCCTCCCCAGGTGCGTGTAAGCTATGTGAACCAGGTAGATGATGGCATCCTCCATGCTGATGTCAGTCTATTTTGCAAACTACAGTGGGTCGTGCACCAGGGGTCTGAGAAGGTTTTCATGACATGGGTCTGAAGTCTTTTGGCATCCTTTATTCAACACTGGGACTATGCAGGAAGTGTTCCAGAGTGTTTTCAGCCTCAGGGAGAGGCCAAGACCATAAGCACCCTAGGGCTGATGTCGTCCGGTCCTCTGGCCTTGTTTGTCCTGGTCCTGGTGAGCAGCCATCTCAGATTGCTGGTCTTCATGGTTGGGGCTGTTGTTGTTGTTGGGGGTTGGGATAGTTGGTGATGTGGCGAGAGGATGACTGCCCTCTGGTCTGGACATTAGTCCAACCCCCTGATAGTGAGGAAAGGGAGAGAGAGGGAGGGTGGTGCTGGGAGAGGAGGTGCAGAAGCTGTCATGCCCAGGTCTTGTAGTGAGGCAGAGAGATGGGTAGTGCAGGAGGGGAGGAGGGGTGTAAGCCTGGCCCCAGCTGGTGTGTCAAATCTGTGAAAAAAACAGGTTTAGCTTGTTGGCATGTTCCTTTGTCCCATCCACTGCTCCTCCCACCCTTTTCATGCCTGTGATGTTTCTAACCCCCTTCCACACTTATTTGGGGTTGTTCTGCTGAAGCTTCCTCTCTATCCTGTTCTTGTAGCAGGCATTAGCCCTTCTCAGTCCCCTCCTCATTTCTTTCTGGATTTCCTTCTGTGTGGCCTCATTGTCCCCTGCCATGAAAGCTCTCCCCTTCTGGTTCAACAGGACTTCGATGTTCCTGTTGATCCATGCTTTGATGTTGGGGAAGCAGTGAACCTTCCTGGTGGGGACAACACTCTCAAAGAACTATATGTAATCGGTGAGACACTGGGTGAGACTCTCAATGTCTTCACTGTAGTCCTCCTCAAACATCTCCCAGTCAGTTATCCTGTAATACTCTATCAGGGCCCCCTCAACCTCCACAGACCACTGCTTCATAGTCTCAGTGGTGATGGGCTGTCTCCTAACAAGAGGCTTGTATGAAGGAGTGTATCAGACACTGGTCTGATTTGCCAGGGGGGGAAGGGCTGTGGCACTGTATGCCTCCTTAATGTTGGCAATTGGTAAGTCTGAGATCCCCTCTGGTTTTGCAGATCACATACTGTCTGAAGTCAATAAGTGTCTTTGAAATGTTAACAAGTAGATTATGTAATCATGTTATCATCTTATGTGTGACGGTAGATTGTGTCCTGCAGTAAATCCAGTTGTTTAATCCCTTCAAACTGAAATTAAACCTCTGACTGTCTCATGTCACCACTTGAGCATTACAAGAAATCCACCAGTGCACTGAGCATTTCATTTTATTCATCACAGTCTACTCAAGGTAGCAGACGTACAAGTATGTCCTTGGTAGTAACATGGCACCAGCAGTGGAATGCCAATAGGTCTCCTCAGGTCTTCTGGACAGGCCTCCAGTGACACAGTCTGGTAATGGGCTCCCTGTTTGGAGCGGAGTGGAGCAGCCTGAGGACTTGGCCAAAGATGAGGAAGAGTAATGATCTTTGGCCGATGAGTGAGCCATGCTGTGGGCGCTTCCACTCTAGCAGTCTCATTCTGCACACTAACAAATGCACCGCATGGAGTCATCGCTCCAGTTGAGGATGTTTTCTGGAAGTCCCACCGAGAGCGTCTGAGCCTCAGTGTCTGGGATGTGCAGAGGAGCTCCTGGGGGAAACGAGCACTGTCCCCGGTCCTGGCATTTGAAAATGCCGTTCTTCCTGTGTGGTTTCTGGGGGGCTTCCTAGCCCTGGCTGCAGGAACATAACAGATGGCCAACTGGACATCCATGATGCAGCCTTCTGGTGCCATCCTCATGCCACATATGCTTCACCCTGCGGCTATGACTTCCTGGAGATTGCTTTCTCACAGTCCCTCACAGCCGTCACCATGGCTACACAATCCCAATTGTTGGGAAAAGACTTCAGTATACACACACACAGAGAGACACAGGCACACACACCAGAATTAAAACCCTCTTGGAGCCCTAAATCACCACAATGCAAAGCATTCCAAAGCCACTGACGGGGTATTATCAGCCTTACACATACCAGTATTACAAGACGCTTAATATTCCTTCATATTCAGATTTCACATATCATGAAGCTGAATTGTTATTACTAGATGAAGAGTCTCAGTCAAGCCCCCACACAAGCTGACTCTTGAGTGAATCGATTTCACTCTGGTTATGACAAGATAATCAGAGACATTTCCAAACACAGTGATGCGAAGTCATGTGTTCATGCTTTGGGAAACCATCGGCCTGCTTTGACTGACTGATAAAGTCAGGCTAATCTGTGGAATACCTTGAAAGCAAACAAGATTGATTATGTCACAATCAAATTGGCCCTGCAACGCGTAGTAGATGAGGTATGCAGGCACATGAACACAGTAGTGGAAAGTAAATATGAAAGATAATGTTGTTGTTTTTTTTTTCTCAATTACAAAGGCAGCACAGGCCAGGTGCATTAGGTTGAATGCAAATTATTAGTATTTGTAAACTTTAAAAGGAACAGTCCAGCATTTTGGGAATTACAATTCAGATGAAAATAATGGTATTGTTTTCATTTTCTTTTTTTCTTAATTGGCATTCACATTCTAGAAGTAAAACATATGCTGCTTTGCTCTGTGCAGGATCTGTAGGCACTATCAGTGGGATCACATAATTTGTAAATGCGGGTACTTTTCACTCTTGAATAATAAATATGTTTGACCCTTTAATTTATAAGCCATGCAAACCCATTTTAATAATAACCATGGATTAAAAAGGACCCACATTTAGTTATGTTGTAATTTCATGGATTTGAAATAATATTTATTTACCTCATGAATCCGTTTCTGTATTACTCATAAACTTTAAACACATGGGTCAAAAATGACCCATGAATGACAGCATGATTTAAAATATCTCAATGAAGACATACTATGATAATAATCTCAATAAAATAATAATTTCAACAGTAATTTGGACCTCATGATAATATATTTAATATTTGAAACATGTTTATTTGTCACTTTGTTACACATAACACTATATTATTCATGTTGTTAATCACTAATGCTAGCAAGCAGGAATATAGTATGTCTGTTGCTTGATTGCAAATAGTACTGGACCTATTCTACAGCATTTAGCCGTATAAGCACTGGCATTGTCTCCTGAAATGCAAGCCCCTGGCTCAAGTGTGAATTTTAGTGTCAGTGGCTGTGCTAATAGCAGACAGGTTTTGATTGGAGCGCAAGGGACCGTTTAACAATATAGTTGTCTAGAGGTAGTAAATGTACAGTACAGTCACAGGTTACAGTTTGACCATGAATAAAATAAAACCCTCATGATTTTGTGACTGCTATCCATGCTATCACTATTCATGCTAATATCCATGCTATCGTTATCTATTCTATTACTGCTGATTTTGCTAGAATAACAGTGTAGTCGCAATGATAATGGATTGTCTGTTGGAGAAAAAATGTCCAATAAATCCATTAAACGGGAAGGAACACTGGCTCGAGTGGGGCTTTATTTATTTTAATATTTGAATGAGCACGTCTCCCAGGTTTTGCCATGCTGCCTCTCTGAAGCATGAGTAACTTTATTTCTCTAAACCAATTCAACTACTTCAGAGAGTACTGAATACAAACTAACATTATAACTTCACTTGAAATGCACTTTTGCTAACCAGTAGCCATAAAGACAAAGCTAAACACCGGAGTTAGCATACAAGCTAACAAGCGAGATTTACCGACAAGCTACGTAGTGTGACTGCAACATTATACGCCAATATGTGTTATTGCGAGTATTACTGTAACCACCACCACCATAGCCTTGTGGTTAAAACATGGAATGAAACATATATCAAGCAGGGGTCCTTACTTGTCCAGCAGAAAAGCAGCTAACTCTGCGTCGCTCTTGAGTCCTTGCAAATCCCACAGCTCCCTCCACCTCTGAAATGACACTCCGATACTTATCCTTGTTTTCTCTCTGGCTTGGTCCATTCTTTGTTTTTACACTGCTTTTCTTCGTCAATCTTCTTACTTCTTCTCTTTGAAGTGGGCAATGGTGGGGCATCATTTTGCTCAGTTGCTTCTTGCCCCTTCTATGCGGTGGAGGGGCCCTGCCCAGTAGCCTACGTGCTGCATGAGGGAGGGGGGCTGCCAGCAGCGTATGCACGAGAATGATTGACACTTCTCAGACACTCCCTTTGGCTCTGATTGGTTGTGTTGAGCCAGGAGCGGTGGATTCTTGCAAATCAAATTACAGCCACTAGGTGGACCCACAGACAGTGAATTTTTACACAGTTGACCTGTATCTTATTCTACTGTCAGATCATAATGACAATTTCAGCAAATATAAGGTTACCTCAGTGAGGTAAATGCCTTTTTTATTTATTTGATTTTATTTAACTGAGACAATGCAGTTTGACTCAGTTCAAATGCAGACTATAAAACTAGTGTGCTTCAAATTTTTCTATGGGGCTTTTACAGTGTCATTAAAACATGCAGCTTTCAGTGGTCAGTACCATAAACCCCAAAACACAATAGAAAACTTAGATAGAGGAAGGGTCTGGGCACAGAATAGACCACATTAACTTTGGTGCTGGTCCAGACAAAGGATATACACCAACATGACACACTGCAACACATGTGTTGCACATTGCAACACATTGCATGTTTCAACACTTTTTTTTGTGGGGGCTAATGCATGGATCATGAAAAAAATGTAATGAAAAAAATCCTGTATATTTAGGTGGTTGGTTGGGTCTTGGCGGAGGTATGCACTCTACTGGGTGCCATTCTATTCAAAACTTTAATTGTTTAAGTATATATTTTCCACCAATACTGCATATTCCTGGATTTGTGTGAGTGTTTGTGTGTGACCCAATGACAACTTGTTCCCCAACACCTATGAAACGAGTTTATTTGGCTATGGCTAGGACAGCATACAAGCATATTTCCCCATAATGTCACATATGCTTGAATAATTCCACAATTGTACACTATTTAAATGCATTTTCTATAAAGAACAAATTTCGATCCACAGAGTCACAACGATCTCAACATCATAACTTACTAAACCTGTCTGATATGTTGAGAGAAAAAAATACAAAAAAAAAATAATGTAAAAAGACCAAAGTCTCAGCAAATTTACACAAAAGCACACATTTCCACTGGTCAGACCTTCTATGTGCAGTGACACTACACAAAACTGTTGCAAGTACAACTTTTCATGTCCTCATCTTTATATTTTTGTCAGACACATGAGTAATTACAAAGAGACAACACAGACACAGCAGCTCATTATCTGCATTCTGTTGTTCCATCACTCCATTCTCTGGGGAGGGTAAACCATGGCATCTCTATGCCCTTGCCAATACTTTGTGGAACAAACAAAGTTGTGAGGCAGAACCAGGAACTAATTTCATTAGTGGCTGCCATTTGTGACTGATTACAGGCTGTTCTCAGTGGCCGGCAAGCAGGTCCAAAGTTCTGGGAGGTTAATAACCAGTAACAATCAATTACTTAACCAATCTGATATGATCAATGGGGTTTCCAATCCGGCAGACAGCAAGATCAGTAGCAGAATACGCTAAAACCTCAAAACATGCAGCACACTCTCCAGGAGAAATGAGCTGCAGATGGACTCTGTCCAAATGCAAAACTGTTTTGCAAAAGTGGAGAACACACCAATGAACAACTGAAACATTATATATATATATATATATATATATATATATATAAATATATATATATATATATATATATATATATATATATATATACACATATCAAAGAAAGTTCCTCAAGCAAAACTATCTAACAGCACCACCCCAACGAAGCACAATCCACACAGAAAAAATATTAGTCTAATAAATAAAGATCTGAAGATGAATGAAATCCAATGGGCACATTAGGATGAATCAATGAACAGAAGCATATTAAAACAAAACTCCTAGGCAGAGGTTGGATCACAGTGCATCTGCATTGTCAAAAAAAGAGAACAGTGCACCAGCAGCATCTTAATTAGTGTACTATCAGCCATCAGTAGGCCTTCCCTGTATTGCTGTGCATCTCTGTCCACATCAGGACTGATTATTCTAATGATGTCTAAACCTCTGTCCAGCCATTATTCACACATCACAGAGCCCGGCCTTGTTATCTATGATGCCAAGGCCTCTTGTCTCCCTGAATTCACAAATTTCCCTTTCCTCTCTGTCCTTACTAAAGGTCTCATTGCCATCCAGTATTCAAGTCACTCACTCAAGCTATTAGGTGGGCTGCAATACTCATTTCAACATACTTTCCTGACTGGAAGAAAGGATGTATTTGCATTCCCTTATCTTCTTGTGTCTCATAACAAGACTAAAGGTGCCTGCAAGATGTTATGATGTTAATTAAATCCCACAATATTACAATGCTGCACATAGCAAATATAGTAGTAGATAGATAGTTTTATTTCGAATATGTAAAAAACAAAATTATCATACCCTAATGGGCAGTCATTAAGAAAAAAAAAAAAACAGAGAAAATAAAAATAAAAAATGTACAATAACAAAGGATAACAAAGTAAACATAAACTGAAAAAATATAAATTCTGTTTACATATCCGAAAAAGAGTGGGAAGAAGTATAAACTTATTTTATTCCACCCCTTTTTAATAAATATTACTGAAATAACCCTTATATTTTGCTTTCTATCAATATAATAATAATAACAATAATAATAACTTCCATTTGTCATTTTTCAATTACCTTTGTTCTATATCTAACAAAACATAAATCTATTACAAAGATATCTATCTTAATAAAATATTATATTATTCTTTATATTATTATAATATATAACATACACACACATACTGAAGATGATATATATAAACATACATACACACAGACGTACACACACACACACACATATATATACACATATACATACATACATATGACATACACACACATACTGAAGATAACACAAAGATACATAAATGACAAATTAAATAAACAATATACACCCAGTGATAATCATACACCCTCCTCATTTCTGTACTTTGTGAAAATCATCTCCTTATATATTTTTTTAAACTGGTTTATGTTTGGACATTCCCTGAGCGTCCCCTCCAGACTGTTCCATAATTTAACCCCACATATTGAAATATAAAAATATATATAATATATAAATATGGGAATTTTCCTATTTTAGCAGTGGATATTTACAAACACTATATCCAAAATTGTTATTTGTTAAGTAAATAACAGATTTTAACATACCAGCCACCTAAATATACGTGATTATTTTCACCAAGACCCATGCATTATTCCTTGAGAAACTGGCAAACATATAAAAACAAATAAATAAATACATTTTTAAAAATCTCACAATGTTAAAACTGTCTGTCTTTTGATCCGGATGTGCAGCACAAGTTAATGGGGTCTATTCTGGGTCGAGACCCATACTCCATCAAAATTTCATGGAAATCAGTTTAGTAGTTTTTTGTGTAAAATACCAGACAATTATAGCATTGGCACTATTATAACGCTTGTTTTTCCCTCACGCTAAGGTGTGGCTACATGGAAACTAAATGCACACATAGCATTCAGCTAATTTTACTTCTACCCACATCTGACTGGGAACTGTCTGCAATAAACTCTACCAGAGGAAAATGTTCGAAAACTTTGCTGAGGTGATGAGGGTTCAGTTCAGCAATCATATTTTCACATATTTCCCATTCGTTTGGGAAATAATGCCAGACACATATGGTGGTTGCACTTGCAGATTTGCATGATAGAAGAGTGGACTATTGGCCTTGGTGGAGGTCTGGGCTCACTGAGTGCCCCCTTATTGTGTGTAAACCCCAATGTCTAAATAGGCTGTGTGGTAGTTTGGCAGTGCCCTTAGCCCAATGCACATCATCACACATATTCACTGTTGTGTAGAAAATTAAAGTTCACTGCATTTTTCCTGTATATTTTTCCTGTATTTTTTAAATACCCAATAATATTTTTACATTTACATTTAGGCAATTAGCAGACACTTCTGTCCAAAGTGACTTAAACTAAGTACATTTGTCACAAGAGAGAAACCACAACATATCACTGTTGATAGAGTAAAAAGAAATGTAGAAACAATTGTAACTTAGGATTGTAACTGCTATGTTTCAAAAATACTTTAAGTGCTATGATCGAAGTGCATATATATATATTTTTTTTGTTTGACGGGGGTTGGGAGGGAGTCATGCTATGCAGGGTCGAGGTGACGTCAGAACAAATGAGTCTTGAGCCTTTTGCGGAAGATGGAGAGTGTCACTGTCCTGACATTGGTCGGGAGTTCATTCCACCACTGAGGTGCCAAAACAGAGAAGAGTCGTGACTTTGCTGAGTGGGCTTTGTTTGCTCTCAGCGATTGGGGTACCAGCTGGCCAGCTGATGTAGAAGAGCGAAGTGCTCTCACTGGGGTCCGTGGTCCGACCAGTGTTTGCAGGTAGACAGGTGCAGTTCCATTGCATCATCGTCTTGAGTTGGATGCGGGCCGCAACAGGAAGCCAGTGGAGGTCACGGAAGAGGGGGTTACGTGGGAGAATTTGGGAAGATTGTAAACGAGGCGCTGCAGCATTCTGGATACGCTGCAACGGTTTAGTTGCACAGGCTGAGAGTCCAGCCAAGAGGGAGTTGCAGTAGTCCAGGGGGGAGATGACCAGCGCTTGGACAAGGAGTTGTGTCGCGTCTTTTGTGAGGAAAGACCAGATCCTGCGGATATTGTAGTGGGCAAATCTGCAGGATCGGGCCACAGCAGTGATGTTGGGGCCGCAGGACAGTCTGTCATTGAGGATTACACCCAGGTTCCTCGCCATCGACGAAGGCGATACCGTGACATCCTCAACAGTGACTGACAGGTCCGTGTAAGGACAGTCTTTCCCAGGGATAAAGAGGAGTTCAGTTTTATTAGGGTTGAATTTGAGGTGATGCGTAGCTGTCCAAGCGGAGATATCTGCCAAACACTCCGAGATGCGCGTCGCAACATGAGTGTTGGAGGATGGGGGAAAAGTAAGGAACAGTTGGGCGTCATCAGCATAACAATGGTAAGAGAATCCATACGATGTGATTTGCAAAGCCTAGTGATCTAGTGTATAGTGAAAACAGAAGCGGTCCTAACACTGAGCCTTGAGGGACACCAGTTTCCAGAAAGCAGGGTTTGGACAAGGAGCCATTCCATGTAACCTGAAAGGTGCGATTTGTCAGGTATGATGTGAACCAGGTTAGAGCAGAGTCAGCAATTCCAAGTTCAGCCAGAGTGGAGAGAATATTGGTCCCCAGCAGAATCGCTACCTTCCCATGGTGAAGGGGTTTGTGTGTCCCTGTGACCCTGGGAGCTATGTTGTCAGGGTCAATAGCTTCTGGTAGGGTCTCCCATGTCAAATTGGTATTAAGGGAGGGACCACACTAAGAGTGATTCAATAAGACCATTTGATTCAACATAGTACATAGTACATCCCCTGGTATGGGGAAACCAGGGCCCCCGATCGCCTGCGAATTTCTGGTGGCCGGGCCTCAGCCTGAAATTGGAGCCAGATGGGGAGAGAGATGGAGTTGGGTACATTGTACATTGGGTGGAATCTCACCTCTCTGGCAGGGAGGGAACCAAAGCTGGTGCAGGAGTTAGTGCAGTACCAGCTAGATAAAGCTGAGCTCACCTCCATTCACAGTGCCAGTTCTGGAACCAAACTCCTGAAAAGGAGAGCGTCCATCCCTGGTTAAAAGCTGCCAGGTGGGTGTGGGAGATACAGTATCACAAGCCCATGGCTGAGTGCCGCCATGTTGGAGTTCTTCCCAAGGAAAGAGAGTGTCATCTCTTTGTAATTGCATAGCCAATTTGAGAAAACTTTGGTGAATGACAGTTACATATCAGAGCAATGAGATATGTTACTGGGTGGATTTTTGCCCTGTAGAAAAGCCCACATTGTAAGGAAATATGCATTGGCAATGGAGTATGTTTACTGCTGACTGTATGATGGTTGTTGGATAATAAAGTTGTTGTCACACCATACCAAGCAAAAGCAAATTATGGACAGTGTGTGACTGTGACTGTAAACATTTTTCACAAATGTCATGGAGGCTGTGGATCTCATATCATGCTTGACACAGCTGAGTGTCAGGGTGTGTCCTGTGTGGAGATTTCAATACTGCACACTAGACCAGTCATAAAAACCACACTGTAATACTGTGCTGTCCTCATATAGATATGACAAACAATGCTACATTATTGGTGTTGTCAGGAGAATTTGTGGACCCTGAATTGAGGTCAAAGATCATTGAAGGTAGACAAATCCCAGTATACTGTCTTCTTTTGAGTTTTCAGATTCATGCCATACAACTATACATACAATGCAATGGGCATATTTAAGTTTGCTGTTCAAATGGTGTAAAGTATGATAATGCCCCTTTTCAAAATGCCGGGAGAACATAAAAAAAATGGATGTCATGTAATCTACTCAAGGTAAATAGCAGTAAAACAGAGCTCATGGTTGTGGCTCCAATGCTCAATGCTAAGCTTCAGCTGGAGTGGTGTAAAGCATGCTGGCAATATTAACATGGAAAACATGGCATTAGCCTGGAGAATGCTACTTATCAGAATGCATAGAGACGTGGTTTGACGAGTTTGATGTGGAGGAACTTGACTGGCCTGCATGTAGTCCTGACCTCAACCTTGTTTTGAAAACCTTTGGGAGGAATTATAATGCTGGTTCTCATCTGACAAATGCTCGTTTGGCTCGTTTTGACAAATGGCTTCTCTTACATTGCATAAAGCAAACACTGTGAGAAAGGAAAACCTTCAGTGTCCTCATAGAGACCCAGTCCGCATATGTGGTGACCTAACACTTTGTCCTAACTTCCAAAACCATGGTTAATGTAGTATAAAACCGTATTCACTCATACCGTGGAACACTGAATCATCACTGAATAAACATGACAAACAGCAGATAATTAAACATCAACTAGAATAACAAATAAGAACAAGAAAAAGAAGAGCGAGTAGCTGTCCAGTTCAGCTAGATGAGCAGTGAGTCATGCAGTAAACGCCCACCATCCAGCATCCTGTTACATATACTCTGGCAAACACACCACAGAGTAGGAATTCATTTCAGACATGTCCAAAAATCTGGAGAGAGTTCAGATGATATTAATAAACTTAAGCTAACACGCATCTTCTTTTCCAACTCTTATAACTTATGCAATATGTAAATGGTACATCTGATGAGGTGAAGCTCATTTGTAACACAAAGCTGTACACCTACACAGGCTGCATGGCATTCTGTATACAAACGAATTTCACTTCCTCCCTTCCTTTTTTAGCCATCAGACATAAAGTAAGTGAACCCTTATCTATCTAGACATATCATGTATTATATATCCATGATGCTAATTATGGCCAGATTGATCATTGAGGAGTCAGTGCTAAGTGCAGAACATCTCAAGTCTAAAGTAACCTCATTGTGCTACAGTACTCCGCTCTAAGCAACAAATATCTAATGAACCCTTTACAATTTTAGCTGGCTATTTGAGGTGCCAGAACACTCTGCTCTCCCACTGCTCTGACAGTGCTGTCGACATTGTTTCATTCACTACAAGTATCTCCATAACCATAATGGCTGCTCCTGGCTTAGCACATAAACCAGCCCCCTCCCCAACCAAGCAATCAACAAATGTGTTGATACTATGGCTCCTTCAATCACTATTCTTGAAAGAGTTCTCAGTCAAACATTGGCTTCCACGTGTACATGTGTATAAACTGTTGTCATTCAGCACATTGGATTGGAAATGGAGTTATTACGAAGGTTAAAGGTGCTATATGTATGGAACATTGATCCCTGATGCTCACTCCCAACCCGTCAAAAGCTTGCTTCGGGATGGTGGCCGACCTGTCCTATAATCAGTTTTGACTAATTTGGAAACCCAGAGTGTCATTATCAGAAGAGTTGGGAATAAGACTCAAAAATCAACTTTTCTTACAAATAGCACCTTTTAAATTTGAGGGATTTGTGTTAGTTCGTCTGTGTACCCACACTGCCATAAAAACACAGAAAATGTTCAGTTATATTGATGTGAGATAAAGTTGGGTAATGGTGAGAGTAAAGGACAAATATACCTTAATTAGTGAAAAGTCCACCTGGTTGGGTAAGCCAAAAAAATAACTTTCACAAAGGAAACTGAGGTGTGTTCACAGTCCAGGTCAGGAGTTGGTTGTGATGGCTTTACACGACAAGAAGGCTGCCAAGCCAGTGAGTCAAGTCCGAGACTTCGTTTCAACATTTGTTGTGCGAAACTACTGGAAATTTCAACACAGCATCCGGACATTGTCCTGCTGTGTTTGTCGCAACAATGCTGGTTATTTTAAACAGGGTATAGGGACATAACCCTAACCCTAACCCAAAAAATGTATATGTTTTTATATTTTACATCAGAAAACATGATGTTTTCTAACCCTGGCCTAGAGGCTTTTGTGCCTAAACATAACAACATCATAAGGAGAGCATTGCCACAACTTGAATCTGAAAACTGAACCAAAGGAAACGTAAACGTTCAACATAACTTTTTTTTTTTTTACAGAAACCTGCATTGCCAAAATTTATGCTTGAGACTGGGCTGTTCAAAGCCCATGTAAAGCCAAACATGAGACAGAAACAGTGAACCAGGGGGCCTTTTCTTTGTTTTTACTTTATATCAGTCACATGCTTAAATGATACAACATATTATATTATAATAAAAATCTTCTATTCTATTTATTCTATTTTTTATATTCATTAATATTCTATTCTTCCTGCTATTACTGCCATGTTTGCATCCATTAAGAGCCCTACCTAAACTTTAGTAAATTACAAAAAGATACTACATTTAAATCAGAAAAATACTGCTGAAGATTGAGTGAAAAAGAGTGAAATGGATGGAAAGAGAAAGCAGGAATCATCCATGCTTGGCCTCCTTCCAGAGAAACAAAAGATAGCTCTTCTATTAGAAGATGAACTGGTTGTGACACACTCTCATACTCATCCCTCCTCTCAGATTTCTGTATACCTTCAACAATGTGACATACATCCACATACACACACTCCTCATGCACAACCTTAAGCACAGTATGTTTACAGAAGATAGGTTTACACACTACAAACATCTGTGCTGCCTTGTTGTGAAGAGAAAGCAACGACAGGCATCCCTGATGGCCACCCTTCCCCCTATCCCTGCCTCCCATCCTCTCCTCTACTTAGTCTCCTCCTCCTCCTCCTACTCCACAGTCTCTATGTGAGGCTGCAGCATCAGTCACTAAAGGCAGATTAACACAGGGTGAAAAGGAGGGATTCCTCCAGCTTTACCTTTCAGCGCAGGGAGTGATGCAGGCTGTGATTTAGCTCAGATGTTACTGCTCTTCAGCCTCGGCTAACAACATCACATGACCAAGAACCACCTGCTCCTGCCGCCTGGTCATATGACCAGATTAAGCTATGGCAAAGATCTCTGGGATTTGTAGTTGAGGGGCTGAGCCAAATGAGATGACATTTTATATACATCCTTTGCGGTGATTAAAATGCAGAACACAATGTAAGTGAGAGATTTGAATTTACTTAACTCTAAAATAATATCAAAGATCTATGATTAAAGACCAATATGTGAATATATTTTGATACAATTATAAATATTTATTACAATTATTAAATGTCAAAAAGTGGGCCAATGATAATACTTAATTTAGGCCTTACAATTACAATTGATATTTGAGATAAAGAGACTTAAAGATGATATGCTGAGGGAACTACGCCCTCTCCCTAACAGTGCCAAATAGGCATACTCAGACATCTATTACATATGTAAAATCCCAACAACTATAATTTCCTTTATGCAGTGCAAGAAATAATTACATGGTAATATTATTACATTTCTAATACATAAACAGTGAGACCTTAAAATTTTATGTGTAAGTATGGTAAGTGGCACGGTTTGGTATTTTACTTGGCAAGGATGCAATTGTCTAAAGGAGGGATTATAGAGCCTGTTCTCACAGCAGACCATTGTTTGATTATTTTTGCTGAATAAAAGTACTAACAAGTGAGAGAGCCACACCATTTAGAATGTTAAACCTGATGCAGTTTTTTTTTTTTTTTGAGCACATATCATGTGCACTCAAGGTCACTGTTTTTGGCAATTTTTTCTGCCAGCAAGTATTTCAATTAGATGTATTTTTTAGATCTAATTTTATTTCAAAAGTTCAATGTCACATTAAAGTGCAATGTGAATTCACAAGATAACTTTATTCAGTTGTTGCATATAAAGTTAAGGAGAACTTCTAAATACATCATAATCTGTTTTTCAAGTCTTATTTATTTATGCAAATTGACTCAATATGATAGAAAAACAGCATGAATGTGACCCTTTACATTGAACATTTGGAAATGGAATTAAATTGAAAATATATAAACTCACTGCTTTAGGCAAATGATTGTGGGGAAAATTATTATTATTATTATTATTATTATTATTATTGTAACAATAACAATAATAATAATAATAATAATAATAATAATAATAATAATAATAATAATAATAATAATAATAATAATAATAATAATAATTAACCTTATTTGCCTTGTACTGTGCTGGAACATGGTTAACAGTGCACATATAGAACATTTGTTAGGTCTACCAATTGATTTTAATTAATTTGTCTGGTTGTTTGCTGTACGTGGCTAAAGACAAAAAAGTAGGATAAATAAAGAGGGTTACCTGACACTTAAATCGAGTCAAACTTAAACAATTTCAAACTAAATTAATAATGTTTGATGTTTGATCTACATGATCAACATTGCACATGTACATTTGTTAAGTTTGGCATTTTATGCGATTTCAATTATTAAAACTATCTTAGACTTGTGGCTTCTCATGAATAATTATTGTTGTTATCATTATTATTTTTATTACATTTTACAGATGAAAAAAGTTCTGTATGAGTGCAAAATGCAAAAACTAGGACACTCATGTCTGTTTGGCTCAAGGACACATCATTGGGCACAGACTCAAGCTGGAGCTTAAGTCTGACAGTGTGTCCAGCTGGGCATCTTGTTTGAGCCAAATATGAACCTTCTCACAGTAGATCTGGGCCACTCCCTATTGGCTTCCTGTTTGCCATGCCTACTTGACATGTAGACATGTAGAGCAACTGAAACAAGTTTTCCTAGAAGCTGAACTTTGAAAGCCTTGTGAACTGTGAAGTCTTGAAATTGTGTGTTGTATTATCATATAGTAAGGCTACTAATAATAAAGGATATGGCAGGGTTGGTAAGCAGCTTCTTTGGGATCAGACTATAATTCCACATTACACATAGAAAGCATTGACAGTGTTGTTGTCTGTTCGCTGAACCATGCTGGCAAGTTGGCACTGAATGCATAGCTCATACAGTAGTAAAGAGCAATGAAGAGTCCCCAAGGTCACTTGACCTGTTTCTCAGTAAACTGCAGTGACTCTGAACTCTGACTATTGTCTTTATATATTCATTATTACCCATTTGCCAATATCTGAACATTTTTACAGTAGGACTTATGGTCAATGAGCCATTGTTTAACATTTTAATTTAGATGAAAAGTACACAAGAAAAAGTATTTCTCATAAGACAAAATTTCCATGATGTGCCCAAAAGACAACTGCAGTTTTGGGATTTCAGGATTATGGTCGCAGCTGCCAGCTGAGGCGATCTAATGGAACATTTCTAAAACTTTTGGTAAGAATGAATCATTTACACACCAAAACATGTCATATAGGGCCTAGATATAAAGATACGAGAAATTCACTTAATCTTAATCTTTTTTTGAATACATCCTATTTTTTTTTATCAAAGCATGACCATGTGAAATTGAATAATTTCATAGACAATTTAGAAATTTGTCATTGGACTTTTTTCCATGTTGCGTTATTATTGGTGCCGCTGTTGTAAAGACAACAGGCTCATTTCTGTTTTCCTTATAGTAGCAACTACCAACATCACACAGCAACACAAGTTATTTTATTCATTTGGTCTACAATGGAGATGTAAAAACAATTTAACATGGTGCCATGTAGCATTCATTTTCCTAGGAGATGTAGTGCCTAGTAACAGCAACAGAGCACTGTCAAGTGAGGTTTAAAGGAAACCAATCTAGTCACAGTTATTTCACAACAGCAAGTTAAAGAAAAAAAAAAAAACTCACCAACTGCCAATTTAAGATAAAAACATTTTTTTTTTAAAATCCTATTCATGACAGTTTCCTCATCACATTTATTTCCCAGAACACAAGTGCATATTTTGGAAGATTTAAGGAGAGCCTCATGTTTGCTGCTGTGTGGTTTAACTCTGGAATTAAAATTCCTCTCAGCTTCTCCTGTTGCTCTGTGTTGTGCAGTTGAACCCTGCTCTGCTCTGACTGCTGAAGCTCTTTTAACCACAAACTGGGTTCTCTCCAGGGGCATCGTGTCCACAGAGACATCTGCCTCACTGACACTAAAGTGACCTTCACACTCTCCCGCTGTCTGATCGGTATGGCGCATATGGCAAGAAAAAACTGAAGAGACTGTGGCCAGCTGTCCTGTCCAGAGTGAGACTGATATATCTAGTAATCGAGCTGTTAATGACATCTCTGGATCTCAGCCAGTCAGAGTTACACACATCTGTGATGATGGACGATTCTACAGAGTTTACTCAGTCTTTATGTCGTCAGTATGTGAAAATGTGCACACAAGAAAACATAAAAATAGTGTTAAGAAGTTGGATAGAGGCGAATCAGTGTACACTCCCTTCACCTTAACCCTTGTTGCTGCTAGCCATCGACAGAGAGCAAACAAAGCGTTCATATTCCCTGATCTACAATATTTAAGTCCCGAGCTGAATGTGCATCATCTTCCAGGTCATTATTTTGAATTCATATTATTTTATGGCTCTTCATTACTGTGTTGATTCGGAGTCTCCAGGTGGGTTTTTTTTTCTTCAAAACATGAACAAGTTGAACAGACAGAACAATATCTTGACAAGTTTGCAATTCTGAACTTGTGTTCAAACTGAATGTGAAGTTAATCTTGCCCCTTCATGCTTTATTGATTGCTAGAGTGTTTTTGCAGTCTGCATTTATTAATTCCCAACTGCCAATATGACGACTGTACAGAGGTTAGATGTGACCAGCGTGAGATTAACACGCCTTCTATGTGTGTTGAGTGTGCCTATAACCCTATGTATGGCAGCTTAGAGTCTGACTGATCTTCAAACAACTCTCCTTGTCTTTTTCCTCCTTTTCTTCTATCAATGTCGTGATTTGCAATCATACATTTTTGTAAAGATTATTATCAATAACATTACATTAAGTGGCTGTTCTGTTGTTCTTCCTCTGCCACACTTTGGCATGACTGTTCAAAGCAGCAGCAGTATGGCTTTCAAATCATGCTAAGTGCGAACGTACAGATGAATTACCAGAACAAAATGAAGCAGGCTGCAGCTGTGAAGCCATCTGAGATGGGAACTGGGACTTGGGACATCTATACTGGATTCATGAAAGTTTAAGGACACTGTATCATGTTGACTCTCTTCTGGATCATAATACAATATAGGAGACAACAAGCAAACAAGATCATTTTAACCTAATAGAGTGTTATAACAATGTAATATTCTGGTCACACTTGAGTGATACAGACTGTGAATGTATACCATTGTGTATATGTGGTATTTTATCTAATCAGGAGATGATGATTTGTCATTTTATTACAAATAAATACTGATGTTTCAAATGTACAGTCTGTTCACCTCTTTACCTTTACCTGAAGATGGACCTTTATCTGAAGATGGACAAAATCTATGGTTAAAATAATCAGATCAGTCCGATCCAAGTGTGCTAGGTGTTTTTTTTCTTTTTTATCATCGAAGTTACTTATGACTCATGTCATTTTTTCAAGTCGAGTAATTTTGTACTCTAAGTAATTATTTTGATCATTACCTGTACTCTACCTTTACCACTAGATGTCTTTTCAAAGTAACAGTATTTATACTTGAGTACAGTTTTTGGCTACCGACCTCTCGTCCCACAGTCTCTGCATATTAAACTGACAGCTCTCAATAAGACAGCTAGCTGTGGGGGAGAGACTAAATGCTGAACATCCTTTGAAAATCCCATCGAGTATCTCACTAAAAAGCTTGAGATGAAATTGGGTTTCTCTTTCAGAACCAAATGCTTTTTTTCTTCTAGAAATAAAAAAAAAGTCAAGCAACAATTTTATCAGCAATTGATTTTGCTGATTTCATACCAGATATGCGTGAACATTCATCTTCTTTCAGTGTTTATGCCACTATGCCACTTTTTCTGATTCAAGGTTTCACACACATCACTGCAGCTTGTATGAGATAATCGGTTCATCTTCTCTGTACTTACATTGAATGGAAAAGTAAAGAGGAACAATTTATGAGTGTCCCAACCCGCAATGTTTTGGTGAACTGCTCAGCAACGGCTGCATATGCAGTTGCAGCGGCACATAGCTCCCTAAAATTTCACTGCATTTTTAGTTTATAATTTTGTTTTGCTTTATTGCTAAAACATTTATTGCCTGTGACAGAAATATATTCATGAGCTATAGGTAAGAAAATAAGGTCAGGTTTTTGATTAGGGCAGCGGCCTTCGAGATGATCACTGCCCAAAGCATCTTTCTACCATCCAACCTGACCAGCTGGACTGCTCTAGGGAAGAAGAGAGTCTGAATAAGAGCCAAGATAATCCAGCTTGGTTTAAGGCTGCTCCTGGTTAATGTCTGGTCACAGGTAAAAGCAATGGCCAAAATGGGACTCAGGCTGGTCAAACAACAGAAACTCAGAGACTGTTGTGCCCACATCTTAAACGAGAATGGTCTCCACCACATCCTGGATTGAGCTGCTGCATTCAGGGTATGGACCGTGTTCTACGCCAACAGAGTGCAGGACTTCAGCATGACAAGGAGAAGTGGATTCCTTGTTTATAACATTGACACTCGGTGCACTCATGCAGTCCAAATGCCTATGGATTTAGTATTTTACTAATGTTATTAGCTTTGATTCATGTAGCAGCCAGTCCTCCAGGGCAACATCGTGAGTTTCGATAGAGGCCAGGAGTAGTAATTGCAAACCTCCCAGCCTTACCTGGGAGTAACATCATCACAGATAGAGGAACTACACAGTTCAGTCAGCCTGAAAAGGCTCTGACAAACTGAAATCAATTTGAAGCTATTCTAAAAGTCATCAGAGCTGCTGCATCACTCACACAAACTGTACAATTATTTAACTTGGCAAGGAGAGCAGTGTGGAGAAACATGGCAGCATATGCTAAACACAGAGTGCATGAGCAGAGAGGAGAGGCGGTGGGGAATGACACCACAGACAGGGACAGATGGACATTTAACAGGACAGATGCTTTAGACATCACCACAGTTCTACACAACACAGGACATCCAAGGAACTCCAAGGAGGATTGAAGGAGGAGAAACCTTTCGTCCTACGGAACCTTTGCTTCAATCTTCAATCACTGTCTTTTACACAAAAATGTGCTCTCCTTGAATTTAGTTTTCTGGGAATCCTTTGACAAATACACAACTGCAGTTTACTGAAAATTGCCTTAGACTTGGTTTTTCTTAAAGCATTTTGCACATTCTGCAAAAATATGTTTCATCTGACACTAAAATTAGGCAGCAGCAGTCTGAGTTAGCAATATCAAGTTGGTTTGCTACAGGTATCATGGTAGTCATATGTAAATTTATTGTTGTTATTGTGTTCTGGTAACAAATGTGGAATGGACTACCAGGTAGGAATCACAAATCAGGAAGTAAATGCTATCGAGGAAAAAAAGAGAAGAAAAGTCTGGCAACAGATGTTTCTGATTTCTTAAGGTTGAGGATAAGCTGTGTGTTACAGTACAGTACCCATTAAGTTACAGAGGCATACATGACTTTGGTCGTATTATGAGGAGTTAGCTGGATGTAATTCTTGTAATATTTCTCAATTGAAGAAAGTGTGACTGAATCAGTTTTGCGCTGACTTTTAAAACAGATGTGAGTCAAAATAGAATCCTACATTTCTGTAAACTGGTATAACATAAGGTACCCAAAAATGTTAAATTGCTCTGACAATAGAAGTTTAAACATTTATTGTCATAGCTTGGTGAATCGTTGTGATCGAACTGAAACAAAAGTCTTGGTCCATCCATGTCTCATGTCCAACACATTCTCACTCCCAACTTGTCAAATTTGGCCTTGCACTGTGACACTTTACCTACACCTCTAGCATCAGTTTTACAGGTGAAAGACTTGGTGGTCAAGTTGGCACTAATACATAATATACAAGGTTGAGGCTGGAGGATCGAGTCCACCCCGTGACTTTTGCTGAAGTCAGTCAAAAGCATAAAAAGAGCCTCACTAACCTGATGTGAGATGTAATGAATACAATATTGCCATTCTTTAATATTATAATAAGTGAGAACTGTAAAATATTAACAATTGTGAACATAATTGGCATTGCCATCGTATTGACCTTGTTCTTTTTTTGTGTGCATGTGTGTGTGTGTGTGTGTGTGTGTGTGTGTATGTGTGTGTGTGTGTGTGTGTGTGTGTGTGTGTGTGTGGTAAGGGTGGGGCAGACAACTGCTGGGCCAGTGAGAGAAGATGACTTGTAGCCCCAGCTTCTCCTTTGTAGCCAAACCCTGCTTTGTCTGTATTTGGGAACAGTGATGAGGCAGGAAGAGAAACAGCATGAAACTGCCTCCAGATTGAATTATGCATACCTCCATCTGCTGACAGAGGACAAGTCTGTCAGGCCTCCTCAGTGTCACCACACACACACACACACACACACACACACACACACACACACACACACACACACACACACACACACACACACACACACAGATGCAAACAAGCCTCACTTTACTCTCACGGATTTATAGTTCATCAGCCCACTGCGCCTATAACAAATACAATCCCTCAGGTTGACTGTGCCATTCACTTCACTTTGCTGCAATGCTATTCATCCTCGTGGAATGGGCAAACATGAAGCATGCATCAGTAATCCCAGGATGAGTGTTCCCGAATACCCACACACAGTAAAGGATGTATTTTCAACTCTCAGTAGAGCCAATAAGGTATTTAAAGTTGACTGTGGCGTAGATTCCATGCATTTTTGTTTTCTTTCAGCAGGGATACAGAAGCAGTCTTATGACTTAAAGGTTGCTAGTTTTGATAAGTGGAATGAGAGAATTAATCTGCGTGGAGAAAGTTAAAAGCACAGTGCTCAAATCAGAAATCAAAATCAGAAATTCCTTTATTAGTCCTGCAAATGGAAATTTCCTCTACAGTGGAGGAAATAATTATTTGATCCATCACTGATTTTGTAAGTTTGCCCACTGACAAAGAAATTAATACGGTTTACACTTTGATTTCTATGAAATGTTTTATGTTCATTTTAACAGTGAGAGACATAATATCAAAAAGAAAATCCAGAAAATCAAATTAAATAAAAGATTTAAATTATTTTGCGGACCAGACTTTGACTGGGCCAGTCCGGAGTACAAATTTGCTTTCCCTGAAGCCGTTCATTTGTAGTTTTACTGGAATACTTTGGGTCATTGTCTTGTCGCATAATCCATATTTGTCCCTGCTTCAACTCCCTGACCGATGGCAGGAGATTCTTGTCAAGAATGTGTTGATAGGCCTGAGTATTCATGGTTCCTTGGATAATATGGAGTCGTCCAGGTCCACAAGCAGAAAAGCAGCCCGAGATCTTCACATTTCCACCACCATGCTTCACTGTTGGGAGGAGGTTCTTTTCTTGATATGCAGTGTTGGGTTTTCTCCAAACATGGTGGTTTTGATTGTGACAAATAATTCTATTTTGGACTCATCTGTCCAGAGAATGGACTTCCAGAAGGTCCCTGGTTTGTCCAAGTCCAAGTGCTCTCTGGCAAAGTTGAGCAGCTTTGTTCTTTTTTGAGAGCAGAGGCTTCCTCCTACAACCCTCCCATGAATGTCATGGCTATTCAATTTTCCTCTGATTGCAGATGCATGCACATTTGTCCCAGATGCTACCATAGAGGTCTGCAACTCTCTATAGGTGATGTGTGGGTTGGCCTTTACCTGATTCATAATTTTTCTGGTGCGTCTGGGTGATATTTTTGATGGGTATCCACTTCTAGGCAGAGTTGCTGTCATGTTGAAGGCCCTCCATTTGTAAATGATTTGTCTGATGGATGGAGCTGGAATATTTTGGAGATGGTCTTACAACCCTCCCCAGACTGATGGGCTGTCACTACCCTCTTCCGCATGTCCTCAGATATCTCCTTTCCTCTCTGCATTGTTGATCTGTATGGAACTACAGTGGTTTGGTCTGTTTCCTCTCTTTTAATCCCAAGGATGTCTCATTTCATTGGTCTGCTTAAATGATTCATTAAGCACCCAAATGTGTTTCACCTGAGTCTGTTACCTGCTTGACTTTATCTATGCAGCTGGGGGTTCGCTTACTTTTTTACATTCACTAATTCCATGTTTTATGTAATTTTTCAGCTACGTAAACAAGTCCCAATAAACAAGTACATGCAATTGATAAACATAAATCTGGCATTTCATATATAGAAACTGGTGATAGTAAAATAAGAAAATCATGGTAAAACAACAGAAACATCTAAACTGCTCAAGGGGTTCACAAACTTTCAAGCAGCAATCACATTAAGCACCTCCCATGCAATGATAACTTTTAAACATTGTTCTGTCTCAAGTAAATGGCGGCATCCACAACACAACTAAAATGACAACAGTGGTAAAAATATAATTGTGATCACTCTCAGAGCGATTTGATGAATGATAGAAATCTGAAAACCAAACAAAATACATCTGAATTTACAGAGTGTCATGTTCACAACTTATTAAATGCTTATACAACATAATATTAGACCTTTACTGGACACACACTGCCAAATGGTCTTTGAAGCTAATGAGTTCTTAGAAGTTTGAAGCAATTTGAATATGGCCTGTACAATTGATGTTGACTCAGAACCAAGTATAAAAAAATGTGCTTTCAAGCAACAACAACTCTGGTAACAGAGTGTTCAATTCTCCTAATGTTTGAATAATTTAATGAAACAATATCCTTCTGGTTTGACTTTTTCTGTGCAATGTACATCAGCAACAGGTCAGCAATATCAATATTTACCTTACTGCAACACAGCGGGAGTGTGTAGGAGGTGTTTATGGGCCATTATAAAACATCAGTATAGATGCTCACATTGTTGTCATTAGGCTGGAGATTTACTTGTTTGCTTGCTAGTGGGCTACGAGCTTGCTATGTATATGGCTCTGCATGACGCTATTTATCATTCTAGATTTGATTATAGTAGGACTCAAGTGATTTGAGTTAATGATACTAGAGATCCGTGACTCACAGGTTATTTTAAAGACCCGGGTTAAAGATCCATCACGATTCATACACCTCTAATATGGAGCTATAGTTCAGGAGTTTGTGCGGGTTGCCCAGTAATTGGAGGGTCACTGGTTTGATTCCCACTGCTGCATGACAAAGTATCCTTGAGCAAGATAGCTAACCCCAAATTGATTCAGATAGGCAGGTCGACACTTGGCATAGCAGCCTTTGTCATCAGTGAAATGTGAATGGGTGAATTTTACAAGCACTTTGAGTGTTAAGTAGACTGGAAAAGTGAAATGCAAGTCCATTACCATTATACTCATCATTATAGCTATTGTTACTCAAATGTAATTAAAACACAATTGACAGGCATGATGGGTTAAAATATGTCTTGAAATACTGCAAAGAAAATATTTAAAAATACCCCAGACAGTGGAATTGTCCTATAACCTATTGGCAATGAATGTTTTATCATCAAATTTCAGTTCTCACCTTGCTTTTTTTAATATGCACCTTAACTTATCATCCTTAGATCTCACTCTTACCTGGTACAGCTTTTTTTTTGCGTGAAATCAACTGTTATTCATGGCAGTTATTCATAATCATTGCTTGTGTGTTACTGTGTTAAACTCATGACTGATTACTGCTAACATATTATCCTGGCAAGTGGGCTGCAATATCAGCCATAACAAAAAAAAAACATGTGCATGTAAATGGACTTGCAATTCTATAGAACTTGTCCAGTCTACTGAACACTCAAAGCACTTCACAACACTTGTCACATTCACGTATTCACACAAACATTTATACATTGATGGCGGAGACTGCCATGCAAAGAGTTGACCTGCTCATCTGGAGCAATTTGGGGTTCAGTATCTCGATCAACGATTCTTCAGCATGCAGCCAGGGGAGCTGAGGAATCAGCCCAGGGACCTCATGATTACTTGACGACCCACTCTACTTCATGGGCTAAAGCCACCCTGATGTACAACTCTGACATGTTAATCACAATGACTCAAAGCCTGGCACATAATTTAATAAATAATAACAATATCATCATCACAGTATATTACATTACAGCATTATTTGAATAATGTAAAAACCCTCTGTATTTAACATGCTACTATTCACATTGTGTGACCTCCAGCTCCTGTTCATTTCTGTTAAAGTAGCCCATGCACGCTTCGCTGTGTGATTCTGTGTGCTGCAGACGGCTGGGCGGTACGATGGCTGTATACTCTGGTCCTCCTACCCAGATGGTAAAAAATGGAGAAATCACTCACACAGTAATCATCCTGGAGAAACCTAGAGAACCAGAGGAAGACAGGTAATGTAAACCGAGCACTTAGTGAACCATTCAGTCAGCCTAATAAGGACCCAAATTATCTAGTGAATAAAGGGTGCACCCATCGTCCCTCCCATTCTGCAAAATGAATTCTATAATGTAAAAAGGTTCCAAATTGTTGATCACAGAACTGTGTCAAACCACCGCAATGTCATATGATGTCCCTCACACATTTTCTATACTTAATAACAGCTGTCTATACAGTGCTGCACCCAGATTAGTCTGCATACAAACATAGTCATTGGGGCAGCTGTAACTCAGCGGGAAGAGCATGTTGTCTAGTGATAGGAAGGTTGTTGGTTTGATTCCTGGCTCCCCCGGGCTGGGCTGAGCTGCATGTCGAAGTGTCCTTCAGCAGGATACTGAACCCCAAATTGCTCCTGATGTGCAGTCAGCACCTTGCATGGCAGCCTCCGCCATCAGTGTATGAATGTGTGCGAATGTGGCAAGTACTGTAAAATGCTTTGAGTACTGGAAAAAGCGTTATACAAATGCAAGTCCATTTACCAATGCAGTTAGGCTGGGAAGATTTCTCAGCATGGTTATCTCTCAATATGTCTGCTAGTAGCTGCCTCATTATTGGTAAAGCTGGAATTATTGGAAAGAAAGACCTACCTGTAGACCTGAAGTTAACCCAGCCTGACTGTATGACACTACAGAGTGGATTATCAAACTGAGCTCTGATAAAACTGTGAATATGTTTCCCAGGGGACAACCATAGCTCTCTGAGGGGGCTCCACAAGGTCTCAAGCCGAATAAAGACTGTAGCAGCTTTTCAGTTGGGTCATGGTCTCCCATGTAGACGTTTGCTGTGGGCAAGTTATGTCTATATTTTAAGCAATTTGAGATTTCCAGCCTACATACCCTGCAGACTTTGTCACTGCCAACCTTTTCTGTTTTCCTGGAGTGGAGATTGACATGTGCTACAGTCCTGTTGCATGCTGTTAGCATTTACCTCTCTGAGAGGCTTTAGCCTAAATGGTGCTTTGATGTGAACGCTAACTATTATATGCTTAAATGGTCACACTGCCAATGCTAGCATCTTGACACTAAACAGGTTTAATGTTAACCATATTCACCATTTTAGTTAAGCATGTTAGCATGCTGATATTCTTAAAAACACATAGTACAGCTGAGTCTGATGGGACTGTTATTAGCTTTGCTGGTATTTGGTCATAGTCCACAACATTTTATCTGATGATGATACTAGGTTAAAAGTCAGGTGTGATTAAAATCTGTGTTTTTTATGTCTGTGTGTGTGTGTGTGTGTGTGTGTGTGTGTACCGATTTTCAGAACACCAAATTCTGCTAATAAATCACTTGACAAGCTGACTATACTCTGATAATTGAAGCATTAGACTTATTTTTATTGCTCATTCATTAAACAATACAGCAGAGGTTACAGGTGTTGGGTACACTGGTAAGGCAGGCTTGGTTATTAGAATCAGAATCAGAAGAATCAGAATCAGAATGGCTTTTATTGCCAAGTAGGAATCAGAATCAGAATCAGAATTAGAAATACTTTATTGATCCCCAAGGGAAATCGCTTGCTTTACAGCTGCTCCCTTTTAAAGTCCAGAATATGCAGGGGGAAGAAAATATTATTAATAATAATCAATAATAAATACAAATAAAATAATAATAATAACATATTAATAATAATGACAATAATAATAATAATGATAATAATAATAATAATAATAATACACTATATATAAGCAACAAACATACAAGAAAATGTACATTCAGAGTAATAAATAATGCTACAGTTGAAAATATATGGGTTATTGCACATTGTTTTTCTTAAGTATTGCAAATTAGAGATAAACAAAACATCCAGAGTCATCCTATTGACTCAGAGTGTCTGACACTCAGAGTCGAACAGTTTGATGGCCACAGCACAGGCAGGAATGATTTTCCTGTGGCGCTTTATGGTGCATCTTGTTGGGATCAGTCTAGTGCTTAATGTACTCCTGTGGCTGACCACCAGTGACGTGCACAGACTTTTTGAAGGGCATGGGCGAAAATACAGCGCGTTCTCGGCACTGAAGAGGGCACTTTAGCACACGTTTTGGCTCCCAATAGGGCACTTTAGCGTGCCAGTCTGTTCCATCTTTTGGCGTCTGCTACCCTCAGCCTGCTTCCCCAGCACACAGCAGCATAGCGGATAACACTGGCCACCACAGACACAAAAAACATCCTGAGCATAGTCCAGCAGATGTTGAAGGACCTCAGCCTTCTCAGAAAAAGGAGAAGACTCTGTCCCTTCGTGTAGAGGGCGTTGTTCTTGTTCTTTATCAAGTCCAGTTTATTATGAATGTGGATCCCCAAATGCTGATACACCGATCCCTGGATGGAAAAGGGGGTCAACGGCACCTTGGTCCTTCTCAGGTCCACAACCAGTACCTTGGTCGTTGTCACACTGAGCTGTAGATGGTTCCGCTCACACCATCCAAGAACTTCTGGTGATGACAGGTCTCTGCGCAGTATTTGAAGTCTGTGGTGTAGAGGGTGGAGAGGAAGGGAGTCAGTGATGCCAACCAATCTATCTGGCACACAGTGTTGTATGCGCACATACTGTGGTCTGCTAGTCAGATAGTCAATAATAGAGGTCACAAGGGGGAATCCACCTGCATCACTGTCAGCTTCTCACCCAGTAGAGCCAGACGGATGGTGTTGAATAGACTGGAGAAGTCAAAAAACATGACTCTCCCAGTGCTCGCTGGTTTGCCCAAGTGGGCGTAGACACAGTTGAGCAGGTAGATGATGGTATCCTCAACTCCAAGTTCTGCTGATAGGCAAACTGTAGAGGGCCCAAGAGTGGTTTGGCCAAGGGCCGGAGCTGCTTCAAGACGAGTCTCTCCAGGGTGCTCATGATGTGAGAGGTCAGTGCCACAGGTCTGTAGTCCTTGAAGCCAGAGGGATGTGTTGTTTTCGGCACAGGGACAAGGCATGACATCTTCCACATCACATGGACCCTCTGTAGACTCAGGCTCATGCTGATGACATGGTGAAGTTCTCCACATAGCTGGGGGGCATAGGCTTTGAGCACCTTGGAAATGACACCATCAGGGCCCGCAGCCTTGCCTGAGTTGAGTCTCACCAGCTGTCTCCTAACATGGTCAGCTGTGATGCTCACTGTAGAGGTGACAGGTAGGGGAGGGGGAGGTGTAGAGTCATTTGGTAGTAGTGTGTAGTGAGTCTGGAGACCAGGGAAGGAGGTGTCGGAAGGGATCCCACAGGAGGATGAAATGTTGTAAGGAGGAGGAGGGGGTTGGAGAAGGTGGTTGTTGGCAGACAGCAGTACGATTGATGGTGGTATTATCGGGGGGTGCAGGGGCCTTAGTATGAAATCTGTAAAAAAAACTGATTTGGGTTTGTTGGCCCAATCAATGCTGCTTTCAACTCCTGTATTGCCAAATGACCTGAATCCTCATTCCTCTCCTTACCTCTCTCCTGTTGCTCTGGTAAAGTTTCCTCTCCAGCTTCCTCCTGTAGTTTCCTTAGCCTCCCTGATCTTCACCTTTAGGTGTCCCTGTATTGTTCTCACCTCCTCCCTGTTGCCAGCTCTGAAAGCCCTCTTCTTTTCATTGAGGATTTCTTTGATGTCCTTTGTCACCCACGACTTGTTACTTGAGTAACAATGCACAGTCTCAGCTGGGACAGTGGAGTCTACATCGATGTCCTCACTTGAGTACTCCTTCCTGCTGCTGTCAGATCGTACAACTGGCACTGCTCCCAATAGACCTCACATGTGCACTATGTCATGAAAAACTCAACAGATAACCCATTTCTCAGTTTTTTGCACTAACTGGATAATTTTTCATATCCATATTTACTATTTATTAACAACAGCAGACTGCCATACGACTTACAATTACACTGGTCACAGTGTAAAACACAATGTATTTACAATGTGTTACAATGTCTATTTCTATTTTCTTACATTTTGATTATATTTTTTATTCTTTTTATTACTGTCCTTCGGCTGCTGTGATAAAGGAATTTCCTTGTTTGGGGGTCAAATAAAGAAAATTCTGATTCTGATTCTGATCATACGATGACCTATTCCCTTTGGCTCACACCTGGCCATGCCATGGCCATCATTCCACACAGCATGTGAGCCAGATAAGGGTGCATGGTACAGTTTCACTATATGGGACTTTTTGAAGGTCTCGTCTCGGAATGGACTGTATTCACTGTGTTGAAAAATCATTTGATACCTTCTATACTTATGATAGTTCCTATTGGAAAAGAGGAGTCACAGAAAGCCTGATGCTTGCACAGTTCTTGACTTGTTCTAGTCCTGCCTTGGTCTCAACCTCTCAAAATCTTGGTCTTGTATTGGCATCGAAACACTCTGGCCTTGGTCATGATTTGGTCTCAGTTAAGGTGGTCTTGACTACAACATTGCCCTCCAGGCAAGCTGCCCTACCTTCTTGGTAAAGGTTGTTTGATCCTCAGATTTATCTCATGAGTCACATGCTTAATCAAACCTGTTTGTATTACTGTATCATTTCAGAAGGAGGGTGTTACCAAGTTGAAAGTGACCAATCATAAGTGGACTAACTGCTCTTCCTGCTTAGTTCTATAAATGCAGGTGCCATACTTTACCTCTCACTTAATTTTGTTTCTCCCACACAGCTGCCTGTACAACTCTCAGTAGTTGAATGTATTTGTGTACAAGGATTTATACTGTGCAGGTGGCACATGCGTATGTGAATTAAGATTATATTCTCATCAGCATGTTGTAACATGCAGTGGTTAGTGCTGTTACGTCACAGCAATAAGGTCCTGGGTTCAAGACCCAGCTGGGGCAGGGCCTTTGTGTTTGGAGTTTGCATAATCTCCCTGTACCTGCAAGGTTTGTTGTTGGTCTCTGTATGACAGGCCTATGATAAACTGGTGCCTTCTCCAGAGTGTACACTGTTGCTCGCTCAATATCAAATAAGATCAGCTCTAGCCCCCCTACGACATGATACAGAACATGATGATGAAGATGAGGTTTTAGCATCTTCTTTTGACACCATATGCCAGACCTGATCATCAAAGATGAAGAAGTGAAGGCCATAAAACAGGATTTATTGAAGTTCATTGACATTGCATACATAGTTTAAATTAAAAAAAATAAAAATAAAAAATAAATTAGGTCTCTAATAATGGAATTATTGCGCCATATTGGGCTAGTGTATCCCCATACAGTCATTTGTGTACAGGTGTACTGACATTATAATGGAAGGCAAGATAGCTTATGTCTGTGCCACTCAGCACAGACCTCGAGTTCAGAGGAGTGACAGGTTCTCATTAGTATGCAGATACGTATCTAATTGACACTCACCTCGCTTCTCTACCTCCAATCTCTCCTCTCCATGCCACAACGGTGACAGAAAGTTGAAACTGAAAAGCATCTGACAGCATCAAAACAAAACTGTAAAGGAAAACAGATATGAAATAAAAAAGATCAATATATTTTCATGAAAAACATCAAAATACATTTGACACTTTTTTCAGAGCCAATACAACTTTTTCCCCTTGTTTTATTGACAAATTTCCTTTTCAGCCCAGGTATATGTTTTAAAGGTAAAGTGTGTAATCTATGGAGTATTTTCCGGCATCTAGCGGTGCGGTTCTAGATTGAAACATTCCCTCACTCACCCTTCCCTCTCCAAAGATGTTGGAGAAGCTCCAGAAGCTGCTGTGGCCCTCATGGACAAGAAACTCAAGTTCGAAATAGAGACTTGTCATTTATTTGATTGTCTTTGGCACACCCCATGCCCTTACTATCTTACTGTAGTTAGTTATCACTCCATGTGTTGTCTCGCTGCAACAGACAAGGAATAAATCTAAATTAATCTTGCTAATGCTACATTACCACCAGCGCTCTGAGTGGCGAAAACTGAGGCTACGGTGTGCTAATATGTACCATTACTTTTCATTGAAGCTAATGTACTGCTAATACACAGTGTACATTATCTAGGTTGCGTTCCATTTGCAGTGGGGTGTAATGCTGTTTGTTTGAGCACCATTGCACACAGAGCTCGTTACATACAGTATGTCACATAATATAACGAGTTGTGCAAGCAGAGCTGTAAAAGATGCCAACCTTTGTTCAAAACGTGGCATAAAACTAACTAGTTTTAGCAATTTTTTCACTTTAATATTTTTTCAATGGATTATACAAACAAATAACTGTGTTATTTCCACAATTGAAGATAGTCATGCTTATAATCTTTAACGTTGCTCTTACCTGTCCAGCAGGCAAGTCTGGCGTCACTCTACAAACATTTTTCCATCATCAGAGATTTTCAGCTTGGAAAGGCAACTCCAGTTGTTATTCTTGTCTTATGTCACTGCTTGTCCAGATTTCGCTTAGCGTCTTCAAGTTTTTTGGTTCTTCATGCTCTTGTGCCTTTTCTGTAGAGAATGAATATGATCCGCCATCCTTAATCAGATTGTGGTTTCAAACTTTTCAGAATACAAATTGTTTGGCAGGGAAGACCGGCTGCTCACTTTCCTGCTTCACCCAACCAGTGGATTTCAGGTCTGTCCATTCTGAGCTACTGTAGAAACATGGCGGTACATGGTGACCTCCATGCATAGGGACCCGCTCCCTATGTAGAGATAAAGGGCTCATTATACGGCAATGAAAACACAACAACTCTTATTTTCACATGAGAGTTCTATAGCCTATTGGTTTGTCACTCTATCTTAAGAGCAGAATTTCAGAATAAAAGCCTGCTTGAACTGTTCTCACTCTGCATCTGAGTCCTCCTTTCGGTCCAGGCCTGACACTAGCCCCAATATATTACTCAAACCATTTTACTTCTGCAGACACCCAATTTCATCATGTTTTTAGGACACTGTTAGACATTGGCTATTTAAAGCTTTTTTTTGAGACACAGAAAAATCTGTACAATATTGCAGTGATTGACTGAGGTCGTGTATCTCTGGTCCTACTTGTCTGACAAAACCCGCAGTCACTCAATGCCTTGCTGGATCTGTTCTTTTCATGTTTTAAAATATATTTTTAATTGTATCATCCTGATTGTCCATGCTTCAATTCTACTATGTTTGTTTATTCTGTACATATGTCACCTGTTGCCTAGAATAGAGATCCCTTCTCTGTTGATCCTCCTGACGTTGGCTGATAAAGGGATCCTTGGGGAAAGTTTTATCTTATCTGAATCAAGGGTCTTAATATAGGCGATGTCGTATGCTGTACAAATTTGCCCCTTGTGCATGAGGCAATGTCATTTTTTGGGGTATATGAATGAAAATATCTTCGCTGATATAAGGATCAGTTTTTATGATGAAAAAAACTCATCAAAATCTGTTTGTTTTTTTCTCTCACATGACTGTTTTTATTATCAACATAAGAAGGAGGAAGGATAAATGGAAATCGCAATCTTCCTTGTTGGTTTGCCATTGTTTTTCCAATAGTGATATAATTTCTACTTTACATGTGTATGCTTGATATCTTGAAGTTGTTTATATCCCCATTAGCAGACAACACTGTAATGCCATCAGTTTCTTAAATGTACAGTTGCTCTCCCCTCCTCTCACCTTTTATCTTGTATTATATTTGTATTGCACTGAGTTGTCTAACTGACAGTTTACTCAAAGAAGCAGCAACAGATATTGGATGCTGCAGCTATCAACCAAAATGCTTCCCCACTGAGACAGACAGAGCAAAATACCATTTTTAATTTGATGGCTACATAGGCTAACAAGCGGAAAGGCAGCATATGCATGCCATGGAGTAAGTGAACTTGTCTTATTGTACAGTGCCAGTGTTATTGGAGGTAGCTTCTGTCTTTTTGAATGTGGGTGGAACAAGGGGGCTGAATGTCGAACCTTGTTACTTTCTCACTGCAGCTGTGTGTCCATCCATCTTGTGATAACACCTCTGTTGCTGTCATAGCTTCACTGCAATGTCTAAGGGCTCCATTTAAATGGTTAACTGTGCTTGATCTGAGGTCTAGCATTGTAGGAATTTTACTGGGGACAGTTTAATAATTTGGTATGAATTAGCTGTCCTGATAACTCCTCAGATCCTGTCTAAATATTATTACTTCAGAGACAAAAAGCTTTGTTTTGATTGCATTCAAGTTTATAACTAAAGCCTTGAATTGTGTTGATTAAATGTGCCACAATATTTGTTACAGTTGCATTACTGCATTCATGGAAATGTTTGAAATAGCTGAAAGTGACCTCGCGAATCATAATATCAGAGTGACAAGCGTTGTGAACCCGCCAGTGAAGGTGCATCTTACTATCTGAATAACGCACTCTTTAAATAGCAGGAAACAGACTGACATTGGACCAGCTTTTTGTTGGTCTATAGCGCATTCCCTTTCTGCTGCCTCAAGATAGAAGTACGCCATTAGTATGCATGGCAACACCTCACTTTAAGACTAACAAGCCCAGGGGTGCACAGGTGGGCGTAAGTACATTTGCTATTTACACAACGTGGGTGCAAGGCATGAAAATAATGACAACTGACACTTAGCTATGACACTTGCACTGCGTTCTGAGTGTAACATAGAGCCCTAAATGTATTTAGTTTTCAGTGGACATCAGAAATGATTCATTAACAAATAGCACACAGTTAGTGATAACTAAGCATGATTTAACTTAGTTCCTAAGTTCCTACACATTTGTGAATCTGGGAACTGATTGCATTATCATTAAACCTTTCATGACTTCCTCTCCATCAGCTGCCAAATAACAAAACAAATAACTAATAATTACTTACTTATTCAAATTTTGTGACCTTTCAAATAAAAGGGATGTATCATAATGAATGGTTACTTTTCAATTACAATTTATGTTCCCAATTAAAATAGAGCATCGTTCTACCAAACTGACCCACTTACTGAGGTTTATTGGCCATAAGTTCATGAGTGCCACAAGCAAGAATTATTTATCATTTTGTGTCACGTCAAGTCACAAATTATGTTTGCTCTTGTTGCTGTTACAAATATATAATTACTTAAATTTTTGGGGGTAAGAAAAATCTGTAACATTACTTTTCAGCAGGCTAGAGCTCCTTGTCCAGAGAGGTTACAGTATGCAGATGTTCTATTAGAGATATGAGTTCATTGTGGAGTGTCAGGGGGTGAAAGGGCTGTGGTTTGTAAAAATTACAACAATGCAATACGATAAAGGATGATGTCATTGTTGGGTTCGGACTATCATACCTTAGCATAGTTAAAGGAAACCAAAAAAATGAATTATTGATTTGATGCATCACCAAATGGGTACTCTAAATAAAACACAGCCTCAATATTTCATGACTAGAAGATGCATGTTGGGTTCAGCTAACAAACAACAAAATTAATAAACTGACAACTTTAGGGAACACTCACACTTGGTCCAGTTGCTTAAACTGGGCCTGAGCATGGTTTCATCTTGTATAGATATCATCGCGTTGTAGTTCAGTTGCGGCACAACGCAGAAAAACACAGAGAACATGACTAACTTTACTGACTTCTTGTAGCTTATTTTGTGTCGTTTTGGTCATAGAGGGCCCTCTCACATTCCTGAACTTCTTGATTCTGCGAGGCAGCCCATAACACATGTTTATACTTCATGTCCATGTTGTGCACCCCATGAGCGACCATACCGTGTCATGCCGTGGCTGAAAATTAAAATAATTACATAATCACAATCAGTATTCTGAACACTGTCGCAGGGATTTCTTTTCAACACAAACACTTGGTGAGTTAAAGTTTTTGCCGGTGAAAGATGCTGTTTTTCGGGCAAAAATGTGATGAAGAGGCGGTAGAAAAGGTGGGAGTACAGGCACTTCTCTGCGTACAGCTGCAGTATTGCTTTCTTCATATTAGTTGCCAAAGACAGTTACAGTTACTACGTTACTTTTGTTTGGTCATGTAACGTTGCTTTGTCGGACATTTTCTTTATTTTGGTGAGTGAGGGACCTGTGTAGTTATCAGGCTGTTCAATCGACACACCCTCCCTACGAGTCGCCGGCTTATCCATTCACACTGGTTTGGTTCGCCAATGCAGCGCCGGAGCGAAATTTCACCCCTCGCTGCCTTCTGAGACATTCACACCGAGGTGGAGGCGGAGAATTGGCGCAGGATCCCCGCATCCAGACAGCAGTGTGAATGGGGCTGGAGGGGGCCCTGAGTGTTTCAATGTCACAGACTGGGAACTTTTTAAGGAGGTGGTGGTACTATGGTGACAACATTAAAGGTCAGTTCACCAGCAGCTTCAATGGACAGCCCGTTCTCATGACGGGGTGGGGTGAGAGGAGCTACATAGTAAATAAAACCAAGTATACAAGAGGAAAAAAGAAACAGTAGTTAGTAGTTAAGCTAAAAAATAGTTTATTTACAAACAAAACACTGGTCAACAGAGGAAGATTAGCCTTTAAAATAAAATGTGCAGTCTGTAGCTCAGTCACTCCGGCTCCTGCACACCACAGCCACTCAGCCCACTGGCACCAGCACCACTTTATACCACCCGGCCTAAGTGGCAAGGAGGATCATGTGAGGACCTCACACGCTGGCAAGGAGGAGAGGGAGAAGGATGGCATCACCTAAGTGATAGCACAACACAAAAACACAACACAAACATGGCCACAACACTAGAGCTGTCACACATGGCGAAAGAGAATTAAAGACATGTCCATCCCACTTTTGCTAACTAATTGGTACATAATCTGGGCACAAAATGAGCAGGGAAAAGAGGGGAGGTATTTAGTCACTAATTAATCATGTGTGTTTGGGGCGTAACATGAACTAAACCGATCAGTGTGTCATCTCCTTCCCTTTAACAGCCCGTTAGAGCTGCACCTGCTGCACACAGTAGCTTTTTCAAATGGCAGATTTGGCAAATGAGAGTAAGGAACAGTTTTATGGTCAGAAAATAGGTTCAAAAATAAGTTCAAAGGGAGCAGAGGGAATCCTTTAAAGCTCCCTTCAGTGAGTCCCCCATTTTCTGGCATTACCAGAAAGGCTGCACAATGCCAAAAAAAATTGTAATGATGACAGGAGACAGGGGAAGCAAAAGTTCATCTAACAAATGCAAAGCTCTGTGGTCATCAACTGACACACTTCCACAATATAAAACACTATTAAAGCTGTTTGTTTCTTTACAAGTAAGGCCCAGACTGTCCCCCCTCCCCCAATGAGAGAAAGAGGGAGTGAGATTGTGTCTGGATGCTCACGAGATATGACCCCTGACCACATCATTTATGAAAATGCAGAATTGTAAGGATACAGCCATTTCAAACACACGACATCACTAACTTTAGCACCAGTTACTGATTGTCTGAAAATGAAATTGTTTAATAGACTAGACATCAGTAATTAGTGCTAAAGAAATATGTACATGCTGGCTCCATGTGCATTTTTCTTCTTAAAAGTTAAGTGTTTCAGCCCTCAGGCCTTCTTCAAGATTGTCATGCACTGAGACACAGGAACTGACATGTTACAGCAACATGTAAAGGGATCAGTCATTATATACCAATATTGTGGGAACCAACAATCAAAACAATCAAAGCCTAAAAACACACTTGAATAGACAATCACAGGATATCAAACTAGTTCTGAGGTGAACAGAAACAATATTTCACACCACATGCAAGGACTCACATCTCAAAACACTATTGGTTTAATACCCTCCAAAGTGTTAAACACATTCTGTGTGGATAGGGCATTAATCCATCACAGGATTTTAAAATAGCAGATGTGTGATTTTAGCACAGTTTAAAAGCTAAATTACTTCAGAATGTGATCTTTATAGGTGGCAACCATTCACATTTGGGCTGATACCCAACCCAAAAATGTGAAGGTGTAGTTGAACAACAAGTTAGTGAGAAGGGTAGCAATTAAATTTATTGAAGATTCACAGGGAGTATGCAGGCAGAGATAGTCTTTGGCCTCAGAATCCACCGGGGAAGAGAAGGTGGAGGGGTAACTCACGGTTGCACTGGTGGAGAGCATAGAGTGCGGACCTCAGGGGAACTCAGGGCAGGACTGTTGGCTGCAGAAATGCTGAAGGCTGGTTAACTTGACGGAGCTACTGGTAGATGAAACAAGGTGGAACACTGAAGGCAAACGAGCAAACAGTAAGTTAGATCTCTTGGTAGAATCCACAGGGAAAAATACAAGAAAACAATCAAAGAGATTTGTACAGGGGCCATGCACAATGCAGTACTGACAAAATCATCCCGCAGCATGTCGAGTGGTGACCAGCGCAAATTAACATGTGCTGATTTCCAATCTGCTGCAGGTGTGTGTGTGACAGCAGCTCCAGTGAGGGTAAACCCCGCCCAGCATCTCAGTGCATCGCTGAAAGCACAACAAGCACAGAAGTACAAAACACCAAAGCACAAATCCAACACAAAAAATTACTGATCCAGGCCATCATCTAAGAGGGTATGATTGGATGAGGGCCTGGAAGATCCATGAGGGCTCCTCTGTACCGTAATCCACCCAATCAATCAGGAACTGGAAACCCCGGCCCTGATGACGACCATCCTAGATCCTGCTGATGGTGAAAGCAGGAAAGTTATTGAGGATCCCGGCGGGAAGCAGGGCTGAGGTCACTGGTGGAAAATGGCTGAAAATTGGGATGTACTGGTAGGCATGTGGGCAGCTTGAGAAGGGACTGATGATCTTGTCCACCTCAAATAGACGCACAAAGCGCAGATCCATCTTGCATGACTCCAAGGTCACGGGAGGAAAGCCAAACCTTGTGTCCTGGTTGTTATTGGGGGGCTGGAAGCTGGTGACTGTCTGCCAGACGATGACTTCGCTGAGAGGTGAGGGCAACATGGGTAGTCTTCCAAATGGGTTGTTTTCCAAATATTCTTACAATGGGTGACATGAGTTTGGCCAGAGAGGACTGCGACCTCACCCCCACTGGGTGGAGAGAACAGGTGGTTCAAAGTCGTAGGCGGCCATGAGCGGGATCATTCCTGTAAGGGAGCTGGTGAGGGAGTTCTGAGAATACTCCACCCAAGGGGGAAAAGAGGACCAGGAGGTGGGATGATGGGCTGTGATGCAGCAGAGGGTGGTCTCTAGGTCTTGCTTAGCTCTTTATGTCTGTCCATTTGATTGAGGGTGATAACCAGAAGTGAGACTGGAGGAAGAGCCAAGCGCCTTCCAAAAGGCATTCCAAATGTGATATATGAATTGGGGTCCATAATCTGAGACAATGTTGGAGGGAGGGCTCAGGAGCGAGGGGGAGGGTCGGCGATCTCGGAGGCAGATGGGAGCTTGATCAGGTGAATGAAGTGGACTTGGAGAATAATAATAATGATAATAATAATAATACATTTTATTTGGAGGCACCTTTCAAGACACCCAAGGACACCTTACAGTGGAGGAGATTAAAGTCACAATTAGAACAGCAAGTCATGGCAAGATATGACTCGCACGAACAAAACAAAAAAAGACATAAAGCTGATAGACACGTGTGGGAGAAGGGAATAAAACACTAAAACTGTGGGGTCAGCAGTATACTGAACAATTACAGTGAATAGGCCAGTTTGAATAGGTGAGTTTTGAGGTGGGATTTGAATGCTTTTATGGTTTCAGACTGTTATATGTGTTGGGAAAGGGAGTTCCAGAGCCTGGGGGCAGTGCAGCTGACAGCTCTAGCACCCATGGTGCTGAAGCGTGATGTGGGAGTGTTCAGAAGACCTGCAGAGGGTGACCGCAGGTAACGAGACGGAGTGTAGTCCTGGAGGAGGTCAGAAAGATAGGTAGGGGCTAAGTTGGGGAGGGCTTTGAAGGTGTGCACAAGGTTTTTATAGTTAATCCAATATTGAACAGGGAGCCAGTGTAGTTGAATGAGAATGGGGGTGATGTGGTCAGATGATTTGGTATGGGTGATGATACGGATGATTCCACCCAGTGGAACAGCAGAACACCTTGACTTGTGGTTCCTCAGTTGGACAAACTGTTGTCTGTCGGTGAAGTATGATGAGAACCAAGCAAGTATCACGCCAGTGATCCCAATGTCAGCCAGACGCTCTAGGATTAGTGGGTGGGAGATGGTTTCAAAGGCAGCAGTGAGGTCGAGGAGGACGAAGATGGCAAGTAATCCAGAGTCAGCTGCGCAGAGGAGGTCGTTTGTGATTTTGACCAAGGCTGTTTCAGTACTGTGTTCAGCACGGAAACCAGATTGGAAGGGTTCTTGGAGGTTGTTTGAGCCAAGGTGGGACTGAAGTTGAGCGAGTCTGTGTTCAAAGTTAAAAAGACAATATTTGAATATATAGGCTATACATCCTGTTTTCCTGTTCTGTTTCTACATTAATATATAGCCATTTTTAGAAAAACTATTTTTAGAAAAATACACTAAAGTGAGTTATTCATTTGCAGTGTGTGTGTGTGTATGCGAACGTGTGTGTGCGTGGCACTTTTGTTATGTGGATTTTTATATTGCATTTGTGTTCTAACACTGAATTATTTGCAAAAGTGCCATAACGTTTATCATTTGTTGCTGTTGTAATTGTTATTATTAGCTGACAAGGCCAGTGTCAGTCATGGAGTCGATACAGAGGGACAGAATAATGCGCGCCATAGTAGTGAGGAGGAGGAAGAGACAGATGAGGAGGGATAGGAGAAGGAGGAGGAAGAGATGGAAGAGGAGGAGGAGGAGAAGAAGGAGGAAGAGGAGGAGGAGGAGGAAAGTGGATCAGGAACCACGAAAAAAACAGTGCCCGGTGGAGGTGCAATGTGCAGGACTGGGTTGGCATGGAATTATATTAAGATGTCATATGTTGCTGTTCCAATTCCAGTCACACAGAAACAATAAGCCCATCCACTCTTTCCAATGTTAATGAGTTATTGCTAATCTTCATTATTACTGATGTTCTTTTCATGCGGATATAGCAGTTCATTAGATTGTTTTTATACTGCAAATAAAGTATTCATGTTAAAATGACGGTTCCACTTGTGTCCGTCATGCAGTTGGATAAAAGGCCTCTCCAAACCAAGCTCCCAGGCTGAATTTCAACCCCAGCCCACCCCTGGATGGGGAACTTGCATCAACAAGGTTAAAGGGAGTAATACCAGTGCAGCAAATACCATTGCAGCAGAAGCAGTCCACTGTGATAATTTCTGTGTTTCTAACAGAAAGCAGGAGAACCATAACAAAATTCACTGCAATATGAGACCAGGAACAACTCGGAACAGGCGGGGGTTTTGAGAAGGCCAGCGGAAGGACAATGAGATGCCCTACTCTGGGCAAACACAGAACAGGCTGCCACAAACTTAATCACATCCTTGGACAGGCTAGGCCACCAGAAATGCTGGGGAAGAAACTGAAGCATCCGCTTGACTCCTCAGTGACAGGTAAGTTTGGACGAATGGCCCAACTGTAGCACCTGAGACCGGCCCCCATTAGGCATGAACAGGTGGTTAGGTGGACCTGTGCCAGGGTCAGGGTGAATAAGTTGGGTGTCCCGAACGATGAAAAGAGTGCAGTTAAAGCAACCCAGGAATAAGGACCAGCAAGCCTGGTGGGAGTTGAGCCTTTTGGCAAAGCGCACCTATAACAGGTTTTTATGGTCAATCTAGATGAGGAATGGCTCCTAGGTGCCCTCCAGGCAACATCACCACTGCTGAAGAGCCAGGACCACTGCCAAGAGTCCCAGGATTCCAACGTCAGGTGAAAGGCGTTGAGAGAAAAAAGTGCAGGGATGGATAATGTGTGTAGTTGAAGGATGCTTGGAGAGTATGGCCCTTACAACAGATTCTGAGGCATCCACCTCCAACACGAACTGACAAGCCAGGTCAGGATGCTGAAGAACATGGGTGTTGGTGAACTCGCCTTTTAGGTTCTGGAAAGCTGCGTTGGCTCCGAGAGAGCAGGTTAAAGGTAAGGTGGTTTAGGTTAGCGGGGGAGAGGAGCTGTGACATGGCTGTAGTCGCGGATGAACCTCCTGTAGAAATTAGCGAAACCTAGGAAATGTTGCAGCTGCTTACTTGACGTGGGTGTGGACCACTCATCCACTGCCCAGATCTTAGCGGGATCTGGCTGAAGCCTCCCATGAGCCACCACAAATCCCAGGAAACTATTCTCAGTGAAGTGGAATTCACATTTCTCTGGGTTTATGAACAGTTTATTCCACAGGAGTCTCTGAAGCACCAACCTCACTTGATCAATGTGTTTGTCCTTGGTTCAGGAGAAGATCAGTGTATTATCAAAGTAGACAAAAAAAGTATTTCATATTTTTCATGCAAGTAGTCTAGGAAGTACTAAGTTCAGCAGGATATGAATTTTGGACTACTTATGGAAGATGTGTTTTTTATTCCACATCAAAGTTGGGTGACATATACTTATTCTTGTTCTCTGGTCAGGATTTTGACAAAGGATTACTTGAAAAGTACACAGTAAGAACTTCATATTATGCATGCATAGTAAGATGCATATGAATCTTGGACTTACTCTTTTTTTTTTTTTTTTCTCACGTCGTCCTTTACTTTGAAATCCGGAATCATACCTTTGTGTTATCTTCAGCTTATTACTGGGAACAATTACTGTAAACGTATTGTATGTTTAATGGGTTTGATTGTGGGACTGCAGTCTGCCTCAAATTCACTACCAGCAGCTCTTCAGAGCGGTTTCATTAGGACTGGGGGCTGAAGAGGAAGAGCGGTGTTGTAGTGGATGTATATAAAATGTATATATTGAAGCCAAAACTCTGAGAAGAATCGACACAAAAAGTGGGTTCTGTTTATCCCTGGACTGACCAAGCATTTATACCTCAGCTGTTTACACAGTTTCTTAGTGATGATCTGGACCAGTGGTTCCCAACCGAGGGTCCGCGTCCCCCCAAGGGGGGCGCCAGAGATCGCAGGGGGAGCACACGACTTTGTCTGTTCTGAGGTTGTGAGGTTAAAGTTATATTTGTGCAACCCTCTGAGGTCGATTGACGCGCCAACAAGTCAAATTCACGTGACCTATTTAAGATGACGTAGCAGCAAGACGGAGCCTCAGTGAGTCTCGGTCCGACTGGAGCAGCCTTCAAGCTGTGTACCAGTTTTTTTTTTTTAAATTGTGCTGATAGGCCAAGTAAAACCGGACTTATGATAAATAATGTATGGCATGCTTTTTCCCTAACATTACCGTCACGTTTGCTGCGCGTTTGCTGCAGGAAGAGACGGTCAAAACGAGCCTCTCTCACAAAAGTGTACGCAAGCAGGAAAGGTTTGCGAGCGAAAAAACACATTCCTATTGGTGGAAAAAGGCACCACACCAGCCAATCACAAATTACATGGCAAGACAGGTGATTTGGTTGCTGAGGGAAAGGGGGAAGTTGTGGAGGGACCGACAGTGACGGTGAGAGAGTTGAGAGATGTGTGTCAAAATGAAAAAAATAACTGTACAGTCACACGTGAGGTTGTGCTGAAAATAGTGACACCAAACAAGGCAAGATAAATAGTTTTTAAGTAAAATATAATGGTAAAATCAAAAATAGTCAAAATGGCCGATTATACCCTGGACTGCATAAAATCCCAGTAACGCATACAATCAAAACTCTCTATAATCCAAATTGAAACATATTTCTTGGTCCACATTTAAATTCATCAAGCTATTTACACCCCTATGAGGTAGGCCTATTCTATATACATTGTAAATCTAGGAGAATATAGCTGTTTATTTTTGCAAATAAAAGTTTGTAATTAAACACTTTGTTATTTTAGTGTATGCGGGTTGGGGGGGCCTGGCTTGTCTTGGACACAGGCAAGGGGGGCTTCAAGGAAAAAAGGTTTCGAACCACTGATCTGGACCACCACCAAAATGTCAAGATGATCTTTACCTTTTTTGTTCCGTATCTTTCCAAAGAATCATGTAACTTACAGTAATCGTTCCAAAGCGTGTGTGTGTGTGTGCGTGTTTACTCGTGCATGTATGTGTGCATGCTCTTCTGTTTGCTGAAATCATGCATGTTCGTTCGATGTCTAGGTTTCCTGTTTTTTCACCATTTTGGAAGGTCCTGGCATCTCCATGCGGTTATGTGTGTGTGTGTTTATTAAGTATGATGTTATCAGTATTTCTCAATCCCTGTTTATCTCAGACCCGAAAAAAGAATAACACATTCGTATTTAAAGGTCAATACCGGTCATTTAGTCAGGCCAGATTTCTCAGTAGCAACCACTGAAGTCACTCTCCTGCGCCGCTTGAGATTGCCAATTCAAATGAATTATGGACTCTTTTTTGCAGGGCGGGCATGAAAGCATAAAGCAATGTCCTCTTTGTTTTCATTTTAGTTGTGCGATAAAATGCGCAACCTAAAGAAGAAAATGAAAGTGCAATTTGGATCATCTATTATTAATTTCATTTATGAGTCAAATAATGCAGCTATGACCTTGCAATGAAAAAGCCTCTCTGCTAATGCATTTTAATTGTCAAATTTGACATTTCAAGTTGAATTTTTTGCTTGAACTATTTGCTGGGGCATCTTTTGAAAATTAAATCTTAAACGTCCTTTTCTTTTTCATTTTAATTAAGTCACAGAATGAGCAGTCTTGAAGAAGAAAATTAAAATGCAGTTTGGATGATTTATTATTAATTTTATTTGTGAGTCTGAAAATGAAAAAGCATTTCTGTTAATCCATTTTAATTTGGATTATGGTTCAGATTTGCTTCCATAGGGTTTTGCTTTGAATACATCTATGCATCAATACTGTGTCATATCCACACATGCACACTTTCTCTCACACATAACACATGCATACATTTTTGAAAGAAGGCAACTGAAGTGCTATCTTACTCTCAGCCATTAGTGCGTACAAACATCATCCGATGAACATGACAGTTAAAGGTTGTTTTCTCCACATCATACACTACAACATATATTTAATGGGTGATCTCTAACGCCATATAGTGGACACAGGCAGTGTTATTTCACTCATTCAGACCACATCTGGTAAACGCGTGCACATGCAACAATACCGTGTCATGTCCATAGCGCCACCCACTGGACACAGGAAGTCACTGAATTTGTCACTGTTGTGTTTTGGGTGACATGTATAATATTTAGGTAGGAGCCATCTGTTTATTTATGTATATCATCTGTTAATCATCATGATAACATGCAAGCACATCAACAAGAGATGATGACTAAACTGCACAACAAATGGGTTACCTGTCAGTCTGTTACTTCATGTTTACTGTAAAAAAAGTCAGTGTGCTGGAACCAGAATAGAACTCAAATGTAACAAATATGTTATTTTTTCCTTCTTCCTGACCAAATTAACTGAACTACAACTCCTCCAGAGCCACATAAGATGGTATAAAACTGGTCCTGAGTGCCAATTAAGCCTAGTATGTGTCAGTTTGACATGTAAAATTGGTGGGAGTCCCCTTTAAGTGAGGGGGAGAAGGACAGAGCTCATCATTACAACTAGTCACCTGGACACAGTTTTGTCTCATTTTGATCACTTTAGATCAGGCCTGTGTGACAATTCATTGTTGTATTTTACCACTGTTCCACATGTCATCACTGAATTTGGACATGAAATATGACTCCTCGTTGGTGAATGTCCCTGTGTCCTCCAACTAAAGTTCTATATAACAGTGCTCCTCCACATGTGCTTTTCATGTTATACTCATGACATACTGCCTTTACTAGACAGTTGTCAGTATATATGTACAGGTTGGAATCAAGGAGAAGAACTCACACATGTCAATTTCTGTATCTTTCATTCCAATGGTGTGGCGGGAGGATGTAATCCTTTGTTTTTTGGGCAGTAGGTGAAGGTCAGACAGAAGCCCTTGCTGCCTCCTTTCCTGCTCAGAAACCCGGGATAACAAGGAGCAGATGACTCCATTATCAGCTTTCACTACTCTCAAGGTCTGCTCTGGTCCAGAGCACGACAGCAGGCAGCAGCAAATCGATACACAAAACACAGGAATCCCAGCAAGACGAATAGACTGCGAACAAGGACATGAAATAGAGGATAGATTTTTAAGGTACCCTGGGAAGCATTTGCAAGTGGCATTTAAAACAGGTGGACAGTGAAACACCATAAACTCATCCTTAACATAAAGAAATGTGTGTTTTTAGATTAATGCTTTTATGAAAGTTAATTGTTGGCATGTATAAAGAATACCTGCTACAAGTTACCCCTCCAGGACTCTCCAGTCTGATGGGAGACTTTCTATTCTCTTGCACTAATGAATTGAGTAAATATTGATATTTTCTGGAGCTTTATATATACATATATTTTTTTTATTGTATTCAGATTTTATTTTTATCTCAGTGGTTTCTTAATTACATTATAGCCACAAGGAATTCTAAGAAGGCCACCATAAGAGTGTGGGAGGAAATGTGTTAGCAGAGAGCAAAACACAAGCTGCTTTGGAACTCAGAGAACGTGCAGAAGTAGAAAATATGCAGAAAAACAAGAAAATATTCAACTTATTTAAACAGCAGGGTGTAGAAAATGTGCGAAGAAATGTAGAAGTGTGAAGGGATGAATTAAAGCTCTGCTTAAACAATGATAACCTCAGGTTGAATGAAATCAATGGAAACATTATGCACTTCATGATCAACATTACTGACATTTATGGCTTATAGTATCACCAATAGTTCATAGTATGAATCCAGTTTCAAGATCATGATAAAAAATTATCTTGATTATTGACTCTTTCTGCACCGACAGGCCAATAGCCATAACTATTGTACAATGCACAATTCTTTAGTTGCATCAGCTGTACAGATAGGTAAGGCTATCTCTAAACCTAAGCAATTAAAACCAAAACTGAGATTTCTGACTAGTGTAAGGGTTATGCGCTACAAAAGTTAAAGCAATTAGTTTAAGCAGTAATGGCATAATACAATGTATTTCTAATACCATTTGCAGTAATATTATTGCAGTTACAGTCCGGCTACGTGTTATCACCTTGTTAAGAGGTGCATAACGATGTAAATATTTTAACTTTTGTGAATAGTGACATGTTATACATGGTTAGATCAGTTAGGTGCAACTGTTGGCTGCGTAGTCTTTATAATTACGTATTCTCACAGTCTTATATTGTTTATCTGTATATTGTCTTTTAAATTGACATCCACTGACATCCCATGCACTTTCAGACTGAGATTGTGATTTTGCTATAAATTACCTCACATAATCACATCTGTAAAAAAAGTGAAACTTGTCTGGCTCTCAATCTCACTCCCCTTCTCTCATTACATTATCAGGTTCCCTATTATACATGAGAGCAGCAACGCGTAACTTTGCTGTCACCAGAACTACCATGCTCCCCTTTGGCTGAAAACAAATGTTGTGTAATTGCTGGTGCCAGTTTGAAAACAGCTAGTAGTTACTTGCCTAAAAGCTGTTGTGTCACATTTTCATGTCAATCAATAAAAAAATCCCAAAGTTTAGGATTTTATTTACTTATCCAAAGAATGATAGACAGGAACAGAAATTATCTGTAGCTAAAGGACATCCACAGAGAGGATGGAAATAGCAAACCGTGAGACCTGGCTTGTCAATACGAGCTGTTTTCACCTCCTCTCAGCTCAGCCGTGTCCGGTCACGTAATTTAGGACAAATGACAGTCATAGTAGAGACAGCCAATCTTTTGTGTCTCAATGACAGAAGAGATGATAAAAGACAGAAAAATTACCTGGACATGTCATATTGGGGCTCCGGCTGTGGGGTTTCTTGTGCTCATGTTACAGAGGTGCACTGGAGAGGCTGGCTGTGGGTTTCCATGTGGCCAGAACTGCTGATCATCACACGCACCTGCAGCGTATTGTGATAATCAGCACCCGCTGAAATACCCTGTTTTACTTTTGGCGCGCTGACAGATTATTCCATCAACTGGACATGGTAGATGGTCTACACAGCTAGCTTAAACCAACCTTGTTAAGCTACTTGTGTTTTTTAATCTTGTGTCTCCTCCATTTCTTCAGTGAACTCACTCTCTCTGGATAAGTGCTCTTTCAACCTGCTGCCCATATGCATCTTTGTCTCCTAGCCCACTCTTTCTGGAGCCTCCAAGAGTTCCCCTCAGTGCACCCGGCCAGCACCTTTGAAAGTCCCCTCCTCTCTGCCGTGGCAGAGCCACCAGCCTGAGCCGGAGGTCATCTTCACTCTCGCCAGTGCTTCTAGTCATTTTGAATAAACCCATTGTGTTCAACTTCCTGTTCTGGTGTTTGCTTCTTGGTTCTCACACCAACCCACCACTCAGCATAACAGGACATTTAATAAGGTAGTTGTGTGTGTCGGTAATAGTGTGATAATAGTTAGGTAATTGTTATATAACACCATGTAATTACCAATGTAATAACCAGATATTGGCTTGCTATTAACAATGGCTATATCTGGGTAATACTGGACTGAAATTTACAGATAACAACAGAAAACAGCGTAAAGTTGTGATGATATGTATATAGGTAGTACAGGTGTGTGTGTGTGTGCTTGCGTGCAAGTGGCTGAGAAGCAGATAGTATGTTGGCATCGATAGATGATAAAATAAAAATAGATAAGTAAATAAAGTAAACAGTATAAATATGAAGAGAGAAGGAGGAAAGAAAAAGTGAAAAAAATAGATATAGTAATAATCTGCAACACGATATGGGATATATAACCCTATATTAACATAGTATAGTGCCATATAATTTAACCTAATAAAATAAGATAATTGGACTTCACTGGACTGAAATTTAATTTATGCAACAGGGTAGTTGGGGCCAAAAACAAAGGGTAATAATAGGAAACACACATTTAAAGATGGCAACATGGTAGAATTATTTTTAAACAGTATAGTAACATTATGGTAACCATATGGTAATCTGATGGTTATATCAGTGCAATATTTTGATTAAAAACGATCATATGATGACATTAATAGATAATAACTTGATAATAATGAGGTAATAAAGTTGTTTTCAGGATATTATGGGCTACCATCAGTGTAACATCTTCAAAATCAAATGAAATTTCACAATTGGTAATTACACACTCGCACTCCCTTTTTTTCCAAACATTCCCTTTTGTTTCAAGGTAATACTGCCAAAAATGATATGTTTAATACTGTGTTTAAATACTGGTGGTAGTTTCTATGTAATAACCATGAATCTGGGCTGCAAAATGCTAAACTTTCTGTTTTTTGTTTAGAAACGTTTTCTATTTGTCTTTTTCATAGTAATATTAGATAAAACCAAACATCAAGAGGCATAATGCTTACCCTGAAACACTGTTGGTAGTTCAGATTAATTACCATGAGTATGAGTATACTATTACAAAATAATTTCTGAATCTTTAAGTGTGTGTTTCCCCCTTGAATGACTTTAAGTCCAATATTACACAGATACCCACTGTTAATAACAAACTATTAACTGGTTAGTTATTTTGTAATTACATGGTGTTACCTAACTATTACCTCACTATAACTATTACAACATTTTTACCATGTTATTACCTTGCTGTAATGTGTTAACAAAATTATGTATAAGGAAAAAGATACACTGTTAAAAATCAATGTGCATGCATATATATACTTTTGTTTTCATTTTTTATTGTTAAATATTAAGAAAAAAAATGCAGAAGTGCTGCCAGGTGGCAGAAAATAAAGTACAAATGTATTGTATTTGTTAGTTCAGTGTAAGGTTTAAATTAGGGCTGTCAAACGATCAATTTTTTTAATCACGATTAATCGCATTTCGTCCATAGTTAACTCGCGATTAATCGCAAATTAGTCGCAATTTTTTTGGCACATTTTTTCTGTTCTAAATGTACCTTAATGTATTTTTTTCATGTTCTTAATACTTTTAACAACATAAGAAAGGGCAAATGTGCTTGCATTATGAAAATTTGTATTCAACACTTTAAATCATGCAGGAAAATAAATCCAGGGTTGTCTGCTTTTGGCGAGGGGGGGCGACGGGCTCTCTGCATCTGCCGTGTGTTTGGCTTGCAAGTGGTGTCCACTGACACTGCACATTTTTCTTCTTCGCCTTTTTCACGCAGTGTGCTGCTTTCTGTCAGTCAGTATCACACTGATGATCGCCATGGCTCCGGTGCAGCAAAACAATAAAAATTACGACTTGAAATTCAAACTTTCTGTCGTGATATATTCAGAGGAAAACTCAGGAGAAGCAGCTGCTAAACGTTTCTCTGTTGACCCCAAGAGAGTGAGAGAAACGGAGCTTCAGCGTCTGTCCGAGGAGGACAGCAGCAGGGCCAGGCTGCCTGCTGGAGGGAGGAAGAAGGCTAGCGAGGAGCCTGAGATAAACATGCAGGGATGAGTTATCAGCAAACGGGCACGCCATGAGAGAGTGTCCCGTAAAATGATCAGGGCGATGGTGAAACAAATGTCCGCCACCGTGAGTGACAGCAGAGATGAGGAGTTTGCAGCGAGTGCTGCTTTTCAGTCTGTCGTGTTTTTAACGAACCGCCAACCCTGCTTCTTCTTCTTCTGATTCCCTTTCTTATTCTTCTGCCACCCTCTGTATCAAGACTACGGGTGCCGCCGACGGCCGTAAATCATACAATGCGCGTTTTTTTTTTCTTTTTTTAATATACTGAGCGTTAATCGCGCGTTAAAAAAATTAACGGTGTTAAGAGGACGTTGCGTTAACGCGTTATTAACACGTTAACTTTGACAGCCCTAGTTTAAATGTATTATTTAAGAGTAGGGGAAACAAATTTGCAGGGTCATTTGTTTAACAAATCATTTATTTATACAAATGCCTGTCTGCATTTTGGCTTTCTTATGTTTATAATGGAAATAAAAAAAACACATTTTCTTAAATATTATGCTTTCTTGTAGTACTCGATTTCTGATACCTTATAAGGTATGAATATTCAGCATGTGAAAAAAAGTTGGGCATAATGTGTTCACTGCAGTTTGTGAAATAGTATCAACATTTAATGCACAGGATTTGTGTACACAGGCATTAATTCTTAACTTATTTGTGACAGTCAGCATGAGTTTAAATTGGCAAGTAAACAAATCCTAAATATTGTATTGTATCTCTACTTCAAAAACGCATTTGTATTAACATTTAACTAAAATCACGATAGTTCACTTACCTTAACCAAAGTGCCTTGGTTGCCTAAACCTAACTGGTGTGACAGGCCTTGACTTTTTTACGCCCATCATCCAGCCCAATCACAACCCTTTGACTCCTGCATTTCATAAGTGTACTGTTTCTTTCAATCAAAGAAATGTGGTGCAGACATCAAAGATAGCCATGCTGAGACTCACAAAGACTTTTTAAAAAACATTTAAAAAAAAGGAAATTAGTGTTAATTTATACAAATCCTTGAGTCCTTTTTTATTGACAATTTCTCAACCTGATGTGATACTATGTTGGTGCACGCCAACCTAGGTTGCCCCCCTTACTCGGTGCCTCCTACAGCATGGAGATATTAGAAGAAGAGAGAAGCATGCGATGACAAGAGACAGCCTTACTTTGCTCTCTTAATATTTAAATCCTAATGCTTAACTCAGACGTTCCTTCTCTTTGACAGAAGTAAAACAGCAGGCAACATGACGTTCACATTTAACTTATTTATTATTAGCAGACCTCTCATGCGTGAAACGTTCATAAAGTTTTCATTTTCTTCACATTTAACAAAGTTGGAAAAAGAAGGAGCTTGTTAATTATGAATAAAGGCAGAGGTTCCTATTTAAAACAATTCAAAGCACCGACACATTAGAATACACAGACAAGAGGACTTACACACACATGCATGTACACATCCACCTTTTCCACTACTCCTACAAGTAGTTTGTACCCACATGTGCACTTTTACACAGCCAAACATGATTCCAGTTAGCAGTGTTCTAATCCTTGCTCTGTCTTCTCCAAGCTATCTCTACAGAATGGTCAGACCCACAAGTGATGGTCATTTCAAACACACACACAAACACACACACACACACACACACACACACACACACACACACACACACACACACACTCACACACACACACACACACGCACCCACACACACACACACACACACACTCCCTTAAACTGTACAATGAGGTAAATCACAGTCTGCCCCCACCCACCCACACACACACACACACACACAGACACACACACACACACACACACACACACACACACACACACACACACACACACACACACACACTATACTGCTGTAGACTAAAACCTTTGCATTTTAAAAATGATTCTAATTAATGTCAGCTAATTTCCCCCTGTCCTGTTTCCTATTGGTGTCAGCATTTTTATAGAGAGATTACAAAGTGCTTGCCCACTCTCTCTAAAATTAATATGTACATTCATTGGATGATTCTGCAGGACACAATTTATCTCCACGAACCAATGTCCAGTGCCAGCGCAGGAAGAAGCATTTATGGTATAAAAAGTAAAGGTGTAGCAAAGGCTCTACACCAAATACCTTGATATAAATATTGCAACAACTTTTTAGGGACGACAAAATATCAACACATTGACATTTTTGATCAGTAATCATTAGTAATGTGGATATAATGAGTGGGTAAAGACAAGTATTAGAGCAAGTAGAACCGTCTGGTAAGTTCAGACAGAAGTAATGCAGCCTTTAACCAGGAAAAGACAACACTTATGTCATATCTTTATATACCATATCCAACATCCAAGACAATTTCTAGGCTCATATCACTGTAATGATATAAGATCAATATTGCCCAGCATGATGTAATTATTCACATTTATAAGTGAAAAAATTAGAAGAATGATTAAAAAAGATATAGTGCACAAAACAGTAAATAGGGAGTGATTTCATATACAGCACAGCATCAGTCTACATAGGTAGCTAGCTAAATATGAAAAAACAGTGACCAGATGATATTGCAGTATCTGGCATCTATTTGCCAAGAAATCCACAAAACAGTAGCTTAATTTTGATGTTTCTGTTTGAGTTTAAATTAAACAAACCTGATTACACATATTAATAAGGAAGACGTAACGGTTTTTCCAAGGCACAAAGGAATATGCTTTCTCAAGTCATTTAAATGAGAGAAGGGCAGCAAAAGCGAAGCGGCTTCGACCACGGCAGTTGGACTAAGAAGCCGCTGCCTCCCCTGTGAATGCAGACAGACGTTGCTCTTCAGACAGACATCTGCAGTAGCCACCTGCATTTGGCCAGTTAAACAGAAAGGGGTGGGTATCACAGAAATAGCAGGCACTGCAGATAAGGGGTGAACTTGATATTGTCTGTGTCTGATTACCCAGAGTACAAAATGGCACTGGCCTCATATAAGGACAACAAGAAAAACGGGGTGTAAGAAAACATTTCCACCAGAGTACGGTGCAACATTTTTCCCCTAATTTTATTGTAAATATACATGTTCATACATAAAGATTTACAGGCTAGTTTATGTGTTGTGGACTTTCATGCTTTGATGTCCACTGAAGTACCTGCCTGTATTCACAGTCTTGGACTGCAATGGCAGCAGCCACTTTTAAGAACACTGCATTCTGAGATAATCCTCCTGCAGGAAGGCGGTTGTCAGGATGGTTACTACACGGCAGAGTGAAAAGCCCTTTAGAGGGGCTGGTAGGTGCATTATGACTTTGAAGAGATCTAGGGTAGTTTCCCCCTGCTTCCACTTTTATGTTTAGCTATGCTAAGCTAATTACCTCTTCACTCCACGTTGTTATTTACTTTATACAATCAATATTACCGTGACACTCCTGGCGAGAAAGCAAATACAAGCGCCACCACTTTCGAAAATGAGTCCTCACATTTGTCCCATCGTTTTAAAATGATTTTATTACATTTCAGGTACAATGAGGTAGCTGGCCTGTTATCACAATAGATGTGGCTAGACTTTAGCTAATACTGATCCTAAATACTATAAATCATGCACAAGAGTATTTTTTACGTCTATATAAATATGGCACTGTATTAAAGGACCATTACAGCTTGGAGCACAGTAACAGCAGAACTAATTAATGGCTTCTACAGCCATGTCGCCCTCTCAGAGTCATTTCCTAACTGCACTGTTTGCTGGAGTTAAAAACTGGGATCATGGAGGTTGGGGGATCTGTTGCTGGATGACACAGCAGAGGAAAATGTCTCACCTTAAAATAACTGTCAACCATATCTAACAATATATTTGCGGGTTAGACAGAAGGTACAGGATGCAGATCAAATGCTCGGTGGGGAGCTTAGAGGAGAATTCAACACCGTAAAAGATTCATTGGGAGTGGCCTCTGGCAAGCATCATGTAGTGTAAATGAGTCTTTATTATTAAAACTCCACATGGAACTGGCATAAATCCCCACAGGCTTATCATGTTTTTCTAAACATATACGATTTTCATTAAAGTTTAATAGGGTGATACATATTTATGTCTAATGATGCAGATAAACCTACTGCAGCTTGTATATTTAAATGAAATGTGGTTAAGATTATTGCCCCTTCCCCAGCAATTTTACTGTATGTGCAACTTAACACCTGTACTATGAGCAACAAACTGTACATCAAACATTCTGGGAGATTTAAAATTCATTTCACAGACCTCCTTGTCATAGTTAATGGTACCCTGACACTGATGAAATCCTGAGAGCTATTGTCAGACCTTACACTGCTGCAGGGGGCACTGGGTTCCTCCTGGTGCAGGACAATGTCCAGCCTCATGTGGCCAGAGTGTGTAGGCAGTTCCTGGATGACGAAGTCATTGATGCCATTGAGTGGCCCACTCATTCCCCTGACCTAAATCCAATTGAGGACCTATGGGACGTATGTTTTGGTGCATCCAACGCCTCCAACTACCTTCATGGACTGTCTAGGAGCTCACTGATGCCCCTATGCAAGTCTGGGAGGAGATCCTCCAGGGCACCATCTGCCGACTCATCGGGAACATGCCCGGACATTGTTGGGGGGTGCTTACAGGCCCTCGTGGGGCCATACATTTTTTTTTTTTTTTTTAGATTTTTGGTGTGATTTTGAATCAAGCTCTCAGTGTGTTGATGATTTTGGTTTCCAGTGAACGTTGTTATTTCATTTTGTTCTCAACAAATTATACACTGTACCTCAGTAAAAATGTTCAGCTTCAATAATTCTTTCATCAAGATCTGATGTGTGATGAATGTGTTTTAATGATTTTTATTTTATTAAGGAGACAAATATATATATATATACAGTAAAATGGACTTGTCTTGGATGTACATTTTAACTTTTAGCCTTGTAAAGCATTTTTACATGCTGTTCATTCAGTAGTTATCTTGACTGTGTGGGTATGTGTGCTGCTCTGGAGGCCAGTATTGAGCGCCACCTCAGCTCCTCTATGGCCTTGATAAATATAAAGCAGGAGCATTTTCCCCCGAATCAGCATGCTGGTAATTGCATGCGACAGAAATGGATTTCCTGTCACTCTTGGGCTTTATGAAGACGACTGAGGCCCGCCCCCCACCCCCCCAATCGTGTTTTGATTTTCAGCATTGTGAAAGGTGATAAATTGGTGTTTGTCATTTTATTGGCCATCAACTCAAACATGAGAAAATTGATCATGGCTCCAAAATAAGACACAGTCCATCAGAGGCAATTCTGCCTTTCAAAGCTTCTTTAGTTCTGCTCTCGCTTGTTTTTTTTGTTGTTGTTTTTTTGTTGTTGTTTTTGTTGTTGTTGTTGTTTTAACAATGTTAGCAAGCTGTATTAAGCCCAGACATTTGAATGAACCAGAAGCATCTTGCAGCCATAATTTATTCCCATTTAGGTCATAAAAGTGGAATAAATTGCTGATTTGATGAGTGCTCAACTTGGCATTAGAATTTGATGAGAGAAGCATTTATAGAAACACATTTAAAGAGTTTCTGCTAAGGAAAAAAAAAACAGTGCTGCCCTGGATCAATATGGTTCCACAAGAGCAAGTTTTCATTTTCTAAGTCATAAAACAATATTTCATATGCAAGCTTTTCTTCACGTTTTGTGTAAAACACAAGAGGCGGAAATGAAGCGGAAACTTTGAGGGATGAGAATGTATGAGTGATCTCTGCCTGCATGTAGGCCTACAGTATTCTTGCAGCCAACGTATTTCATGCTGTTCACACACTCGGCCTTGCATGACTGGTCCTTCGGAGGGTCAGCTAGTGAACCATGACTTATTGGTGCTTCCAGAGCAGCTGGGCTGGCTTGGATTGGTTTGTCAGGGTGGTGGAAGCCATCAGGCTGTCTGGTGCTAGTTTTCCGCATTTGATATCATTTCAAACTGTATGATCACCTGTATGATCATGGATCATTTAAATCTAAAATGAATTGCACCATACCAAATGTACCATTAATATGCCCTTTAATTATTCCCAAACATCCCTAATACCCCTCATTTAAGCATGACCAACGAGAAAATTAAGTGTAAAGTGATGAAATGAAACCAAATTTGAGAATAGAATTTGATGCAATTTATGTGGGGCAGCAGTGGCTCAGGGGTAGAGCCACTTGTTGGCACCTTGTATTGTAGCCACATCCATATGTATGTATGAATTACAGAAAGTTGCTTTGGACAAAAGCATCTGCTAAATGCCCTAAAATGAATATGTACATTTTTATGTTAACAAAGGTTCAAATGACTGTGTGATATAAAAGGTGTTGCTCAAAGTCACAAACATTACCTGAGAACCAAATTAATTAAACCTGTATCAGTTTGTTTAATAGGCCATTTGGGGAAAGTGCATTGTGTAAACACAACATCTAAGTTAATAACAAATTGTTAAGTTGATATGGCAGACGTCTTAACAAGGACTCCTCTGTTTACACATCCAGCAATCATAGGGCAACATTTGAATTATTTTGGGAGTCATGTTCCGGCCACACAAAGAATCTAAATCAAATATTCACTCAACTCCCATTTGGTTTGGTCTCACCAACTCCTGCTAAAAACCATTTGGCTCTTTAGCTGCTAAATACTCTATGAAGTCCACTAGCTACTTATGACTTCTCTGTCTGCTGTGTGGTGCTAGGCTGGTTGTGTGCAGTAAGGATACTGAAAGCAGCAGCCTGTTCCGTCCTAGAACAAGGTTGCGAGAGCACAGAGACTTAACATAAGCATCAAAGGTGTCTGCTATAAAAGCAAAACAATTAGTTGGAATTACAGTGTAGAGGAACTGTCAACTGACATATGCAACATTACATTCAACTTTAAAATAAAGCTTGCCGACAAACAGCTCTCATAGAATGACATTTTAAGACTTCTGGACTAGTGTTGACGTTATGAAGAGGTCACAATTTGGTTAGGTTTAGGCACCAAAAGTACTTGGCAAGGTTTAGGATAAGATCATACTTTGGTTTTAATAACCCCATTCAGACTCTTACGCAACTTACTTTACATAAGTGATAAAAGTGACTTAAAGGACATCACTTTCGGATTTTAACTTGCTTACGTAATATAACCTGATCAACCTTGACTACTGGCCACACTCTGGAGGTGAACCCAAGTCTCTGTGGGGTCCAGTGTATGACCAATCCAGCCACCCCGACTTGGACTTTTCTTGCTCTCTGTGCTACTTCACTAGAGGGGCGCTTCAAGAAGTGATGCTCAAGGGGTTACTACAGCATCAAACTTAGCGTAAGGCCATTGATCAGTCTGCTCAACTTGAAAAGTTGAGAGTAAGAACGGACTTGAACTGCAGAATTGATTAATATAACTGTATTTATAAATAATGGCCCTAACCCTAATATCAACTATTGGACTAGATGGATTGGATGGATGGATTAAACATTTTTAAATTCATGATTTTTAATTTTATAAAGACAAAGACCATTCAACACATTGTTTTCCATTAATTGGTTGCTGTGCCCTAAAAATTCAAAGTGCTTTCCATTGTCCTGTTGTTTTACAATTTAGCAGCACAATGTTTAATATTGGGCAAATAAACTTTAACCTTGCATGAGTTGAAAAGTTGACTGAAAAGTTAATTCAGCCTGTGGGTCATCTGGCTTGAGAATTCTCCATTTTGGGGGTCCCCCTGCAGAGCTCAAGTTTTTAACAGAGATAATATGCTGCAGCTGAGGGATGTAGTTGTAGTCCATGCCAACCTTTACTGTGTGAACATGGTAACATTTCGACTGCTTGCTGTACACACTCTATTGTCTGAAAGACAAGAAGTTTAACATTAGTTGACAGTGACGTTTTACTGTGTGTTTTTTAATGCATGTAGAGAGAAAGGTTCTACCAAAGCATCATTCTCTGGTGAACTTGTTAAAACCCCTTATAATTTCCCAGGCAAATAAACAATAAAATATGTTTTCACACATACCACTTACAAAACTTCACCTTTCTGATTGACATGCACTGGCCAGGGGTTGTGGTGATTATAGTCCAGTGCAGCGAGGAGGAGCCTTGTTTCATACACTGGAGGAGCAGAGGCAAACCACTTGCAAGCATATATCAGAACACAATTCTGAAAGGACTCCAGATCTAATGCTGTCCTGTAGTACAAAGAGGCATCAAACACAGGCATAATACTGATAATAATGCTATAACGTTTCTATTTCCACATTCACTTATCATAAACACTAAAAACTGACACATATCTAGTAGACAAAATAACTGTGTTGGTCTTACTGAAAGGCCAGAAGCTTCTCAACATTCTCCAGCCAGCGACTGTTGAGAATAATCTGTGATAGTGTCTGATGTGCTCCAGAACCAGATATCATGTAGTCTTCTCACGACTCACCACATCCAGAGGTGGATGTTGACTACTGCCAAGGGCCAGTTCATGCAAGCCTGTGATATAACATAAAATGGCATTTTCAATATAAATAATAATGCTGGGTGACGTACATCCTCATCCACCACCAATAGGAATAGCTAGCTTTGCTATCAATTGCTGTAGTAGAAGACATTTCAGTGGTAACATAGTTATACTGCATTGCTATTGTGCTTATGCTCCTGTGTAATGGTTTGTCCTGCAGAAACCTTCATCATCCCTTTGCTCTGTTCCTGCTCGCCAGCTCCTCGGAGTTCTGCCTCGCGACTCCGGTCTACACCGCCTGCTTGCTTGCCTGCCTGCCCGCCTGCCTTTCCACAAGCCTGCCTGTCTACCAGCCAGCCTGGTCACCTCACTCACATTCTCATCTGAACCATCCAGTGCTAAATAAATCTCTGCTTCCTGAGCAGTACTGTCTCTGACCTCTACATTCAGCAGGAAACCTGAACATAACAGAACAATCTGGCCACATGGACACAGCAGAAATGAACATCTGAGAAATGCCATCACCTCTAAAGGTGTCATGCTCGGACACCATGAGCAGACTTTCCGGCAGGCTATCGAAGCTCTTCGTGGCCTTACAACCAGCGTCACGCAATTGGGAGGCTGCATGGACCAAGTATGAACTAACTAATATGCGCTACGGCTGATCTGACGCCACCACCTGCTGCTTCACCAGCTGATCCTGTGGTTCTCACCTCCTTCACTCGTGAGCCATACATTCCCTTTCCGGCTAAATTCCCAGATTTAAGGGGCAGATTCAGTAGCTAATTAAAAAAAACCCAATAAATTTCAGAATTTCAGACTGGGATGAGGTTGCGCTTCAGGCGGTGTTCTCACGGGATTGGCCGATTATATTCAGGATGAATTAGCTGCCCATGATGAGACCTCATCCTTAGAGGAATTCATTTAACTTTCCATTTGTCTAGACAACAGGCTAAGAGAGACTATGCCTGTATTGGGATGAGACTGGATCTCTCTCTACCCCAATCGACCAAAATCCGGGCTCATCATGCTGCATGCTTCCTCGTCTCGGATCCATCTCCAGGGCACCATCTCTTGGTCCCTACAGACTCTACCTGTGCATGTGCTTATGGACACAGGTTCTGAAAACAACTTCATTGATAATGACACAGTAATTCAAGACCAAATTCCTACACCCCCCCTCTCTGCCGTCAAGAGCAAAAACATCTTTTGGTGCAGACTATTAGCTCACGTCACTCACCATACTGCCCCTTTGACTCTCCTGCTGTCCTGTCCCCTCACCCTACCATGACTTGGGTCACGTGTTCAATAAAGACCATGCACTTTCATTACCACCTCACCGATCTTATGACTTTGCTATAGACCTGCTTCCTGGTGCCTCCTCTCCGAACAAGCCACCTCTGCAACCTCTCTCATCCAGAACCGGATGCCATGGAGGTCTACATCCAGGGCTCTCGCTGCCGGTCTGATTCGTCCATCATCATGGGGTTTTTCTTTGTGGGAAAAAAAAGGATGGATCACTGCAGCCCTGCATAGAGTACAGAGGATTAAACAACATCACCATCAAGAACAAGTATCGGTTACTGCTCATCGACTCAATCTTTGCCCCCCTGCACCAAGTCACCATCTTCCCTAAATTACACCTGCATAAAGCATACCATTTGGTAAGCATACATGAGAGAGACGAGTGTAAGATGGCTTTCAATACACCCCTGGGCCACTTTGAGTATCTGGTCATGCCGTTTGGTCTCACCAACGCCCAAGCTGTTTTTCAAGCCCTTGTGACCGACGTTTATTTAGATGATACACCCATCTTTTCCCAGACCCTTGAGGAACACATTCAGCAAGTGCGGATATTGCGACAAAGACTACTAGAGAACAAAATGTTTGTTAAGGCAGAGAAATGTCTTTTCCACTTGACCTCAGTGGATTTCCTGGGATTCGTCATAGAACAGGAGCAAATGAGAACGGATCCATCAAAAATGTACGCGGTGACCGACAAAAATGTACGCGGTGACCGACTTGCAAACTTTCATTGCCACTTTATTCATTACTACAGCTGGGTGGCTGCTCCACTCTCTAAGCTCACCTCCACCAAGCTCCCTTTACTTTGGACACCTGAAGCGGAGGAGGCGTTTGCCCGCTTAAAAGAGCTGTTCTCCACATCCCCGGTTCTTGCTCATCCAGACACCAGTTTCCAGTTGCTGGTGGAGGTGGATGCCTTGGTCATCAGAATTGGAGAAGTATTGTCACAGCGAACCCCCTCAGATCAAAAGCTGCATTCCTGCGCCTTTTTCTTTTGGCGCCTCTACCCCGGCGACAAGAATTATAATGTGGGTAATCAGGAACTGTCAGCTGTCTTCCTTGCCCTCCAAGAATGGAGACACTGGCTGGAGGGAGCAGTTCATCCCTTGCTTGTTTGGACCAATCACCGAAACCTCAGATACCTGTGCTCAGCCAAGCAACTGAATTCCTGCCAAGCTTGCTGGGGGGTTGTTCCTGGGACGTTTCCACTACACCATCACCAACCGTCTAGGATCCAAGAACACCAAGCCTGATGCCTTCTCTTGTCAGTTCTCCATCTCCGATGAGGAAGGCGTGGACAGGCCCATCATACCCTCCCGGTGTGTGGTTGCTGTAGCAAGGTGGGACATTGAGCGGTCCATCAAGGTGGTGCAGCACACTCAACTCTCATACGCACCACTGCACGGAACCACCACCTTTTTGACAGGCATTGCAGACCAGTTCTTGCCTACACCTCGGGTCAGAAAGTTTGGCTTTCCTCCAAAGATCTTCCCCTTCAGACAGACTCCCGTAAACTGGCTCCCAGGTGTATCGGCCCAATTGAGGACAAAAGGATGATTAATCCAGTAGTGGCTCGCCTCAAACTCCCAGCATCACTGTGCTCACAAGTGCATCCCTCCTTTCATGTGCCTCTGCTGAAACCTGTCTTTGCCAGCCCGCTGAGTTTGGAGTTCCTCCTTGCTGTCTCCGGTCTACACCGCCTGCCTGCCTGCCTCTCTACATGCCAGCCTGCTCACCTCACTCATGTTATCACCCGACCCTTCCACTGCAAAATAAATCTATGCTTGTGTGTGTATGTGTGTGTGTGTGTGTGTGTTATCCTGCATTGACTTAATGTTGCAATTCAAACAGCCTCTCTGATATTCAGCACTGCCTTAAGCTACCAAAACTATTAGCAATGCTGCTGAGCATAAACACCATTTGACTCCGGCGTGACCCTAAATTGATGCAGGAGTGGACATGCCTGAATGAATCCGATGGCTCTGTAATAACTGCTTTTAAGATGGCTGCAACATTACATCGACATAAAAGGAAAAGGTTTTAAGTGTGCCGCCTTTCTGCTGCCAGCCTCATTAAGAGGGGAACATCAAACACTCCTCTGGGAGATAATCCCAGCCAGTATTCAGCACCCAGGCTTTCAGTAATAATCAAAGAATACAGGTAGATGCAGAATAACTTAATCCTGCAGATTAGTGGGAGTGCTTAAAAATGATGGAAGAGGATGTGAACAGAAGGAGGAAGAAAAACACTTCAGAACACGGTGGATCAGAAACAAGCAGTGAGCTTAAAGACCCGAGAGAGTGTAAGGGAAATTCTCATTGTTGAGGTAGAGAGTTGCTAGTTCTCCAAAGAATTTTAGACTCAGTGTGATGAATCAGGTCTCTTTAATAAGCGCAGCATGAAGAGAAGACCCGAAGTGTACTCTCTAGTCTTTCAACTGTTTCTGACTTAAAAACAATGGCTACATACTTTACGACAGCTGGTAATTCCTCTTTCATAAAACAATGACCCCTGATGTTTGTTTTGATACTGCCTTTCCCAGGGCAGAGACCCTTTGTTGTTTTATTTGAATTGCCCCTCATTTGACTTTCTGACCTTTACACAAAAGGTAAAGGGAATCTTCCGTTCTCTCACATCCTGATATGTCCCCTACCAGACATTGATTAGAGAATTCAAAACTATTTATGTTTTCCACAGGAGAGGAGAGGGTTACAGCTGTCCAGATCAATAGCACAATAATCCATACCTCAATATACAACTCAATACTAATTTGGTATCAGTACGTATTAAAGAGTATTGATTACATAATGTTTTATTCAGTCACAAGGATCTCACAAATGCACTTCCTGCACTTAGACAGCTTCATGTTTGTGCCCATGAACAGGCCCCAGTGACACAAGAGTCCCACAAGCCCAAAGCACAGGCTTCCTACTTCAGACTGATATTGTAAACATTGCAGCAAGAGCGAGATCATCTACAGTGGTAAGACCGCAGCCAACAGATGAATTACAAACTCAATGAGATGCCTACATAAAGCGTCTTCATATGGTTATAAGGCACCATTAAAAAAAAGATACCTATGCTCAAGGCATCTTCTCTTTGTGTTGGAGATGCCTGAAACATGAATTTATATATAAAGCCTACACCCCATGCAGGCTGTCACATCATCAGATACTGTTAGGTTAATTGATCAGTCAAAGCAAAATTAGTGGATGAAATAACTAACACCAACCAATTAAAACTAACAAAATAGAGCTGTTTTGGTACTTAAGAAGCTGTCGGAACAATTGACAAAGTGATGCAGATGATGTACACTGAAGTACATTTTATTCAAAGATGTCAATGAAGGTAAGCAGCTCACAACATATTTTTATGGCCTTTTTAACTTAATTGCAATAACATAAATATCATGACCGTTAATTAATGTTTTAAACAATTTTAATTTTGTCCATCCCAGTGTATCTTAATGTTTTAATCTAATTAATTTTCTGTTCCTGTTTGTTTTTATATTCACTGATGTTTAGCAGTTTAAGTAGTAGGTAACCTCTAATGTACCTCAAATTATTTCAGAGCATTCTGATGTAAAAAAATAAAATTCAGCCCTCTAAAATCTCATATCAGCTTTAAATCACTTAGAAATGACAGATCTGAGTTGTATTCCCCCTGAATTCAGTCTGCTATTAAAAGAAAACTCCCTGTTTCCACTCAACAATTTCACTTCAGATTGACAGTAGATAACCTTATACTGTACCTCAAATCATTTCAGAGCATTCTGATGTGAAATAAACAAATATGGCCCTCTAAAATCTCATATATCAGCTTCAAATCACTTGAAAAATTACATTGGCACTATATTCAGCCTGCTTTTAGAACAAAACTCCCTGTTTCCACTCGACAATTTCACCTCAGATTGATAGTAGACAACCTTATATGAGACAACTCAGATCTGTCATTTTCGAGTGATTTAAAGCTGATATAGATTTTAGAGGGCTGATTTTTTTATTTCACATCAGAATGCTCTGAAATGATTTGAGGTACATTATAAGGTTGTCTACGGTCAATCTGAGGTGGAAAAAAGAAACTTACTTATTACACTGCATGAAGAGTGGGATTTTCGTCAGTAAGCGGCACTGTAGATTATGGAAGTTAGCAGGAGCTCCTACTAGCTAGCAGGAGCTAAGCTAGCTAGTAGGAGCTAAGCTAGCGGCACGGTCATTGTCGAGAGGAGGCCTGCGCTGACGGGAGGAGCTTTGCCTGGTCGCCACGGAGAGTGTCGTCTACGGAGAGTGTCGCCGACGGAGGGCGTTTCGCTGCCGCAGAGGGACACGGAGGTTTATCGCTGCGAGCATTTTGTTTTCACAGATTAACCTCACATCACAACGAGGCCGTGACCTCCTATTAGCTCGGAGCTTTGTCTGCAAATCCAGAGTTACATGATGCCGATAATGACACCATTGTGTGTAAGTAACTTTTACTGTTTTCTCCTTACTTGTTTAATTTTATTGTGACTTACATTTTTTTTTATTCATACCACTCTCATTTAATTGTTTTCCAGCTGCCTGTAAGACAGTACGCAGGAGCTTCAGGTACAAACAACCAGATCTTGCATCGCAGGCGGAAGCTGTGAAGAGTTCAGCTCGGAGTCGATCGAGAAGAAAGAGGATAAGATTTTAGATCCGTTTTTGGTCAGTGTGACTATTTTTCAGGTGCATTAATAGACAGTGTTGGGAAAGTTCACTTTCTACATGAACTTGTTCAAAGTTCAGTTCACAAATTTTAAAATGAACTAGTTCAGTTCATAGTTTATAATTCAAAATTTTGAACTAAGTTTACAGTTCCAAAAATGAACGAGTTCATAGTTCTTTTTTTTTTTTTTCAATATGTTGATGCAAGCTATTATTTTTCAATATCATTGCCACAGCCCATATAGAACCACAGACAGCAGTTATTTTATCAGTTTTAACACTGAAACTGCAGCTCTCTGACAATATACTGCAACACCAGGTTGTCCAGCTGCGGCTGGGAGATGAAGACAGCAGAGCAGCTACTGTACACTGTTAATGTGATCTGGGTGGTAGAGGATCTGTTTTGGCTCGCCGTTGCCATGTCTTTCGATTTTTTATTCACTTGCACAGACTTTGAAATGCTCGCCGGGGTCTTTAGTTCAATATGCTGTTTCAGGTTTGTGGTACAGGATAGAGTACAAATTAAAAATTAAATAATACACAAATAAGTAAATAAAGAAGAAAGGGAAAAATAAAATAATAAATGAATAGATAGTTCATACAGTGGCCTCAGGGAAAACCTTTTTTATAATGACTCAGTAAGGTATTACTTTTTTTGTTCTTTAACAAAATCAGAGATTTAAACAATGATCTCAGTCCCAGGAGAAAAGGAGCAAATTTAGGTAGTTATTTTGCAAATTTTTGTTTATGAATAAAACATTTTGCATAGGATAACAAAGTTCATCATGTGTTCAAGAGCATTTTCTTCTGGGTTAACATAGTAGCAAATAACATGTTTCAGGGTAAGAGAATGGACAGCAGCATCAAAAAAAATGAGATTCAACAACACTCCAAAACTTTTTAGATATATCACAATAAAAAAAACAGATGTGAAGCCTTCATTTGTTTTTGCCTCCATGCTTAGCACATTGCTGACGCCTGTGGCGGTGCGACTCTGTGGTGGCTGGTGTTGCCAGTGTTCTGTCCGCTCAGGACGAATTAATCTGTGTTCGTTTGGTAATGCCTCACTGCATGTTTGGTATGCAGCTGTTTCTGTCTGAAATAGTTAAGTTTTGTTTTGATCGAAAGTAAAGCGAGTTGCACAAACCTCTCATCCAGCATCCTTTTTATACACAACAGCCAGATTGGGTGTTTTTCTGCTACATATTAAGGCCTGTTTACCGTGTGTTTGAGACGGTTTTCGCCTTGAAGGCTCGATGGAAGTCTGGCACTGTCTTGAACAAAGTTAAACTGTGAGAGCGCGCCATTCACAAAGCCAGAATGAACGCGTTCACAATAACGTTCATCAGGCAGAAATATGTACGTTCAGTTCACGTTCGTCCAAAATATGAATGTTCAGGCACAACACTGTTAATAGAGGTGTTGTGTCCATACGCAGTGCATTGCTCAGTACTGATTGTCTTTATTGATTGTTTTTACAGCTGCCGGAAGTGAGACAGAGTGCTAGCTGAGGATGAGGTGGACCTTTGGAAGTGCACCGCCATAGACCTGATGTCTGAGGAGGAAGACGGTGGGGTCTCTGGATGGATTGTGCGACCTCCGTCCTTTCGCAGCCAGGAGCTCACCGAGTTCTGTGCCACGCTGCAGTCGAGATTAGAGGCGATTCCGAAGTACAGGGCAGCGCACCACAGACGTCTGCAAAATGGACCGAATTCAGACAGAAGGCCGCCAGTTACCTACAGCTCCGAGGCGTCAGGCAGACACTTCACGGTGCTGTAGGAGTTTGGGCTTCTCGTGAGCTTCCCATTGTGTGGGCAGATCTACTTTGCTTTGTACATAGTTGTGTGTTTGTGTTTGTGCTAATAAAGCTCTTTCCTTGAATAAACAGCACCTTCCTGACAAATTTTCCTTTCCTCAATAAATTCATTCATGTACTTGATAAATGTCATAAATACATAAATAAATAAATAATGAAATATTATGTATATATATATATATATATATATATATATGTGTATATACGCAAAATGATCAGGGCGATGGCGAAACAAATGTGCGCCGCCATGAGTGACAGCAGAGATGAGGAGTTTGCAGCGAGTGCTGCTTTTCAGTTTGCCGTGTTTTTAATGAACCGCCAGCCCTGCTTCTTCTTCTTCTGATTCCCTTTCTTATTCTTCTGCCACCCTCTGTATCAAGACTACAAGACAGCCGTAAATCATACAATGCGCGTTTTTTAAAATTTATTTATTTTTTTTTATACTGAGCGTTAATCGCGCGTTAAAAAAATTAATGGCGTTAAGAGGACGTTGCGTTAACCCGTTATTAACGCGTTAACTTTGACAGCCCTAATATATATATATATATATATATATATATATATATATATATATATATATATATATTTATATATATAAACAATTGTGAGATGCACGTTGCAACGTGACTGTTGGAGGAGGCTGTGGGAAAAGAGAAGAACAGTTGTGTAGTGTATAGTACTAGTGTATAGTGAAATCAGAAGTGGTCCTAATACTGAGCCTTGAGGGACAGCCAGAGTGGACTTTGTCAAACGAAGAGAATAAGTCAAGGAGAATGAGGACTGATGAGCGGGACGAGGCTGATTGACTCAGTCACCATGAGGAGGGCTGTCTCAGTGGAGCGAGCAGTCTTGAAGCCTGACTGATTAGGGTCAAGGAGGTCGTTTTGTGAAAGATAGAGGATGGTTGGTTGTAGGCTGTGAAAAAAGAAGAGATACGGGTCTGTAGTTTCGGATGTCAGCTGAGTCTAGGGTGGGTTTCTTTGGGAGTAGTTTTACTGTAGCTGTCTTGAAAGGAGCTGGAATAAGGCCTTGTTACCGGCTCAGGTAACAAAGAAACGGCGGAGAGACATTGCACCACTATGGTTTTTAATTAAGTCCAACAAACATAAGGATTTGGGAGTAACCTCCACACCGAACAGAACAGAAGTACAAAGCAACGTCTTCCGCCGCTCCTCTCAAAGGCCAGGCCCCTTTATGTCCTCGGCCGGGAGACGCCCCGCGCGCTGGCACATCCCCACACCGGAACACAGGATCAAGCCTACAGGATGCGAGAGCAGGGATAAATACATTAACAAATAATATGAATGAGAGGCCGAAAGGGGCGTAACACCCTCCCCCTTAACAAGAGGCTTGTAGGCCATCACAAGTCATTATGCCCACAACTAATATTACCCAATGACCACCTCTTCTTTACGACACATTCACCCAGGTCACCAAATGTGCCTAATGGGCCATAAAGGGATTATACAGGCAGAAAGTACACGAAAAAAAAAACCCAAAAAAATGAATTTAGGTAAAGTCCCCTTTATACACCAAAATGCCCTCTATACCCCAAAAGCACTTCCCAACTGTCTTACATCTGCTATCCGGGCCCTGGAAAACAAAGAAGACAGAGATGGAAGCATGGGGTAACAACATGAAACGTTAATCTGTGGGAGCACGGGACAACGCATCCGTTATCACATTGTCCGAGCCTTTAATGTGACGTATCTCTATGTTGAACGGCTGTAGAAACAGAGCCCAGCGCATTAATCGCTGGTTCGGGTTCTGGAGCGAATGGAGAAATGTCAGAGGGTTATGATCACAATAGACCACAAGCGAAACAGCACCCCCCACATATACATCAAAATGCTGTAGTGCCCAAATTAACGCTAGCGCTTCCTTCTCAATGACCGAGTAGCTTGACTGATAGGAAGCAAACTTCCGGGAAAAGAAGCTGACTGGACAGTCAACGCCTTGTTCATTTTTCTGGAGCAACACAGCACCAGCTCCAACCTGACAAGCATCAACGTGCAATTTGAACGGTCGGTTCAGCTGCGGCGCAGCCAAGACAGGAGAGGAAGTAAGGAGAGCTTTTACACTCTCAAAAGCAGATTGGCAGAGGGGAGTCCAGTTAAACTTCACCGAGGACTTCAAGAGGTCAGTCAACGGCGCAACCACAGAAGAGAAGTTTGGACAAAAACTGCGGTAAAACCCTACCATGCCCAAAAAGCGCATTAACTCTTTTTTACTCTGGGGCGAGGGGTACCGGTCAATCGCCAAAGTTTTAGCCCGAATAGGACGCACTTGTCCCTGGCCCACCACCTTTCCTAAATAAGTGACAGTCGCCCTCGCAAACTCACACTTTGCGAGGTTGATGGTCAAGTGGGCGTCAGAAAGGCGATGGAAAAGAGCTCTAATAATGTCCAAGTGCGCCCCCCAGCTATTGCTATGGACCACTACATCATCTAAATACACCGCACAGCCCTCTAGACCGGCAACAACTGTGTTCATTAGGCGCTGGAAAGTGGCCGGTGCATTTCTCAACCCAAAACTCATGACTTTATAGGAGAACAAACCCTGTGACGTTATAAATGACGAAACCTCTCTTCCCCGGTCGGTCAACGGAACTTGCCAGTAACCCTTGAGGAGGTCAAACTTGCTAACAAACCTGGCAGACCCCACCTGGTCTACACAGTCTTCGATCCTTGGAAGTGGAAAACTGTCAGGCTTTGTGACAGCATTGAGTTTTCGATAGTCTGTGCAGAATCGAAATGTACCATCTGGCTTGTGAACAAGAAGACATGGCGAAGCCCAAGCCGACGAAGAACGCTCAGCCAGTCCATGTTTAAGGAGGTACTCCACCTCTGCATCAATGTGTTTCCGTTTTTCCTGAGAAACACGATAAAACCGTTGTCTGACTGGGGAAATATCACCAACATCTATATCGTGTTTCAACAAATGGGTCTGAGTGGGAGTATTGGAAAACAGCATGGGAAATTCATTAATCAACTTAATCAACTCAGCACGCCTGTCCTCAGACAAGTGCTGTAACAACTGTGGAAGTTGCTTCAAAGTCTCAGAATTGTTAAGGCGTGCACGCAGAACACCGTCATCCGGAGCCCTGATCTCCTCCTGTTCCTGCGCTGCCACCGTAGGATCAGCAGGAGAGGCAGGAGACGCTAGTCTATCAGTGCAGGCCACAGGCTGTGCGACCCCGCCCCCTGCAGGTGTATCAGAACGTTCATGATATGGCTTAAGCAGGTTCACGTGACACAACTGGGAACTTTTTCTCCTGTCAGGAGTGGCAATCATATAATTAACATCTGACACCTTCCTGATCACAGTGTACGGACCAGCAAACTTGGCATGAAACGGTGAGGAGACAACTGGCAGAAGAGCCAGCACCTTATCACCCAACGCAAACACACGGCCCTGAGCTTTCTGATCGTAGCGCTGCTTCATCTTAGACTGAGTGACAGACAGATTTATACGAGCCAACCGAACTGCCTCATAAAGACGTCTTTTAAAACCATTAACGTAGTCACACAAAGGTTTAGGTGGCTCCTGAAGGCCTGCACCATCCTTCAGTACAGCCAAGGGACCACGCACCGAATGGCCAAAGACTAGTTCATTTGGGCTGAAACCTGTGCTTTCTTGTACCACCTCCCTTGAAGCAAGGAGCAACCAAGGTAATCCGTCCTCCCAGCTCCGTCCCAACTCCATGCAGTAAGCACGAAGAAGAGACTTTAACGTCTGGTGGAAACGCTCAAGGGCTCCTTGGCTCTGAGGGTGGTACGCAGAGGCTTTGTGATGCTTAATATGAAGTTGATTCAGAACCTGAGAAAATACCCGAGACATAAAATTGGATCCGCGGTCAGTCTGAACAACCTTCGGTATACCAAAAATGGAGATGAACTGGGACAGAGCCTTTACAATGGACCTGGTGGTGATAGAACGTAGTGGATAGGCGACAGGGTAACGAGTCACCTGGCACATGATGGTCAACAAATACCTAGAACCACTTGTAGAAGTCGGCAACTGCCCAACACAGTCTAACTGTAAATGGTCAAAGGGACCAGCCTCCCCTGGTATCGGCTGCAAAGGCGCAGGTTTGATGACCTGATTAGGTTTACCAGTCATCTGGCAGATGTGGCAAGTTTTTATATACGCCGCGACATCTCTCCTTAATCTCGGCCAATAGAAATGACGCATAATGCGGTCACATGTCTTTCTCACCCCTGCATGCCCCAACATATCATGAGCGGTCTTCATCACTCCTTCCTTAGCCGTGGCAGGCACCACCACTTGTAACCAGGGCTCCCCCACTGAAGTGTCAGTGGAGGGTGTCCATTTTCTCACAAGCAGCCCATTCTGCACAGAGTACCCATGAGCCAAGCTCTCAAAAGTGTCAGCAGGGACAGCACTGTCAAACAATAAACACAGGGACTGATCTGCATGCTGCTCCTTAACCAGCTCTTCATAGGACAGATTCAAAGGAAAATCGGGTAAGGCAAACCTAGACTTCTCTGCAGCCACCATGGCTTGCTTGGGTACTGCAGCTGCACGAGTTGCCGAGCGGGTCACAGCACATGCTGCAAACACATCAGGGAACTGCTTGGAACAATCATCAGTTTCATCTCTCTGAGGAGAAGACAAAACTACTGGCACAGGTTTATTCTGCCACACACGTCCACCTGCATAGTTATTCCCCAGGATCACTGAAACAGAGTCCACAGGGAGCGCAGGACGTACTCCCAACTCAACCTTCCCCTCAACTAACTCCGAGTGCAGCATGATTTTGTGTAAAGGGACTTCAAAGGTAGTTAGATCAATTCCCCGAACTAACAGAGACCTGCCCGAACTTGAAGAGGACGAAAACGGCAGAACAGAGTCCAGAATGAAAGATTCTGACGCTCCTGTATCACGCAGGATTTTTACAGGAATCTTTTTCTCACTGCCCAACAAGGAAACAAAACCATCTGAAATGAACGGAGAGTAATCAGAACTCGGCTCCACCGGATGTGAATTAAGGTCCAAGTTAACAGGTGATGCTGCCAACATGTCAGGCTTCACATAAGAAAAACGGGGCCTGGACTTAGATTTCAGCACTGGACAGCTCCCTTTCCAATGACCCCTCCCATGACAGTAATAGCAGTTTTCTGCGTCAGATTTACCAACTAAACGATCTCCAGGTGGTTGAGGCGTATTAACCCTCAGACTCTTATCTCTGCCAAAAGAGACACCACCTTTTTGTCCCTCTGATGAGCGCACGTGAGCTCTGTGAGTCAACTCATACTCATCTACCAAGACCGCAGCCTCAGCCTCGTCCTTCGCTTTTTTCTCCGCAACATATGTCGCCACACGCTCTGGCAAGGTGCTCTTAAATTGTTCGAGAACAATTAGATCCATAAAGGTGTCATAAGTTTTGACATTAGCGGCCAGGCACCATCGTTGGCACTGTAATCGTAAATCCCTCGCAAACTCTACGTTTGACTGATCCGATCGTTTTCTCATGTTCCTGAAACGTTGACGATAAGCCTCTGGAATCAACTCGTATGCTTTTAAGACCGAAGCTTTTACAGTTTCGTACTTACGCGAGTCTTCCGCACTGAGAGCCGAGAAAGCCCGCTGCGCTCTCCCGGTAAGGACGCATTGAAGCATAAGCGCACGACGTGCACTAGGCCAGCCTTGCGCATCAGCCACTCTCTCAAACAAAAGAAAAAAGGTGTCAACGTCCTTATCATTAAACGGAGGAATCAAGCGTAAACTTGCGACGACCTCCTTATTATCCTCTATTCCACCAGGTGTATGCATTTTCCCCTGTCGAATCAGCTCTAATCGCTGTGCCTCAACCTCGAGTTTTTGCTTCTCTAATTCTCGGCGAGCGCGTTCGTTCTCTTCATTTAGCCGAAGCCTATCTAGCTGCATTTGATGTAAAAGTTTGCCATTTTCTAACTGAATACGAAGCAACTCTTTTTGCTCTGCGAAAGTCAAGCTTCCCGCAGGTGTGGGAGACAGAGGATTTCCCTCCTCGTCCACAACGGGAGGCTCCTTGTCATCCTCCTCTGATGCATAATCGGACGCCTCAATCCAACTCATCTCACATAAAGCAGATTTCACAGTCTTTTTAACCTCACTTTTAAGACGTGTAGACGGGATTTCAATTTCGTAATGATCAGCCAGTTGTATCAACTGGTCTTTGGTCAATACATCAAACACAGCCCTGGAAGGCTCTTCTACAAACTTTTCCACAAGTGACGTCATCATTTACTCAGGTGCATGCCTTTCATTACTGAACAAAACAGTGTGCGAGAGAATATACCGCAAAGTTAGAGCAGGAAACTGACCCGGGAGGTCCAGCGATAATACAAGCCACGACCAATGACCAATTCCTTAGGCAAAACAAAATAACCCACGTAGTTAACTATACGCGAAGCTTCGAACAAGCCGGTGGTGGGATGAATTAAGCACTAAGCCCGCAGGCACGGTAAAACAACCAAAAACTGGCGATTCTCCCGATGCCTCGGAGTGCCCCCGAGACAACTGCTCTAGCCACACGGAATTGTTCAAAAATAAAAAACCACACGCCCCAAAACACGCGACTAAGAAAGCCCAAAAGGAAAGGTAAAAGGCCTGGCAAACACAGCGCTGAACTCACCACCTGCACTGTCCGACGTTCCGGCGCACAAGACTGCGCTTCACTCCTTACTTCAAATAACAATTTTCCTGTAGCTGTTGGAAAACAGAACAGAGGAGAACATGCATACATTAACAAATAATAAAGGTGTAAATAAAGCAGCAAGCAATCAAGGCGTCTATACACATATATCCGATACTCAAACAGCAGATCGTTTCAATTCCTCTTATGAAGCGATCAGGCTTTAATTTTTGTTTTTGGCACAGTGAAAAGCAAAGGTGCGTCTCTTGGCGCCTCGTGCTGCACCGAGAACAAAGGCGCAGGTAAGCCTGACACAGGTGCACGCGTGAAAGGCGGACCAACTGTTTGGACGAGCCCCCATTTGTTACCGGCTCAGGTAACAAAGAAACGGCGGAGAGACATTGCACCACTATGGTTTTTAATTAAGTCCAACAAACATAAGGATTTGGGAGTAACCTCCACACCGAACAGAACAGAAGTACAAAGCAACGTCTTCCGCCGCTCCTCTCAAAGGCCAGGCCCCTTTATGTCCTCGGCCGGGAGACGCCCCGCGCGCTGGCACATCCCCACACCGGAACACAGGATCAAGCCTACAGGATGCGAGAGCAGGGATAAATACATTAACAAATAATATGAATGAGAGGCCGAAAGGGGCGTAACAGGCCTGAAGTGAGGGAGGAGTTGATCAAGGTGGTGAGGAATGGCAGGATGTCATGAGATATGTTTTGGAGAAGGGGGGAGGGAATTGGGTCAAGGGAACAGGTGGTGGCACGGTTAGCAACAGTTGGTTTACTTAAAAAAAAACAGATTTTCTTTTTATGTTATTACAGTAAAATATATTAAAGGTGCTCTGCAAACCATTAGTGTTGTTCTCTTACTATAACAGAACACTTAAGATCAGTCAAAGCCTTAATCTGTTTTCAAATCTCAAACGAAGTATCCATGGTGTTTCTTTATTGATAAATAGGGCTACTACACCTGAATCAGGTGTTTTCATGACCACGGAGTGAACTATGTTAATGCTTACGTGGATTAGAATTTGTCGAGGCCAGTTAAGATGAGTAGGTACAGTGAAGGTATATACACCATACAACACTGTTGGTGTAGAATGACAAATAAATAAACCTTTATGCTAACACGGTTGCCAATAACCCAAAACACAGATGTCTGCCCCTCCGCTCCCTGCTGTTGCTATAATTAACCACACAGCAAGACATAATATTTGTCCTATATTTGCATTAAACATTATCTTTTACTTTCTGAGCCAGCCTCAAGTAGCCATTCATAGGACTGAAGTCATTCATTCAGTCCTTAATTTTTCAGCCCTAGAGGCTGCTGCTTGGTTTTTCATGTACTTGTGTCTTCAACTGTAATGACAAGGAAGTCATGAAGATGTAAATAGTTTCGAAAAAAAAAAAGACAAAAAGTCTCAATTTTCTACATTTCCCATAACTTCGACGTTTTCGAGAATCCAAATTAAGAATGAATATTACATGGACCATCATATGATAAAAGTCTTTTGTTTTTAGTATACCAGAATGAGATGCTTTTCAACCAAATAGCATATAAATTAATTAGGAAGTATCTGATCTAATGTCTTCATAGGAGATGGAGAAAAAAACACAAGTCAAACGAGTATAGGCCAAGAATAGCTCCATCATTGACCTTTTACGAGCCAGTCCAGAATTTGATCATCCAGAATGTTTATGATCACAGCCATGACAGAAGATGGTGACACACCAGGAAAAGGGTTCCATAAAGGAAGGGAAAGGCCCCACAACTACACCGCACTGTGAGCTGATCGAACCTGGACCAGCCAGAGAACAGGTGCAGATGAGCCTAAGCAGGAAGCTTTGATGCAACACCCTCTGCAAGTGAAGTGGATGTGTGAGCTCCCAAACGATCATTACCAGCTCTCTGCTGTTGATGTTATTACACTATTTTGTGTTTTTGCTTTAATATCTTTTATCATCTCTGCCCCTGGGGAGAAAAGGCAACTGGTCTCTTCTCTCTCAGTTGCCATGCCAGCCTTACCTGTTTCCACTGCTAATTAACCCCCCGTCGCTGTGTCTGAACATTTGTGCCTGATTCCTGCCTAGGATCTGCACCTGTGTATTGGCGTTCTGCCTGCTCCTCCAGTTCTATTCACTGTTTGTACTGCCCTCACGTAGCTGCCTGTAAGCTTCTACTTGACTACAGTTAACTTCCTGCCAAGTCTCTTCTAAGTGTGTCTGATTATGATCCTCACTGTGCTTACTTGAACTGTGACAGATCTGGATGGCCTCTCTTTGCACACACTGACTAGAACTGATGAAGGAAAGGTTTCTTACCGATTTACACAGTGAAACACTGGTCGTAAAAACATAGTTATACCCCGGAGCTATTTCTTTACTGCCAAGCAACTACCAAGTCACTGTGGAAGTGAGCGTGGTCGAGGTGCGGCTGCGGGAGAGACGGAGGTGGAGAGGGCTCAGGAGAGCAGCAGGTGAGTGATTAGGGGGAGGTGCACCAGAGAGGAGCTGCAGGAAGCTGCAGACAAGATGCATGAGCCGTGATTGGTCCATTTATTTCCCTTTACTTTGTAGCAAGTGGTTTGAGCAGAATAAAGACGGGTTTAAATCCAGAATTGTGAGCGTGGTGCTTGCCGAGATTACCCACGGTAGCATTGGAAAAGTCACAGTCACATTGTGATCTGATCACTCACACTATTACTGAGTTGGTCTGAGACACATTTGAACACATATAATTTGCAAATTAACTGCTAATTCATCATGATGTGTCCCTAACAAAGACGCCGTCAGTGCAGGACGTGATGGTTGTCATTGTGACAGGATACTAACATCACCTCAAGTGTTCTGGTGTTTTTCCTTTTTTTCTTCTTTTTTTTAAGTTACTCACTACTCCAGTAGTCATTTTGATGATTACTTTCACTTCTACTTGAGTGACTGTTTATGAAAAGTAACAGCACTTTTACTTGACTGCAGTTTTTGGCTACCCTACCCACATCTGGGTATAACATACCTCGCTTTCTCATAAATCGGCCTCTGACAGCAAACTACTGTATTTCACAAACATAAGACTGTGCGCTTAATGATGCGACAACTGGGATCAAAAGTTTCCTATATGTTATAGCTGTGGGGGAGCTTTGTCTAACCAGGCAAGACAGCACATATGTTGTTTGGTTTTGCATATGTGTGATGCTAGTGTGTTTGTGTACAAAGGCTATTAATTAGCTGCATGTTTGTATGTTCTATAGAAGGTGGGTGGTGCATCGTATCTCTGAGTGAACGGTACCTCCAAGCAAACAACATGTTTGGTTTCCAGGGTTGTGACCTCAAACACTGGCTGGTCATTTGAAGTTTCGTCCCTGCATGAGTCTTGAGGCTCCTTGAGTATCATGGGGCCAGGGGCCAGCTGACTGACAAACTAAGCACATGACAAGGATGGGGGGAAGTAAAAAGCCACAACTCTGCAGCTCATTCTGACTTCTGAATGTTTTTTTCTTTCCACATCAGAAAGTGAGCTTTCTACAGCTCCACTTGCTTTATTTCCCTTCAGCTGTCTTCTGCAGAAATTGAGCAATGAAAAGCACCAACAAGTGCATCAGAATGTAATCTCTTTAGCTCTGTCTTTTTAAGCCAAGGAAGCAGTTAGGGTTAGACCAACATTTTTCAAATCTGTTGCCAAAACTGACATGTGAGATTTCTGTTTCTTTTTTTCTCTGTTATTGTCTCTCTTTGTGTTACATCCCCAAATATTTCCAAAGATTGGGTTCTTGTGAGAGAAAGACCCTCAATCAAAACTGCGGTCATTGCAGGCTGAGTGAAAAATGTTTTCTGATAGCAAAATGATAATGTTGACTGATCAAGTGGAACTTGCAATGTATCTGTTAGGACTGCACAATTCATTGCACAATATTAGGATCAAGATCTCAATTCATGCCTCTGTGTGATTTCAGTTTTATGTTGCAAATGCTTCAGTCAGGTTAGTGGACAGGTATTGATTCAGACCACGTTTAGGTGACAAACAGAAGCACCTATATTACTTTGTAAGCAAAAGCAACATTGCAGGTTAGCAAAACCACCTTGAACATCACAAGAAAAATTCAATATGATGAATCAAGGCGAGAAAAATGACTTTGGAGTCATTCTGACATTTCCACTTGAAAAAAGTGTGATCTCAACTCTGAGTTGAAAACCTGTGATTCTCTCTTCTTGTTGCCTTATTATCAGTAGACCACACTGCTCGATCCATTCCAGACCTAAAATCAGGTGATTAGGAGCATGCCCGCCTTCATGTTTTGTGTAGAGAAGCGGTCTGTGACATGCACAGCGTGTGTGCAATATGATTAATAGGAGTACAGTACAAGCAGGACCATGCAGATAATCCGGGGTCTTGGTGCAAAAAGCAGGCACCTTGAAATGAGAGTGAATTCCCCTCCACCCCAGGAAACCTTCAAAGCACCCTGGTAAATGATTGTCTATTCAAAAGTGATGTTGCAGGCGTATGCTGACTGGAAGCAGACACTGGTGAAAAAAATACAACCATAACAATCAAAAAGGCAAAGCTGTCGGGGACATAAACAGCCCACCCAATGAGACCAGCATGAAGGGTGATGAATAGCAGAGCGTAGGAATTGGCCAATGTGATGGTGTCGATGCTAATATCATTGTTATCCAAATGATTATTATCTTTGAATTTCTTATTAAACCAGGACTGAAAACTAGTATCAGGGAAGTATGTATTCAGTTTCAGATTTCAGAAAATAATGGTAGAAAATAAAGGTTGAAACATCTCATGTTGTCTTTATATCCATCAACTCAATGTATCTAAACGCTCGTACTGACTTTAATATATTGACATAAGACTTTGATCACTGGGCAGGTCATCACATCCATCGTTTTTCAAAATGATATATTTGCTTCTGAAAGAAGGTTCACTGTGATACAACTGGTTTGAATAACCATGACTTTTATTGAAAATGTGGGATAATATAAAAACAAACAAACAAGCAAACAAAAAAAAACAAAAAAAAACGTGCGTGTCACAGTGCTACTGTGGAAAACTGTTTTTTTCTGTTTTCTGTGTTCTGCCTTTCCCCCCTTCATTCTCTCTCAACTACTCCTTCCATCAGATCAACTCATCACCCTCCGGCTTTATCCATCTGGTCTCTCCAGCACTTTGGTGCTAAATCATTACGTCCCAGACGGTGACTACACAGTGCCGAGATTTAGTGTTTTCTTGAAACTATGAGTTTTTCGTATTTCTGTGATTTTTGCATGTTCTCTACGTCCCTTGTCTCGGTTGGCTCGAGCAGAGATCTCCATTCTGCTCTGCTTCCTGCTTGCCTGCACTTCTGAGTTCCTCCATGCCAGCTCCAGCTGATCCTGCTTGCCTTGCCTGCCTGCCTGCAAACCAGGTCCACTAACAGATAACAGTTGGTACAATAAATCGTAAATAAATAAATAAATTTGCTCACTTTAAGTTCTAGAAATACACTCCCCACAACAGAATGATCTAGCCATAAACATGGACCCAGCAGTTACCGGCCTAGAGGTGATATAATGGTTTCAGCCCAAGCCCAGCCAACAGCCTCAGCCCGGCTACCAGCGCAAGCCCATGCCTCATCCTGTACCCAAGACAAATCCCCAGTGGACCCATTCTTGGGTACACATCTGGTGTACAAGGTACCTTCGCCTACAGCCTCCAACTAGATCTCCAAGGGGAGACAATACAAATATTTTGAAAAGATCTCCAAGGGGCTTCTGCCTTTGCCACCAGCCTCCAGAGGGTCCCTTCCTTCTCCGCCGACCTCCAGAGGCACAGGCGTAACATCCACTAGGGACAAGGGGGACATGTCCCCCCCACTTTCAGAAATCCCGTTTTTGTCCCCCCCACTTTTATTTAATCCAGCGGAATGCAGTAGCTCTCAAGGGTCCGATACTCAAACATGTCTGCTTGATTAATCTACCCCGGCATATACCGATGTGCTTATTTTACATTAATTGATGGCAAACTCCGCCCGCTGATGCAACACCAGCTATGCCAGGTTAGTAATCAAGTGGACCCACTCTCGCTGTGAGTCGTGGACAGTTTGTGTAATGATGCTGCGTTCAAAGGCTGCAACATAACTCAAATAATGACTATTTCCAGCTAGAAAACACGCATCTCTCTCCTCCCTCCATTGTTCGTGTTTGTGTCGCTGCTTGGTGTTACACGTGACTTGTGTGAGCTATCCTCGTGCTGGAAATGTGTTTCTTTTAAGTAGCTGGGAATATGATTAAAAGCATGTGGAAATGTATAAAATGGTATTCAAATCAGACACCCACTTTCTTGCCCCCCCCCCACTTTTCAAACCGATGTTACGCCCTTGTCCAGAGGGCTTCTGCCTCCGCCGCAGGCCTTCTGATCAGCCACTGTCACTCACTCTGACCTCCTGGCCTCCTCTTGATCAGACTGGTATGTCTGCAAATAATGACCCTTTTTTATCTAGCACCAGGAAGAACTGACCCCTGACCAATGCATTGATTCTTGTTTCTCAAAATAACAAATTGGCTGGGTTTGAATGGAATTTGGCTTACTATTTACAGGAATAATTCTAATGTATGAGCCCCTGTCCTCCCTCCTTTAACCACCACCATGCCTCAATACTTAAACCAGCTGCAAGGCAACAATAACTGTAATATGACAAGTATGAAACATAGTAAAAATGTGTTTAAGTGCCATACCACCAGACTATAGAGCAGCTTCTTTCCTCAGGCTGTGAGACTACTAAATAAATTAAATATTTTATGGCTTATTCCATTCAGATAAGTTAGACTCTGACCCTATGATGGGCATTAAGAGTGACCACAACAGAAATAAAGAGGGTAGAAAAAAAAATCCATTAAAAAACAAAATCTGAACTGAGAAATAAAACATCAAAACTGTGTATTCGAAAGCATATACGTATTGGTACCAAAACAAATGCATTACACTGAAAAGTTAAATTGTTTAATTTTTTACATTGTCATGCATGTTTTTTCTTCACTTTTTCACATCGACATTAGCTATGTTAGCTAACGTTAGCTAACGACAGCTGACATTGGCTAACATTAGCGCTTGCTCTAGCAGACCTTAATGACATTAATCCTGTCAGGTTCTGTATGAAAATTACAATAATAATTTAAAAAATGAAAACAGCTTAGAGAAGCAGACTTAACATATTTGTGGATTGGGAGTTTCAGGTGAACTTGAGTAACTATTGCTGTAAGCAAGGGTCAACACGGCACTCAGGTCCACAAGAGTAACTATCCAAACCCTGAAATAATTTCAGTACTAGTACTTTTATCAGTAGCAAATATGTGTTTCAGTCCCAAACATGTTTCCTTCTTCAGCTCAGGTTTGTTTTCATTGATGCATGTTTGTTTGTTTTTTTTTTTTTGCTTTTTTTTTAATGCCTCCCTTTTCCTTCACCTGCTCCAGTTTTCCTGTGGGTCTGTTCCTGTGGGCGTGGCAGCAGTGTTGGCAGTAACAGAGAGGCGCACCTTCAAATCATTCTACTCATCATCCTATGCTATATAACGCCGGTCTCATCTCCACTCTGGTGCCAGATTGTTCCACCAGTTACGGTGACTATATCGAGTGCCTCTAGCAATTTTGTCAGCCTTGTATATTATAGAAATTGATATTCTACGTTCCACGGCTCCTGCCATGTTTTTCCTCCGGCTACTCCGGCTTCCTACTACCTGAGATCCAGCTGCGCTGCTCCCGGACCACTCTGCCTGCACCTCGACTACAGCCTCCAATCTCTGTATTTGGGTCCAGACAGAAAACCCCGACATAACACTTAAATCTCTTAAAATATTTACATGGTGTTCTCACCATCAAAGCTTCCATATTATGAAAATGAATTGAAGATTATTTCCCCTATTATGGTCACTTTGGCATTACACACACACACTTAGTGAAGTGTAGCCAAAAAACACTGCAAGAAAAAAATCATTTCAGGCCAGATAATGTTGAGGGAAGCAGCTCCAGGGCAATTTTTCACCTATATCCCCTTTTCACACACAAACTGTAAATAACAATATGGCAAATACCCTATGCTTTCATCTTGGCTGATGCTATCATATTGATGAAATTACTAACCTTTACAGTCACCTACGAAACCCCACATTTTGTTCATTGAAGGAATGGTAACACCAACACATCCTCGTTGTTGTAACTATTCAAATGCCTGCCACGATTCAGCGCAAGAGTGCACATACACACTGTAACAGTATTTCCACACACATACACTGCTACAATCACATTATTCAATGTATGCTCCATAAGATGACACATATTCACGTCTCTGGCGTCCCTTTCCTCCTCTCTCAGCAGAAACATGGCTGGGAGATGAGATGTGAGCAGCGATGATTTCTCTGGCTTGGATGATCCCAGCCTCCCCCACACAGTTAACACCCCAGCCACAGTCGAACTGGACTGGGGCCAGATCCCAACTCAGCACGCTGGACTCGACAAGGCCTGAATATATCCAGGCACTGAGGATCAGCGTATCACTTAAAATAAGCCTTGTAAACCAGTCGGCCTTTTAAAAATAGCACTGTGTGATGTGTGATTTAAAACACGGGGTATGTTCTTGCATCCAAATTTCAAAGGTTAGTTGCCTCATGTAAGGTTTGGACAATTCGGCATGTTTTAGGCGAAGACAAAAGCTAATTTATAAATAGCTACTGAGCAGACTACTGAAGAAATCCTCACAATGAGAGACGCCGCCTTTCCCTGAGTCCTTTTGATGAAAGCAGCTAAAAAGGTCACAGTCAAATTGGGGTTTAATATATCTGACAGTGTTGTCCAGCCTGAGCGGTACAAAGCCACATGACATGGGGCTGCATTCAGAGATTAGATAGCATTCGGAGTTCACACAAAACAATTTAGGCAAAGCAACAACGGGAAAACAAAGATTACATTTGTACACGGAGGATGATCGACCATGTTGGGTCACCTAGTGGCATTTCTGTGTATAAAGTTCACATGCATTTATTAAATCCCACAGGACACTTGGGGCACATCTCAAAGATGACAAGACCAAGCCCTGAGAGCTACAATGTTTCCAGGTAAAGGAGAAGCCCGGAGTGCCTCTGTGCTTTTCTGCATAAATGCTGCACAGTAACTGCTGGTGTGAGGTGGGTGGATAGTCTTTGGCCCTATTAAATATTTAATTACACATTTAGAGTCTTTTGGCCACGTGCTGAATTAGTCATGTCTGATAATGCTGTGCAATGCAGATGACAGGGCTCTGCAGTCTCCAGAGCCCTGCAGCACAACGTGCTTATCCACAGAACCCAACAGAAGAGAGAAGATAAATATGGTTGCTGTTGTCATAGAAAATGACTAGAATTGTACATGAAAGCTTTAAGTGTGACTTGCACTGCATTTAAAGAAAATATGCTTATTTGCTGTACAATCTGGTCACTCACGAACTCAAGCCTGGTGGAGCCTAGCACAAAGGCTGGAGGCAGGGAGGACTGCTCATCTTGCTCTTTGCTCATTGTGCCTTACAACAATTCAAAACCATTGTGGTTACACATTGATATATTTTGACCAAGAGTCACCAATACAGTCAAGAGTTTATCTGCTGTAGGGTTAGAACAGAGTTTAACCTCGGCAGCCATATAACCTGCAGCCCAGTCTCCTGAGGGATAACATTCATATTGTTGATTGACTATTAGCAGTGTGCAATTTAGGTACAGTTTGACTGTTGAGTGCCACAGAGGGTGTCACTTATGTAGTGAGGTGGGAAGTTGAGTTGAGGAGGTGGATTGGTGATGGTGTAGGTGGTTTGGCTACACATTACACACTTCCACTGATCACAATCTTGAGAAGTCTGTATTGTGCATGATCAGGCGATATCACTAATACATTACCTCTATTTTAAAGGTCCAGTAATTCCCAACTTGTCAAAAGCTGACATTATCGGATGGCTGCCGACCTGACCTACAATTATTTGATAAATTGGAGAATGAATGTGACTCAAAATCACCTTTCTTACAAATTTGACCTGTAAAGCTAGTTTTGGTAAATTATTATGAAGCATTTTTTTAGCATGTTCATATAAAATGTTTTAACTTCCTGACAGCAATCAATAAATCATATGCTCTGACAAACAGAAAAGCAATCTGGTGTCTGTGGCGGTCGCAGGTCTCAATAAGCCCCATCTAATTATTACATTTGGATCAAGTGAAATGTATTTGCCTTTCTGCAGGGACTGCTACTTGCTTGGACCTGCAAGCTAGTAGCAGAAGAATGTCAGAGAAACTGCTGCACAAATTTGCCAATGCTAACATACTAGCTTGACAGTGATGTGTACTAACAATAGCCAGGTTTGTTGTTTACATTGATTATAATAATGTGAGTAATTTCCTTACATGTGAAGGAGACATGAGGTAGTTGGATACAGTAAGCAAGGAAAACAATGTGCTACGCACAGTACTCAGCCAATAAGTGTGTCATTTAGCAGTGGCTAACCAAATAACATTAACAATTTACATTTTTGAAAAGCTGAATGTAAATGTAAACTAAATGTGAGACTATTACATGTTACATCATGTTTACATACTTTCATTCCAAGCAGAATGTTTGCAGTAAAATTATCTCTGCCAAATGTGTTTAGTCTTCTTCTTCTTCTTCTTCTTCTTCTTCTTCTTCTTCTTCTTCTTCTTCCCAGATGATGGAGCATTAACATGAGGGAAGTTACCGTCTCATAATATTTAATTCATAATAATGCGTAATTCTTTAAACAGGCAAATGAACAAACAAACAAGCACAAACAAATTATAGGCTAATAGATAACTGTTATTAATCCCTGAGGGGAAATTAGGTCATCATAGCAGCAGGTACATTCAAGTACGAATACAATCACAACATAAGGGCAAATATAGAAACAATAAGAAACAATAAAGTAATGCTGTGATCGTTCATCCTTGCACTGAAACAAATGAAGATGTGTCTCAATCTAATGCTGCTGTTTTTATGTTACTTTAATTTAACATAAATAATCTGAGTAAAAGTCTATAATGACCAACAGATGGCACCGTACTTTATAACCAGCCAACAAATATGATCCAGCAATATTTTTCTGCTCAGATTAGATGCTTCAACACATTAGTTAGACAGACACCAACCAAAGAGGGACATTTTCCTGCAGCGTGCACATATTCATGTCTCACACGAAAAACTGGCTATTGCTTATATATACAGCACAGCATGCTGACATTATCCACAATTTATATATATATATATATATATATATATATATATATATATATATAGAGAGAGAGAGAGAGAGAGAGAGAGAGATGTATTCATATAAAAGAATACTTAAAAACAAACCAAAGTTATTATTTGTGATTAAAATAATGGTTGTTGGTAAAGTATTAGTCACCTTCACGGATGTATGATGTAACTGCTTTCATGGGACCTCAGCTTCCATTGGCTCCAATGTAACTCAGACACTGACGAAAAATTTGAAAACGACAATGGCTGCTCCTGAGGAGGTTAGCTTAGCTGCTGCTAGAGCATCAGTTATATCAGTGAGTTAGTGAGTATATTTTATTGCAAGCAGAGCAAAAAAGGAAGGTTTTTCTTCATGGAAAATACATTTTCGCTCTTCTCCTGACTTTGATTCATAAACTGGCTCTGCTGCTTTATCTGATTGGTTGAAGTTAGCCCATGATATACCTGGATATGCATTTTCTAGATGTTTCTTTGTGACAAACCGTGTGGCACAGGTTATGTGTCTATCTAATCTACACTAGTTTTGGTAGCAAGTGTATTGGGCTTTTCCACAGGCAGTTGGCAGTTGTGGAGGCAACTGCTCTTGGTGTGAGCCTAGCATGCTCAGCAGGATGGTGATTTGCAAACGGCCATGCATATGATAACATTAGATTCTTTCGCTGGCACTATTTGTTTGCAAAGATGGCCAATTGTTCATTTTCAGCAATTTGGCTTGTCTGTTGCATCCAGTTTAAAACCAAAATACTCCCAAATTGGGGATTTTTATTTCATGCTTGCAACAAGCTCATCTATGATTACATTTGCTGAAAATATTGGGTGTGCTGCAGGGACTCCCTGTGTCTTGTGCACACCACGGACACACCTGCATGGGTATATCAGCATATGCCAGTTGTTGGGCTGATGGTGGTGAGTTGGAAACTTCTAAAACAAACCCCAAATAATATAGCATATAATAACCCCTGGGTGATTATTGAAAGTCAAAACACAAGACCAAATACAAAATTGAGACACTCTAAACCATGGTGTGAATATCGCCAATAAAATGTGGGGTACATCTACACACAGAAGCAAAAACATAACCACATCACCACAAAGAGGTCATAAAATAATGTCACAACATGAAATATGTTGGCAATTAAAGCCAATATGCCCCCAAATTACAACTTCATTTTCTCTGTAAAAATAGGAAGATAGGAACATTTATGCCCTGGCTTTTGTACTACATCAAATTATGTTGAATAGCAATATTCAGTCATGCCAAGCATTGATGAACTCCTGCGAATGTAGCAACCGTTAATTCCTCTGTGTGAGTGTGAAGCATTAGGAGACAGGGTGTTTCTTTTTAGATGCTCTTTTATTAGCTTCTAACACAGCTGTTTTCCCCTCTTACTCATCCCTGTGCTATCCCTGTGCACTTGGACTCTAGCTGAACATAATTCCAACACAAAGAGTCTCAGAAAATGCACCCTCAGCTGCCTGTAAATGCAATTCATGACAAGACTGCATAAGACTTTGATTGTGCCAGGAATTTGATTGCTTCATGGGTGCAGCAAAAAGAGGGGACATTGGCAAGCATTTCCAGATGCATCGTGGTTTATTCTGCTACTTAAAAAAAAAAAAAAACTTGTAAATATGTTTCCACACAGGATAACACAACACAATTTTAAGGAAAAGGTTTTGAAGGCACCAAAACTTCAGTCATTCAGTTCAGCCCCAACATGAAATATTCATTTGTGAAACAGCTTGCTCATATGTACTACTGACAACACTGTTTGCTAAGTGGTCTGGAGATGGACTTCTGTGTGCGTGTGTTTGTGTGTGTCCTTTACTTGCACTTGTACATGCCTGTTTGTGTTTGATTGAGGGGAGACAATGACAGTAAAGGAGGAAAGATGTTTTTGATTTTGCTTCTGCCCCTAGAAGCCTTTCAGATCTCTCTGGGCTTCATCACATCAGAAGAGTTTTCCAGCTGTAGTGTATACATTTATTTGTCTGAAAGAAGGGCAATGCCTGAATACACATCTTCTCAGCGACTTGAAGATAGAATGTCTGAGGAGACAGATGTAAACTTTTGCTGGGGGTTGTCCATGAGGATACAAGGGTCAGGGTGCTACAGTGGGCACTAACAACTTCTGCACTAACCTCTCACATGAGGCACTTGAGAGTCAGAGTTGAGTATCAACAGCAGCTGAGAGCAATTAAAAGATTCTCTGCTGTTTGCGATCTGCGTTGCATTGTCTCCACTTCAATGTTACTGTGTTTTTGAATAGTAAAATCAGTGGGCAATAAACTAAGCATTAGTTATAGAAAAAGATAATTTCTAATGAGTTTCACGACAGAGTGACCTTTGGTCTAGTGCTTTGCTTTCAAAACACTTTGGCCATTAATGAAGCTCAGCGCAAATTCATGCAGGACACGGAAGTCATAAGCCCCAGCTGTAGTCAGCTGACAGCCAGCTGATCAGATCAGCTCCAGTCTCCAACCAACCACAGTCACTCTTCCAAATTAGGCGGTCCATTTAAACCCAAGCTGTCATTCACTGATCTCTCCTTCGACACTGCTGCACGCACATCGCGGCTGCTGGCAAGCTTGCCACCACCACCCCAGCCTCCACCTGCTTATTCTGAGTCTAAAACGGCTCAATTTATCAAGTTGCTACACCTCTACTCCTGCGGGGGGTATGCATTGCGCTCCCCAGATTGACCTAGCATGCTGCTAGTCAAATCCGGGGAGCTCCTTGAGCGGAGCCTTCAGCGCCAAGCCTAACTGTATATCATTTGTCGCAATAAATGATTTAAGCAAATGACGAGAGTGTTCCTGAATGAAGTTACATCATATTAAAGTGACTTAGGCTCAGTCCCTTTTCCCAATTTAAAAATAGGTTGAAATCCACTCCCATGAAATGGGACAACCTTACAAAACCATAAAACTTCATAAGTAGTTCTCAATGGCGTCTTACGTAAACAGACATGACCAGACATTACCAATATGTCGTCATCAGCTCGTTTTTTTTTTTTTTTTTTACCTTGTTAACCTAGTATCATCACGATGCCATCTGTCATTTATCTGATGGAAATAGAGAAATCATAGCCTCTCGCATTTTGCTCATAAGCCACTAAAGGTGCTTTACAGCAGGGTTTCCCCCAGTGTATTATAAGCCTGGTGGCCTGCCAGGCTTAAATTTCCCACCACCAGGCTAAACATTGTTTATTTATTTATTCCAAATAGGTTTCTATACATAAGTAACAAAGTTGAAAGCAGAATGGCGACATCTTATGGTCAACACGTGAACACATAGCAGGTCTGAGGTCAGGTGTCTTTTACATCACCTAACACCCCACAAACCACTGCTACTGTCACTACACACAAACCAGGCTACTTGTGATTGAACATAACGGGATGTCACAAAAAAAAGGCCAAAAAACGCGGAGACGTTGAACTTGGTGGTTGACCTGTTGACCAGGTGTGCAGCAGCGCGACGTTGGCTGAGCCACGGGTTGATGAGGCAGCTAGCATGGATGTAGCATGGATGTTAACTCGTCGTCCGCTGCGGTGGCAGAGCAGCCTTGTCCATGCCGCGATGGGAAACAGCGGATTTAATCAAAATGAGTTGGAGGACATGAAATTCAGCAGGTGGACCTGACCAATTATAGTAAGTTTTGTTTTGTTTTGTTTGTTTTGTACTACGTAAACATATTAACGATATAAGTGCGCTAATTTCACAGTGGTTTAGTCTTAAAATGCCACTATTAAATTCAGCGTTAGATAAGCTATGGCGTTAGCTGTTTTAATAAAGTCAAAGTTTCGGTTTTAGGTATGTTTCGCAGAGTCTGTCGCAGCCACCGCCAGCGGGCAACGCAGGGGTCCTCGACCAGAGCTTTTATTGAAGCTCCTTGCACTACTTATAGGCAATATATACTAAACGCTCATGTTGGGTCCACCATCACACCAGCATCAATATGGCAGCAAGCAGAAGCAAGTGTAAACAATGCCAAATTGTTTCAAATGTAAATATATGTCACTGATTATACTTAAATATCTATTATGAAATATCCAATAGTTAGCTTGCACTGTTTTCATGTGGTAGGCTTGTCAATCATTGCAGTATTGGAGCCAGTGATTATTATGGAGCATGAAGCCATAATCGGTGGTTTTAAATGCCTTTACTGGCTCCTAAAGCACGTAATTGACCACCAATTAACTTTTAACACTGATTTAATGCAAGGCAGTTTGAAACCACTCCAAACGCTAGTACGTCATGAATCTGTTACCTATAGGGCACTGCCATCAGTCAGTTGCTGGCCTGTGTCAGGCCCCTGTCACAAAAAAAAACATGCATCGCCGCCGGTGGGCCGCCCTTCCAACTTACCACCGGGCTTACCAAGTTTTCTGGGGGAAACCCTGTTACAGGCTAACATTAGCAGACGGTGCAGACCCAGTCTTCACTTATATTAGAGGAGTGGTACCAAGTGACTTTGGTTAAATTGTGATCATCGTATGCCTTGAAATTATATTTTAGCCTTTCAACAAATGGCATATAAGTAGGTGGTAAGTATTAGGGACAAGTGGTGCACTGGGGATTGGGCCTAGGTCTTGAGCTATGCTGATATGGCTAAAACTGAAGGCAACATTTCAGTGACAGGGCCTGCAAATATTTCCCCAGAGGATGAACCATCATGTTTTCATCACATTATCTGGTAAATTGGTAATATTTTAATTAGGCTATTGGTTTCACAACTCCCAGGCTGTCATGGGTTTCAGTTGATTTTGAAATTAAAAATAAAACAAACTCACAGAGCCACGACAGTTTATTATTATTATCACAACACAAAGTTGTGATATTTTTACAATGTTGCTTTCAACATAAGTATTTAGGGGTTGATTCACTACCAATAAACAATGGGACTTGAGGTGGAAAATTACAGGGCCTGCAAAGGTGTTTTCACCTACATACTGTATATTCTGTCTGATCAGACCTCTATCGGCTCAAGTTTAGTGAAGGTATTGTAGGAATTACGTGAGTTCACCCACACTTGAAGGTCCCATATTATACTGTTTTTCATCAATTTCACACAACTGTCAGAGGTTCAACAACACAGTATTCAATATGCATTGCCCCAAACCCATCCGTGGTCCTGAATTTCAGCTGTTTAAAAGTCGCTCAAGTGAGCTCTACTGAGCGCAGCCTGTTTTCTGTGCCTACACCTTTAAATGCTAATGAGCTCTGTCTGTCAACGCCTACTTGGAGAGCCTTGCCTGCTACGTGTGGCTCTCAAGAAGACGATGCCTCTTACACCTGGGGTAGCATGTGCTAATGTTACGGTAGATGTATCTGTTGCTATGGCTCGCAGAGATGCTTTCGTTCATCCATACCAGTTTGACCCAGAATCGGACCCAGTAGGAGAGGCTCCTGAAGAAGTACAGACTCTGCGGCTGCAGCAGGACGTTTCAGAATGGTTAGTGTGTCTGAATAACGTTAGTTTGTTTGTACGTGTTGTTACAGTTACTACCATGTAGCTAATGGCTAACAGCTAGCGAAAGCTTTGTTTGTCTCCAACAAACACAGCATCGTCTCTTTCTCCAGTCTGCACGTTTCCAGACTTTTTACTGTGGCAACCAAGCTCCATCGTAATATTATTAACATTTAACTCAATTTCTAGCTGACTTCACCACACTCGTAGGCAACTGTAAATATGTATGTATCGTACTTTCCGGACTATAAGCCGCTACTTTTTCCCCATGCTTTGAACCCTGCGGCCCATACAACGGTGCGGCTAATTTATGGATTTTTACAGCTAACGGCCACTAGGGGACCTCCTCAATCTATGGATTGTACAGGTTACGTCCCTCACCTTTAACGCCTGGTTTATTATTATGCTTCTGCGTCGCGGCGACAGCGTAGCTACGTCGTCGACCCTACACCGTCATTGAGCATTCGGAGTTCTGTGCCGAGGGAACGCGTTGTTCTGTCGGTGGACGTCATCAACGTTAGTGATTCAGGTTTGTTATGCTAACAACACATAGTCAGACAGGTGGCGGTGCTAATGGAGCTAACAGCTGTCTGTCAGTCTGACCGAGAAGTTTCTCACTTTACTTCGCTGTTAGTTGAATTAAATGACATTCATGTTGTCTTTAACTGTCCGTGCGAACCAGTCCGCAGCTTTGTGCGTCTGTTTGTGCGTCTCTGACTCTTGCGTGTTGACGTTTGCGTGGTCATAGGTTATGCAGATATGCAACTTGTTTGTTGAAATGTTAATAAAATGGAAGCTTCCCCAAACAGCAGTCTCTTTCCTGACAATCTCCTCTGTGCACTAGCCTTTACATATGGTAATTAAACGCTAAAACACCTGCGGCTTATAATCGGGCGCGGCTTGTATATGTACACATTTGTGTGTTTCCCTAAAATTGGCTGTTGCGGCTTATATTCAGGTGCGCCTTATAGTCCGGAAATTACGGTAAATCAAAATGTGGCGACACTTACCTGTGCCTCGGGTGCAGTTGCTGGGTAACCACTGTCTCTTCTGTTATTCTGTAGCTGGGACAGAATATAGGCACTGATGTTGATTTTTACAACCATCAACAAAGTAATTTGCATGTCTACCTCTGAGCGACGACATCGCAAAACACTGCTATCTTACCGCTGGACACACCGAACTTCACCTCGGTTGCAAACCGTCCCTTGAAAAACAGAATTGTTCCATATTTAGAAACAAAATTACGCGTCCCGTATTCAGTTGAAAAGGGACTCACTTTGTACCGTATTTCCGTGAGAATCAAAATGGTCTTTAAAATGTCAGTGGAATCAATGAATGACAGGGCATTTTATATGAATGTTTACGGTAATCTTATTGCCAGCCCTCTCCTGCTCTGTGACCAATGATCTGACAGCACACTCACACACGAGAATAACAATGCAGAATCCGGTTCTTCTCATTGGTCGAGGTAGAAGATACCGGAAGACAAGCGGCTGGTGCAACTGGGAAAACAAACCAGCATGGCTAACACGGATTCACGGGACACTGCAGACGGTATGCCTTCCACCACGAGCAAAAAGTAAACATGTTGCTGGATAATGTCTACAAGGCGCACTGCACTGTCTACCAACGCACTTTTTCTGTCGCCCATGGTGGATTTTTTGACATGAAACAGCATGCTTCTAGTGGTGGACACATTAGAAACGTGAGGGACAACAAAATCCAGGGGGACCCTTGACCGGTTTGTTGTCCACCATGCAACACCAGAGGCAGATATGGTATGTAAAAAAAAATACGATTTTCTTTTTACCCTCTGGTTAAGGTTAATATGGGAAAGTGCAATAAATGTCAGTATTTTATGGCCAAAACATTTGTTTAGTGCAATAAACACATATAATTGATAGATGAATACATAAAATAGATAATACATAAAAGTAATACATAGATGAATAATAGATAATGAGTACACACTATACTGTATACATACATATATACAACCTTACACATATCTTACAAGTTCAAACAGTTAATATACTTGATGGATAGATGGATGGATAAATAAATAAACTATACAGGTACTTAAAATACTTTACAAAATTATAAATATATACAAGAAGATTTTTTCTATTTATTTACCACTGCAAATGACCTATGAGCCACTTATGACTTAGGTCATACTTTTCATCTCCACTGGCAGGCTAAACATCTCTATGGACGAGCTTTATGAAAAGTGACTGCAAACACCCTTCTGGAGCGCCTCACTACAGTACCTCAGGAGAAGGAAATGTGGCAGTCCAAGGGAACAGCAGAGAGGTGGATGCAAGTTATCCAGGCAGCTGACCTCCCCAACATCCAGGCTGTTGTATCCTTTGTCCTCAGCCTCCCATATTCCACTGGGTTTGTGGAGAGGATGTTCTTTTTCATGAAAAATAAGTGGACTGATGTGCAGAACAACTGTTCTGCTGAATTAATTAGGCGTGAGCGCATTGGCAGGACAGATTTCTGTTAAAAACTTTAGTTTTTTGCACTAAAAAATACATTATTGAATAACCATTTGTTTTCCATGTATTCGTATCACTCATAAACATGCATCGAATTAAATTCAGGTTCGAGTCAGATAATTTAAAAATAGTTTCACACACAAAAATAAGGCAAAACATTTCACAAAGCCAGCAGGGGTGAACACAGTCGGGTCAGCCAGCCCTGCGAAATAGGTGTCCCTTATTTATTTTTCAGGGAGTTGGCAACCCTACCTCGAGGATGAACGCCCCCCTCTCGGATATCTCCTATCATTGCACAGAGGAGGTCGGCCTATGAAAAGAACTCCTTTCGTTACGTCACGACAGGAGCTGAATCTGAACAGTCTGTAGGAGCCCTGTGTTACCAGTGGGTGGGCTGCAGAGACCATGCAGGAATCGTTTGCTTTCCTCATTCTGGGAGTTGGCAGGCTAACCCATTGTGATAATGTACCTGTAAAGAATCAGGCATACTGTCTGCAAAGGCAGTGTTGTAGATGGAGAATTCTGTTCACTAACAGTACTGATGTGAGAACCTGACCATGGAAGTCACTCCCACCATTGTTCGTCAAGTCCTATAGTCATCTCACTTGAAATATTGAAATATACGATTTTCAGTGGTACCGTTTTTATTTTGTCCACATTAGTAAGCTTTCAGAGAACATGAACAAGATGTTTACATTTACTGAGTTCTTTAATTTGTATTTCTTTATTTATTGTTTTTTTCATGTTATTTTGTAACATAATAGTGGTTTCCTGGTGCACCAGATCATCTCTTGGCTTTCATCATCAAGACAGGGATGACAGGGAGATACAGTTGAGATGCCTGAAAAACATAATGTAGAATGAAGTTTATACTTTCTTTCTCTCGTATTTCTCAGGACAGTTTAATCTCAGCTTGCAAACTTGATACATGATAATGCCACCCTTCTGTCTGTTATTTAAGCAACAGTAGATAGCTACAACAAAAGACTACAGTGAGCAGCTGCTAGAGGCTATGCTGCCCCCTATTGTTTTGCAACTACCCTTAAATTATGTCAATTTCTTACAAGTTACACCTTCAAGTATTTTTTTTTTGTGTCCATATTATTTGTATTCATTTATATAAGTATGTGCTATATTCACATACCATATACAATCTGTCTGATAAACAATATTTATCAAAGAAGGATAAAAGTGACTTGAAGTTCACTGTGATAAATTCCACCACTCACGTCTGTCTCTACGCACGGAGGAGTTCTCCATGGTCCTGATCCTGTGATTGTGAGCAGCTATAGAGCTGCCAGTCCACACTAGCTGAACAGCTACCACCAGTTGGAACTAACTGACCGAAGTGAAGAGTCTCCTGCAGCAGATTCACACCACTCTTTTCACAACAAACACTTAAGTAGAAGAGCTAGTTCAAGTGTTTGGTAGCGTAGATGCTGGCTCACCTGACAGACTTATTGGGACTGTTCACAGAACAGAGTCATTATTAAAGTTCCACCTGTGCTTTTCTATGATGAGTCAAAATAAATGAAATAAAAGGTGTGTTAGATGAGCCAAGACCGGACCAGTGATCTTGCCACTGAGTGGTTGACTCCATTCAATACAAAAAGTAAAACAAAAAAAAGGGTATCAATTTGCAAAATATGGATATTTGGAAACAAAGTTATGAGAACTGAGGAAAAAGGGTCCTAATCCTTATTTGCATGGATTTGTTTCCTCCTCTGTACTGAGCACAATCATTAGTTCAGTCAGACAACTCACATTTGAAATGTTTATTCGAGCAGCAAAACATATCAAGAGTTTGGCATGTAGACTGATTTGCTTGCATAGAGATATTAGTGAGATAATGCCCTCCAGCAGCCAGAGCCAACAGGTGGATGCTGGGGTGGTGGTGGGGCTCAAAGATTTGACAGATTCCCTGTACCCTTCTCCCCCCAAGTCAAGAGCCTCGGCGTCATTCTGGACAGCACCCTCTTATTCGCACCTCACATTAAAAACATCTCCCGGACTGCCTTCTTTCACCTCCGAAACATCTCCAGACTCCGCCCATCACTGTCCCAGTCCAGCACCGAAATCTTGGTTCATTCATTCGTCACTTCCCGCATCGATTACTGCAATGCCCTCCTCACCGGACTCCCCGCCAAACTCATCAGCAGACTGCAAATCATCCAGAACTCAGCCGCCCGGATTATCACCAAATCATCTGACCACATAAACCCTTTTCTCATCCAACTTCACTGGCCCCCTGTACAATACCACATCCACTACAAAAACCTCCTCCTCACATACAAAGCTCTCCACCATTTAGCCCCCACTTACCTCTGCGACCTCCTCCATGAATACAGCCCCTCTCGCACCCTCCGCTCAACCTCTGCTGGACTGCTAACCATCCCCACACCACGCCTCAGTACCATTCAGCTGCTCGGCACCCGGCATATGGAACTCCCTCTCCCCACACATAAGACAGTCAGACTCCATCACAAGATTCAAATCTAAACTCAAAACCCACCTGTTCAAACTGGCATACTCACTCTGACTGGTCACTGTGCGCTACACTTGTCTTTTCTTTTTTATGTCAATGTTTGGTTTTAACAATCTGTGATGTTGTCATTTTCTGCTTTTAACCTATGTAAGGTGGCCTTGGGTGACTTTAAAGGCGCCATCAAACAAATACAATTTATTATTATTATTATTAAAGAACATTAACAGGCAGAGAGAGAGATGGGACAATTTTGCAGTTTAAATACACCGCCACATTTTCAGGGCGTGTTTGGTAGATGGATGAGTGAGGAGAGTGGGGCACGTCATGTGTATATCAATGCAGCTCGAGTGGTCTGCCTGAACTAGCTCACAGGAGTCACTCCATTAGTGTCCCAGGCAACAGCAATGAGGATTCTTCCTACAGGCGAACAGAACACAGTGACGTTGTATTTCCATTTACACTTCTGGGCCACACTGCAGCACATGATGTAGTACTGATGACTGTCTCCTATGACAGGTATCGCACTTCTGTTCAAGGTGAGATTCAAATCACTGCACATTATTTACACTCCATCTCTTCCAATATGGCACAATGGCTTCAGCGGGTGGCCGAAATTAAACTATATAAACTTCTGCTGGAAAACATGCACTTATAGCCAACAACAGTAATAAAAGTAAATACAAGCAGGTTTGCATTACTGAAAGTACTATCATGATGCACTAAATCTCTTCTTTATTTTTTAACTTTTTATCCAAACATTTATGTCATTTCAACAGGTTAGTTTTTTTTTTCAAAGTAAGTGTTTTCTAATGTTTACTGTAGGAAAAGACAAATTAAATGATTTGAGTACTGAAGGAAAATGCCACAATTCAAATTATGTTTACAGGCATTGGAGAGTAACCCTCTATATGCGGAAAAAAAAAGCTGTATAAAGCTTTTAGTGTCTCCAGAAGTGTGAAGTCTGATAAATGACCTTAACAAATGTTATTGAGTCAATGTATTTTGAGGCGCAAGATTTTAAGTCTGAAAATATAAAAATCTGAAGGTGTGAAGAAAGAAGTGAGGTGACCATAGGCTGCTCCTCAGCTCTGCTTGAATGAAGACATCTCAAGTAATTTGATACATTGCTGTTTTGTTTGGGGACATTTATGTAGCATACAACCACATTATAAATGTTAAAATAAAAGAAGATTAAATAAAAATATCATACATAGTGAATTATAAGGGGCATTAAGGGTTATATTCAATGCTAAATGATAGTGCACTAGCAAAGCATCTCTGACCGAAACAGATGCATTTCATACCAGGCAGCCATGTTGAGAACAGACACGGAAGGACAGAGAGGGACTCACATGCACTAAACCCTCCCAAGCTACTAAAACAAAGAACAGTGACCCTCATATAACAGAACAAACAGAAGCTTGTTAAGACCAAAATATATATTTCTTCTTATGCGGTGACCTCTAGTGGCTGTAGTTATAATTATGGCAGCAAAGGAGGAAGTCATTACATGTATAAGTATAGTATATGTAAGTATAAAGAGAAACAAAGTCTGCTGACAGGGTGAACAATTGGGTTCAAAAAGCACAGGACTTTCATCCAGGAGACTGCAGAAACGGAATGCTACTTAAGTTACATTTATACAGTATGAACATGTACCTGTGCTTTCCTATGATAAGTCAAATACAAATGAAATAAAAGGAGTGTTAGATGGGCCAAGAATGGACCACTGTAATCTTGTCATTGAGTAGTTAAATAGATTCCATACAAAAAGTAAAAAAAAGCAAAAAAAAGCAAATATATTTCAAATATCAACTTACAATCAATATTATAATTAATATATGCTGAATTAGCCCTGAAATTAAGTTTAATATATTTCTTTAGAAATACATGGGTCAAAACTCCCCTGAACCAGCTCATTTTAAATCAGCGACCAAAACACCCTTTAAAGTGAAACTCTCACCAAAATGCGACCCAGGCTTTTTTTTGTGAATGTATATGAGTCAAACCGTGTAAAAGCATAATTACAACGAAAGAGGCACTTTTAAGATTCACCGTATTTTTGTTTTCGGGCAAGCTAATTTTCAATGGAGCGCAGGGGCACTCTTATGCTAGCATCAAAATCTCTATTTTTAAAACACTAAGAAGGCTCGTAGTATCACCAGGGTCTCTACACATGAACACGAGCATTGAGGACATTGTTTGTGTATGCAGAGTTTACTAAAAAGGAAGTTCAGTCAGGACCACTTTTGTCAAAATAATCTTTATTTACTTGCACAGTTTTATTTGGCGGTATGATACTGTTCTGGGACCCCCTGCTCTTCCACGCGCTTGCGTGGAAAGCCTGAGGCAGGAAGAGCACCTTCCTGCCCTTCACGAGCCATCATGAACGGCATAAGCAGGGAGCGCAGCAGCAAAGAAAACCCAGACAGAGCAGAGCACCAACGTGAATACAGGAGGAGCTGGGGTGGAGGTGGGTTGCGAAAGTGCCAGCAGCAGAGGAAGCAGGAAGGAGGGTCGGGCGAGAGCAGTTTAAATACCCCGCTCTGAATGCAATTTCCCAATAGAGAGCAGGCACGCAGAGTCAGCTGAGCCATCAGCTGATCTGCACCGGCGATGACAGCTATGCAGTTAGAGCTTGACGTCGTGGCCTGCCAGAACTAACGCTACGCTCAATTTTTTGAACAACTCACGTTAGCAGACAAAAAGTGTCGATCCCCGAGTGTGACCTAACAGGAAGGCTTGAGGAGCGGTCCACCATTACTCTCCTTCCTGTTAGGTCCTTTTTTTGATGCTAGCATTAGAGTGCCCCTCGGTTGCTTTTTGACGAGTTTCACTTTAAAGCAACATCATATGGTAGTTTATATTTTAATGCTATTTGACACCCCCATTACTACTGAGTGCAACATGACTGTCATTTTAATCAGAGAAACTATGAATGAAGTAAAGAAAAGATCCCCTGTGAAGTCCAGACCCAGTGATACTGGCTGATGACTCCTCTGACAGTAACAGCATAGCAGACTAACATAAGCCGAACCAGAGACAATAACATCAGGCTATAAAATGCTACCACCATCTGTCAAAATGGGCTGACTTGGTTTATGATCAAAAACTTTGCTTACACAGCCAAATATTAAGCAAGTGCAATAACACAGGACATTACTTGTCAAGCCAGCTAAAATTAGTTACTATTCAAAAGAGCAAAAGGTCGAGTTCAGCGTATGTTTGCAGCCTTTTATTTAGTCTTTTTGTCTCTTTTTAGTCTCTTTAGTTTTGTTATTTAGTCACTGTCTCTTTTATTTGTTCTTAAAATCCTCCTTCAGCATCTTCTTCAGTCTCTTCACCTCGGTCATGATGTCTGTAGAAGCTGCTGAGCCCAGTTCCGATGCCTGCTTACCTCCGCTTCTGGTGACCATTCCGCAGAGTCAGCTAGCAGAGCTAACTTGTAGCTACAGTACGCAGCGGTTAGCCAGAGGACATCAGAGGGAAAACCAGAAACCACTTTCTCCTAAATATGACAAAATCACTCAAAGGTTGTGCTGTGTGATATGTGCTGTGTACTGTGATCCTGCCCTCTCACTGAAGTTACATGGTGCAGAAAGAAGGGACAGGGAGTTGGACTGGCTGAGACAGACACCATTCACCCTAATACAAGTCACTGTAACATTTAATTACTTTGAAAGCTACAGTCTGGAGTTCTGAGAAAAAAGTGGACTTAGCCAGAATACTGAATGACACAGCTCACAGGTCCCTCCTCCTTCCTCTCTGCTGCTGCAGCCCTGCCTTCAAAGCCCCTCCCACAGAGGAGCCTGCCCGAGCAGGCTTGTAACCATGGTAACAGAGGACGCCAGATAACCAAGACATTCAAAATAACAACAACATAAGCCCTGCTTGTTCTATTTCTGATCAATAAAAGTAAATTACAATGACAAGTGCCTCATGCCGAGTCACTGTAGATATCACGAGTAACAAACACTATTCCTCACATCATGGTAGACGGAGTTACCAGCTAGTCATTCAGGTAATCATCAACACCATGCTGCCTTTCTGAAGCATGAGCAACATCATTTCTCTAAACCAATTCAACCACTTCAGAGCGTACTGAACACAAACTAACGTTATTATAACTGCCCGGTCACTTGAAAGACGCGTTTGATAACCAGTAGCCATAAATACAGAGCTAAAAAACAAAGTTAGCATACAAGCTAATAAGCTAGATTTAGCAGCAAGCTACGTCGCTCGACTGAACATTGTACGGCAATACATGCTTTTGGGAGTATTACTGTAGCCGCCACGACCATAGCCTTGTGGTTAAAACATAGAATTACTTGTCCAGCAGAAAAATCCGTACAGATCCCGCAACTCCTCCACCTCTGAAATGATGCTCTGATATTTATCCTTGTTTTCTCTCTGGCTCGGTCCAAGTCTTTCTTTTGACGCTGCTTTTCTTTATCAGTCATTTTATTTGGTGAGCATTGGTGGGGCATTTTTTGGCTCCGTTGTTGTTGTCTGTTCTCTGCCATTGTTTACAGTTTGTGCTTGAACATATCTGACCAGGTAAGAGCAGGCACTGCACCTGTGTGGGGGAGGGGCACAGCCCAGTTCACGCTGTGAGGGAGGGGGCTGCCAGCAGCATGTGCACGAGAATGATTAACACTTTTCAGACACTCCCCTTGGCTCTGATTGGTTGTGTTCACCCGAGTGCAGTGGAATTTTGCAAATCAAATTACAGCCACTGGGTGGAGCCACAGACAGTTGACCTGTATCTTATTCTGCTGTCAGATCATAATGACAGCTTTAGCAAATATAACAACAAATAGTTACAGACTACAGCTTTAAAGTTAAATAGTTACATAGTGTTGCTTTAAATTTTCTGAATAAATGTATTTGTTTTAATTTTTATTTATTTTTCATCATATATTTGAATCTGACATCCAGTTATATATCCTATACGTTTTTTGCTGTTCCTAAGCTTTTTACATGCCACAATGATTTGTCATCTAGCACACCTTGAAATATTCTGTCAAAAAATATAAGAATCATCCTGCAAAGCCCTACCAGGTGAATTAGTATGTAATTTACAGGTTACAGGTAACCCTAACCCAACCAATTTCACAAACAACACTGCAGAGAGGACTCCACAGCTACAGCAGCTACATCCCTATTTAACAAAATCTCCTTGTATGTGAGGTATAGAAGTCTGACAGGTGTGAGAAAATGGTTGATGTTGTTTCTCCCAGCTGGTACATCACTCAATTACTACATTCCCTGAACGCTTTCCTATAACCTGTAAGCCCCCCTGTGTTGTGGCTATTTACTGTGAACATGTCCTCATTGTATGGTAAATGTAGGTGGTGCAACTGACCTGACACATCATCCAATTGAGGCTGTTTGACTCCAGAAGAGGGGGCTGGTGGGTGAATTTTCTATTGAGAGGAACCCCCTCAGCTTTGAACACAGTAAAGGCTGAATCTGGCAGGAAAACGGATGATTTGGCCTTCAAAATAAAAGGGGGAAGTGGAGAAGGCTCCATTCATGTGTTGTGTCAATTTTTATGTTCAGGTTCGCCATAATGCACAACAGAAACAAATGCTATACCAAAACCTGAATAAACATTGACATATTTCTTAAAACACAAACTGAAAATTCAGTACATTTGGAGCTTTGTTCACCAAAGTTCAGAGTGCATGCTTGTGTGAATGTATTTTGTTGTTGTGATTACACAGGATATATATGGTAGGTTTACCACATAGGCCTACATTATATTTACTCAACAAAAAAAAACAAAATCAAAAAAAGAAAATTTTGGCCAAAATCATTCATCTTCATGTATACACATGTACGCTATACATTTTCTGAGATCACCAATCTTTTGAAAATAAAAAAGGCAAGAAAAAATTAAACATGGAATAATAAATACAGATATGAAGTGTTTGTTCACATTAAATGAGAATGTATTCTTAATTTAAACGTATTTATCTTAATAGTGTTTCAGCATCAATGTGATGCATAATTAACTTGAAAGTGATATTCTGCTCCTCTCCAAGTGCTGCTTTAATCAAGAGCTCTTCCACAGAGTGTTGCAGCGCCTCCCCCCAATTAGGCTTTTTATTTTGAAATATTTAGCTGGAAGTCATTTTGGTAGAACTTGACTCTCTTGACAGCAGCGCGAGCCCCGGGCTTCCAAATAAGGAATCCGGCTGTTGCTGCGCGCGGACACACAGACAGACACGGACGCTCCAGAGCCGCGAGCTGGGGACTGATGCTTCCGAGTCGCGCGCGAGCTCTCTCTGATTTGCCGCTCCGTTAAAGCTGACAGAGCATCCACCTGGAGACTGTAACCTGGAGACGGGGCGGATTTAGACGTGCGGATCAACTTTTTCATAGAATTCTCACATTTTCTGGAATAACAAACACAGCTGTTATTAAAAAAAACCAACAAGGATTTCCCCTCATAAATGAAAGAGAAGCGGAGGACGTTCAATTTTGGAACAATGTCAGAAAAAAACAGTCAGTGAATACATTCGGGATTTTCTGAACCCATTTTACGCACTGGGAACTAACGGACATTGTGAACTCCTCTCTGAGTTTCCCCCATGTTCTCGCTCACGTTTAATTCGCTCAGAAAAAGGCGGAATCTCCATGCTTAATAATGTGTTTTGAGGACTTATCCTAGGACTTATCTCCGGGCTTTTGGGATTGATGAATGCCCTGTGAACGCACCGAGCTTTGACCGCTGACAGTATGCATCAGGAGGACTGGTAACTTACTCAAGGTAAATTCTATTTCAATTTTTTTTTTTCATATCAATCCCATTCAGTCTAAATGACTTCTTCACTGACAGCTGCTCACATTCAAGTTTGCTGTAGCTCACACACATGTCCACAGCGCAGCTTGTTTTGGATCGCCGCTGCGTTTATTGGTGAGATGCGTGTCGATGTAGTCAGGGATCGCAGCCGGTTTGGGTGAAAATAATAAGCCGAAAAAGACACTAATATTGAGTTAGTTCATTTGATGGAGACTTGTTGTTGCTGTTTTGCCCCCCTTAAGCTGTGGTCTGCTTTAAGTCTGGTTGGAAAGAGAGCGCTGTCTCTAATATTCCAGTGTCACACACCCAAACGGTTTGTGCTCAGGGAGACGCACCGGTGGTGGATGGACAATGGCCGTTTGGATTCCTCAGTCAGACCCCTGAGGATGGAAGACGGCTCGTTTCTCTAGGGAGATATTGTCGCCTAACTTTATTTTAAAACCGGTTCATTTGTTGTTATCAAAGGTCAAATATGAGCTTAAACGTCTTTTAAGATATTCTGTATAGTGAATAAACGCAACTCTTTTAGTCGGCAGCAGTGAAAGACACCCCGCCGGGCGGGATTTGTTTCAGTAAATAAATACAATTTAACTTTTTTAGCTGGCTCCTTGCACCGCTGGCTTAATGTTGTATTGAATCAAATTGTTACGTTTTTACCCTTTTGAAAATGCCAGCTGATATTCGACTCACTGGGTGCCTTTTCAAAGCAGGGTGTAGCTTTGCCAGTGTGCATGGCTGCATTTAAATGCAATATTTTGAAATAGAGTTTGGTATTTTTTTTTTTTTTTTCATCCAAGACAAAGCGCGGCGTATCCGGGAAGATTACATTACATGACTTATCGAAGTTTGTCGTATTTTGGATAATTTCCTAACATAGCCAGAGTAAACAAAATGGAAAACTTTAAAGTTATTAAGTGTCGCTCTTAAATGACTGTATTGTCATAAATAGTATATCTAGTATAATGTATAACATTTACCTTCTGTAAAGAAATCCTGCATGTATTATTTACCTGCTGAAATGCACGGAGAGTGCTTCAAGTCGTGTATTGGTAAGACATGATGATGAGGCGGGTTGAAATCATGCCCAACGATGCTCAGGGGAAAAACCAGAAGCACGGAACTGATTTCCTTGCAGTGGAGTAGGCAGATGAACGCTTTGAGCCTCTTGCTGTGGCGCACTTTCAGTCAGCTTGGTATCACTCACTGATGGCTGGCAGTCTCATTCGCAATAGAATGGGTTGTCATTCACTGTCCCCTTCTGGTGCACAGAGCCTCCCTCATCTCTCCCTGTACTGCAGGAGGACTCACTCATGTCCAACATGTGGAGAGCTGCATGTGCATGAACATGATGACAATGACACAGACAGGCACGGTTAGTGTCTTTGAAAAAAAACTTTTATAACAGTATTTTAATTGGATTTCCTGCTAGTAGGCATTTAGCTTTGAGAGAAAACATCTACTTCAGTGTGCATTTTCCTTGATCAGTTGACGTGAAAAAATATCCAACCTCAGACCTTTTCATGTAACCAGATCAAACTATTGGGGGCGCTATGCAAACACATAAGCCCTTCCTCTTGGTTAGTCAGGTGAAGTTTCCATTAGCTTATGCGATGTAATGATCACTGTTGATTTATAGCAGCGTATTGGCGTTTTTACTCGGGGACACAGCTGAAAATGCGGCGTCATACTGGATGTTTTCAACAGGTGATGACATGGTCTTTAATTCTCTTAATAAAACAAACTGTTTGGGGCTAATTTCATTGTTGACAAGGAAAGTGCAGGAGCTTGTATTGCCTTTACTTTTAAGATGTTCATATGCTATAATATGGGATGGTTCATACCTGCTTGTCTACCGCCAACAAAACAAAAAGCGAACTGAAAAATCCCTTCCACACATGTATTGAGGTATTCTGCAGAAGGAAAGTCTACTTGCCACATTAAAATGGAAGCTACCCCTTCTCCCTTATCAAAAATGACAGAATACATGAATATGCACACATTTTTCATTTCACAAGTTTAACTGCTGGACACAAAATGTTTCCTACTTCACAGTAAAGTCTATTCTCAGTGTGTGTGCACTTCAGGCTTTGAGTTTCCACAACCTCAATGGACCAGGCTTCCAATCTGTTTGTGATATCACAAATCCTGCTTATCGGCCCACTTCTTAAAATCACATTATCAGTGAGCACAGATAAAATTTACATTTTGAGCAGTTTATCGATGTGAAGACATCCTTTTAGAGCCAAACTGCACGTATATCATTCTACACAGTGAATCTCAAACATTCAACTGAGGGAAGGATACAACGGACAAGACTTCAGGAATGGCTGACAGTATAGTATTAAAGGCAATTTTAAAGGCAATATTTCTAGACTTCTATCAGTCAGCTGAGTTATATAAAAATTGTATAAAAACCTCAGAAAGAAGGTGCAAACTATCATAAGGCAGTAAAACGCTCCATTGGAACTGGTATTAATAATTATTATCTTGTGGTAGCAGCTAATTCAAGCAGCCCAACAGTGCAGATGTATCCACATGTAGAGATAAATTAGGCATTTAAAGGTCAGATTTTATTCAAAGTGCCCTGTTGTCCCTCTGTGTATTGTACTGGTGAAATATACTGTTCCAACTCATGTTTCCCCTTTACTGAATGGATCCTCCACTTATACCCTTTTTCACTGGTCAAAAATCCTACTTAAACCCACAAAGGTTGTGCTTTGTGCAATGGGAATAGGTAAATCATTTGACTCTGCAGTAGATACAGGTTTTTATCACCTGGGCTTGGCTTCGCTTTCATCTAAACGGGTAAAATTATTTTTGACCTCTCATTATTATTCAAATCTTCAAATCAAGGCCCTGCATATGAAATCCGGGCAATATAAAATATAGATTGTTATCATGATATGAGACTGTTTATCATCTCAGATTTTGAAGATTGTTACATTGATATGGAAGAAGTGTTGTCGTTTCCTGTTTTTAAAGGCTGCATTACATTAATGTGATGTCATTTTCTGAACTTACCAGACTGTTTTACCTTTTCTAATACTGGTCGTTACCCACTTAGTCATTATATCTACATCACTGATTGTTATTTGTCAAAGATGTAATTGTGTCAATATTTTTTGAAAGTACCAAAAGTCCTCTCAACAATATTGTGGTAATATCAATATTGAGGTATTTCGTCTAAACATCTATGAATTGCTTTTGATGGGATTTTAAAGTATCAACATATATTGTGTATTTCTAAATAGCTTAGAAAATAGCATGATATTATTTTAAGGCCATAACGCACAGCCCTACTGTTTAGTATAATAAACATGCTGTATATTATACTAAACACATGACACCACAAAGTGTTAAAGGGACCTCCTAACCCTTCTACAGACAAGAGGAGAGTCAAGTGCGTGCAGGATTTTTCCGCTCTTATGACGACATGCATTTCTGGGATGGTGCCAGGTTTAGGGTCGGAGAACCCCCCTCACCCCCAGGTACGGATATTAGCAGTCAACTGTTTTATCCTCAAGAAAGAGAGCACATAACAGAAATAGACTCAACATTAGTGCCCTGACAGGCACGGCTGGCTCAGAGTCACACGGATGAGACAAGCCGGCAACACAACACAGGCCTTTTCAGAGGCATTCATGCATGTTTTTTTAACCTAGATGTCCTCCTTTGTTTCTGCGTCTTACATCCTCCCGCTGGCTCGGAAAATACCCGCGCTGTCGACTCGCTCGTCTTCGCTGCATCTTCTCATCCTCTGATCACTCTCCTCCCTAAACAAGGCCACAGTGTCCAAGGCTATGTGCTATCAGAGAACCTCATATCTGAATTTGTGACATCAGAGGGAGGAAGAGAAGACAGTGAGGGGTAAAACAGAGGGAGTCATTGAAAGAGGTCAGATGAATAGATGGGTGACAAGAAGACAGTCAGCGGGATGATAGAAGATGGATTAAAGGCGAAATAGAGAGGGACTGTAGACACAGGGCTGTGTGACATAGACAGACAGTGCTATTCTGTTGCCTCTGGGATCCACAGATCGCTTTGTATGTGACACCAACCATCCTTTGGACTAAATACACAGCAATCAGTCAGGACAGACAGGCTCGTCTCACGCACGCACGCACGCACGCACGCACGCACGCACGCACGCACGCACGCACGCACGCACGCACGCACGCACGCACGCACACACACACTTTAAAGGTGAACATGGCAAAATCCCATGTCTTAAAAGTTCCTGATGGCTCCCTGACGCTGCTATGTGGAGAATGTCTTTACTTGGAGCAACTTGGAGGTTGACCAGATCCTCCAAACCATTGGCTGTCCTAATTAGGGACTAAACATTGCGTTTGGGAAGGGTGCTTAATGGGCCTTGGCCAATGTGTGTAATGAGACAGGAACTTAGGCTGATAACCATGTAACAGCCAAAAATGTTACCATGAAGAGACTCAATGGTTATGCCATGCCTCAGCCCTCATTCTCGACTCCGGATCATTGTTTAGTTGTGATTGATTTAAATTATCACTCATATCAGGGATAAAATTCCTGTCTGAAGTCAACACCTGCTTACTCTGTAGTCTGCTGGTATGGCTTCTGGTATGTCTAAGCTTCTGTATCTTCTGCCAGATGGCAGCCGGGTGTACAGACTGTCCCTGGGGTGGCTGTTGCCTTTTAGTATCTTTGGGCTCTGTGCAGACATCTCACTTCACCAATGTCATCAATGCTCTGTAGGTGGTACCAGTGCTGTTGTGGGCAGTTTTTAGTCACCCACTGTTGAGCCTTCCGGTCCCGGGTTGGTGTCGGATGGATGGGTTGGTGTAAAGCACTGTTATTGTGGTTTGGTACTAACAATCAACATGTTGTTCAATCTCTCCCAACCCTGTAATTTTTTCCCCTGCAGAACAAACAAAAAAAAGTAGAAAAAAGTAGTTGTGTTATGGTCACCTGATAAATGAAAGTCCAATATTCAATCTCTTTTGGCTGTTTTTGTCTCGATCAGCTCTTGAGAAAATTGTGTGGCAGCTGTGACCTCGTAACCGGACACCTACAAGTCGACATGGCCTAACTTCCTGTGTGGCGCTATAGAGAACATCCACTACTTATATGTTATATTCCAGCAAGGCTTTTTCTGGTTGCCAGTAGGTGATATCCTCACGCTGGGATTCTGTCACACATGAAAGTTGAGTTGGATTGGACCAGGCCTGGCCATTGCAATGATACGGATATATATATTTGGGATATATGTAGCGATGATAGACATGTCATTGATTGGAAAAAGATTAGTTCAATAAAATGTTTGATAGTTTCATGTGTATACCTTCCATGCAAACCAATGGAAAGTCTATAAGAATTTGCCCCGTCTCAACAGCCGGTCATATTCCTTGATAATGGAGCAAGAGTGATCCCATCGCAGTGCAAACCAGCGACCTCTTCTGCCTCCGTCTCAGTCTTCTGCTGCCCCATCTCCATGTCACTCATCCTCCTGAGCCACTCTTCGCTGCTAAAGTGTCTCAGGTCCCTAAGGTAGAGTGGACAGGCCGGCTCTGCCCGCCTCTGCTTTGCCACCCAGCCTCTTTGCTCTAACTATGAGCCCAGAGACACTTAAGCTGCAACAGCAATAGTTGTGTCTTTTTCTGTATTGTGTACACTAATGTGTTAATTATAAACAGCGTGCCTTGATAAACTGGTTAAATTATAATTATATAATAAAGAGGTTAAATTCATTCTTTTTCACATGATAGAATTAGGACAGGTCATTAAAAATGATCAATGATTATTGATAATCCCTTGTACAGATTGTTATAATTATTGACAGATATGGAACTTCACTATTGTGATAGACTTCTCATTGGACATGGATCTAGTTAGTACATCAATGTATAAAACATGCCATATCCTGTTATATTAGCTGACCAAGTTTAAAGTCCATCACATTACCTCTAGAAATGACAGCGTTTAAGTTTGACCCCTGTAAATAGCAGAATTTAATTTTGTAAATAGAATTTTTAATTATATACAGAATGGGTGACTTCCTGTAGGGTTTTGGCGATGGCATCAGGGGATTTTTCGGTCTAACATACTGCAAGGGCAACTTTGTTGAAATGTTGTAGGGGGCACTATTGAGCCAACTCCCAATCCTGTGACATATACCAACTGTTCACCTCCTCTGACAGGTGTGCCAATTTTTGTGAATTTTCAAGTGTCCCTAACTCCTCCGAATACATGCAAACATGGAAAAATAATAATCCCCAACCCTGGCACTAAATATCTGGCTCTTCAGCTGGTAAATGCACCTCAATGTTCAGCAGCCAGTTCTAACTGCTTATGCCTGCTGCCTGGTGCAGGGCTGGTAGTGTACAGTGGGTTTATCAAAATTAATTCACTGATAGCTGATCATATGAATAATTTTTGTAGTTGTTTTGGAAGGCATTAACAAACAGTGTCAACTTGCTGACAGATTCGTCAGGTCAGAAATACTAATATGGGTCATTTTTACTTGCAGGAAGAATTGATGTGTTTTGTTGTTTTTCTTAGAGGGCGTGTTGACTAAAAAAATATGCTTGGTCTCCATAAGAACTATGCATTCCCTTTCTCTAGACAGTTCACAATCTGCAGTGTGAACCATGTGTGCACCACGACAGCCGAGAAATGTAAGCCACCTCCAGGCAGAATTTTCTAATTTCATGGGTAATGTCAAGGACTGCCATGCAGTGTGGTTGGATGGTTTGTTGCCAAGGTGTGAGAAAACATTCATTCCAAACAGATAAAATTATATATATTACCTCAGTTTATTTCTTTGCTCATTCAAGAATGAAATGACAGCAGCTTTCTGAGATCCTGACGTGTGGAAGAAGCTGCTTGATCACTTAATCATTCTTGTTGCGAACACATAAAAAACAGGCCAGGTGCTACCTGCTGCCTTTTGTCTCGAGACAACTGTCGAGAGAGCAGCCAAGCATAAACTGAGAGTAATACTCGCTGTTTGACAGGAGGTGTTTATAAGCATTAAAATACAAATCCTGTGTAGACTGAACACTTTAGATCAGACTTCATAACATGTCTAATCCTAAATCATACCTGCATATATTTATCTGCTTTGTGAATGTATGTGTTTAAAAGAGTTTGTGTCAATTTAAATATAATGTTACTCTTATCTTGCACATACCTACAAAATAAAATAATTTATTGATCAACTAGAAAACTAATGACCTGAAAGCATTGATAGTTAATTTCTATATTCCTTGTCTGGTGACAGTTTAAATCACAACTTTAAATTTAGAGTCCTCGTGAGTGAGCAGATCATGAGAGGAACACAACATCGCACAGTTACCACAGATTCATAGGTGGTGAGTGGTGCAATTAAGTCTCTGCCTAGGAAACCATGTTGTGCACTGGTTATTGATTTATCAAAAGACACTTGACACTGTTGTCCATTTTAAATTAAGCAGAAACTTTAAAGCGAGGGGTTTGACCAGTACATCGCTGATAGATCTGTTGTCAAAAGACTGAATATTGTTCTGTAAAAGCTTCTGATTGCATGATTAATTACTTATTATTTATGTCTGACGAATGCTTTGTACTGTATATGGCAAAAATATGGTTAAGAAGAATATTGGGGATATGGCAAATAAATGATGTTTAAGATTAGGCAGCTAACTAACTCTGGAAATTTTCCAACCCACAGAAATCCACAAGTTTTAGCGTAACAGAGTGTTTCCCATCACTACCTCCAGAATAGGGAAGCTGAAAAACGAGACTAAACCTAACATTAATAAAACTTCAATACATAACCTCGCCTTCGAACATATGTGCCAAGCTCTGCATCTGACTCTTGCTGGCTTTGGTCAGTTTAGCAGCCCTCCCCTCGAGCTCTGCCTGGCTCTCCACAGTACAGGATATTCCTGCATCGGCAATGAACATAATTTCTTGGTATACAGGGCTAAAGGTGTCCTACAGGGATCTGTACCTGGTCATTTTTCGATGTATTATGTGTATCGATAACATTGATTGTGTAACAGATGACACTATCATGCCCTGCTCAGCAGTAGTTAATTATTTACAGAGTTAATTGAGCTTTAAAACTGCCCTTGAATCCTGACAAAAGAACAACAACACTTGTCTTTTCTAAGCAGCATGTTGATAGCTTTGAAACTTTATACTGCTCTTTCTCTGTCTGACATCTTCAGAAACATTTTTTCCCACTGGTAGAAAATGTATGCCACATCACTGTGATTTGTATGCTGTAGTTGAATGGCCATCTCTGTACATGCAGAGATCAATTTACTGCCTGACATTTATTTATTAGGCCGTCCCGAGGTTGTCTCCATTTTACTTGTGGGTGTTTACGGCTTCAGTCTGTGGGCTTCAGTATGGTTTAAGGTCAAAAGGCTTCAAGTCAAAGTAACTCATGGTAAATTGTGTTTAGCACTCTGGCTGGGAAGTGAAAAACTGACTTGATGCTCTTACCTTATAACCCTGTATATTGTTGTCTTCTACCCTGTCTTTAATTGCTTGCTCATGTTGCTGTGTTGACTAGGCCTCACCTTCAAATGAGGTTTGAAGCTCAGTGGAACCTTATCTGGGTTTAGGCACTCTCTTTAAACATTTAACCAGTTCTGAAAATAAACTTGCTCTCAGGCAAAGGTGGAGCCCTGAGGTGACTTTCAGTTGGCCCAAAATAAATACTGGTCATAAATAGTGGAGGCCTTTTAAAAAAGGGTAATTATTTTTCAAAAGTGTAGCAAAAATGTTCTTTTGTTACTGTAGAGTCAGACCAATTACAGCCATTTTAGTCTTTTACTGATCAGTCAAATCAGTCAAATGTGCTATTCTGGTGCCCATTTTCACCTTTGATATAATGGATTTTATGCCATCTGACTGCATGGAAGTCCTTTAATACTACCTCTGATTAATGGCAGAAATCTCAGTAAAAGTATCTGATATTAGACGCTTATACTGGTGGAACCCTAGTGTAGTAGCAGTAACAGCATTTTAGGATCTGGGCTGCATCACGTGCGTCAGAGTCAAAGTCTTCAATTAGCAGGATTCTCTTGCCTGTTTGCTATTTTTATCTCCATGTTAGCAAGAGTGTGAGGGAAGCAGAGGAAACACCTTCACACCTCCATCCTCCTCTGGAAGCCTCGAATGAAATAAGCTGAGCAACCAATGGATTATGCTATGTGAACTGCACATGCATTTGGAAGAGCAAAGAACATTTAATGTCTTTGACAGATTTGTCTACTGTCACAGCTTAAAGGTACAGTTCACCCTAAAATCAAGAATACATATTTTTACTCTTTTGCGCTATTTATCCATTTAGACTGTTTTGGTATCAGTTGCTGAGTCTTGGAGATATGTGCCATAGAGATGTCCGCCTTCTCTTGAATACAATGGAACTAGATGGCAGTACCAAAAATACACTTAAAAAACTCAACGGTGATGTTTGCAGAAATCATGATCCGGTTACTTAAAATGATCCAACGACTATGTTCCGACTCGGAACTATTTTCTTTTTACCAAACAATTCTGTATCTGCACAGTAGGAAGTGTGATTGTGTTTGGCCGAGAGGCTCATACAGTGCAGGATGTAATCATCAATGGTGTCTGCTGAGCTGACTCTGCTGAGCTGTAATGTCAACTAGCGTAGTTAGCTATCCTTTTTTGGGGGCTCTGGTTTAGATCCAGATCATTCAGTTATCACTTTGATGGATCTGTCCTTGTGCTTTTCAATGAATACTTGTGTTTTTAATTAGAGAATTAATCATTTTCTGTCAAGAATCTGAGCTTTAGAAAATGTGTATTTTTTTGGATACAAAAGGTCTTCTACAATCGTCATATACCCCAGAGTTAAAGCTGCAGTCTGGAATTTTGAGAAGAAAAGTGGACTTAGTCAGAATATTTGAATGATACAGCTCCCAGGTCCCTCCTTCTTCCTCTCTGCTGCTGCAGTCCTGCCTTCAAAGCCCCTGATTGTTCTATTTCTGATCAATACTACTAAATTACAGTGATGAGTGCCTCATGCAGATCACTGTATACATCCCGAGTAACAACAATATTCCTAACATCACGGCGGACGGAGTTACCAGCTAGTCATTACTCGGTGCAACGCCATGCTGCCTTTCTGAAGCATGAGTAATGTGATTTCTCTAAATCAATTCAACCACTTCGGAGCGTACTGAACACAAACTAACGTTATTATAACTGCCCGGTCACTTGAAAGACGCGTTTGATAACCAGTAGCCATAAGGACAAAGCTGAGCATACAAGCTAACAAGCTAGATTTAGCAACAAGCTACGTAGCTTGACTGCAACATCGTACAGCCATATGTGCTATTGTGAGCCGAGGAATTACTGTAACCGTTGCTACCATAGCCTTGTGGTTAAAACATAGAATGAAACAAATATCAAGTAGGGGTCCTTACTTGTCCGGCAGAAAAGCAGCTAACTCTGCGTCGCTCTTGAGTCCTTACAAATCCTGCAGCTCCCTCCACCTCTGAAATGATGCTCAGATATTTATCCTGATTTTGTTTCTGGCTCTGTCCAGTTCTTTCGTTTTATACTGCTTTTATTCGTCAGTCTTCTTATTTCTTGTCTTTGACGCGGGCGATGGTGGGGCATTTTTCTGCTCTGTTGCCTCTCCACCGTTGTTTACAGTTTGAGTTTGACCAGATAAGAGCAGACACTGCGCGGGGAGGGGGGCTGCCAGCAATGTATTCACTTGCATTTACATCAACTTTAGATTTGTACTCTGTGACTACAGTAAGTACACACATATTTAAAATACAATTTGTATATATGTAAAATAATCTTAACCCTACAGACACCTGTAGAAACTCTGAATGTCGCTGCAATTCACTGAGAACTCTCACTTAAGTGAACATCTTCCCACTCAATAGAATGAAAGTAAAAGAACAAAAAACTGCTTCTTTTCAGAAACAGGACGAAATTGTCATCATCATCATGTTTCTTTACCATACTGAGAAACAATAAAATAAAGTCTCATAAAGACATGCTGTGTTCAAAGGCTTCACTATCAGTGTACACACTTTCATTTGAATATAGACTAAAACCTCAAAAGAAGCCCAACTTCTCCACACGACCACGTCAGCTCTTCCACTCTGACATGCTGCGAGTTGATGAAATGCCACAGAAATTAGTCACATGCATGTAGGCATGTTGGTGGCATTTCCCCCCACGCACATACTGAACATAGACACCTTGCTCAAGAAATCACAGATGGTTCACTCTGCTGCTTCCTCCACAGCTTTCTCAGCAGTGTCGTGACCCTCTTTCTGGCTGGATATTTGAGTTCTCATTAACACATTGTGCTGTAATTTCTTGCACTGTTTTAACTCCTGGCACTTCATTAATTAATTCATTAAATAATCATAGCTCCATGCATAGTCTAGTAACCATTTTCAGAAGCAGTTTGTTTTATAAATCATCTTGGCTGCTCAGTTTGTTTTGCTACATATTTCATGATAACCATATGTGCATGAGCCTGTGCACATGCAGATGTTTGCTGCCTCTGTTCGATGCCATTTTGTTCTAATGCAGCCCCGCTGCTCTTCTTAGACTATCTCAATAAAACAGACACAGGTAGTTTGATAGTGCAGGGTGAAATGATCTTTTCTTTATCCTCTGTGATGAGACTGAGGGAAATCTTTGATCTGGAGTGCCTAGATAATCATCCATAGCTGAGACCTGATTTCCATCTCTATTCAACTCTCCCCTGGAAGCTGCATAAGCAGCCATCAACACTGGAACTAATCAGGGTTATTACTACTCTCCCCACTGAAAGGTACACTTCTCCAGATGTGGTATCGGCCTCACTGCTGCTGCTGTTGTTCTTCGTGCTGCACTACTTTGATTTATATCTGTTTATGATGCATCAGGTTGGAATTGTATTAACCACATAGGTGGATCTCTTCTGACATATTTTTCCACACAGTTTATGAACATTTTTATCACTGTTTTTTCAGGTTTTTGATATGAGATTTAAGCACCGCGGAATTTCACCTACAGTGAGGATTTACTGTGTTGTCACGAGCTGCTAAACTTCCTCGTGAATTTCAAAGTAAAAACAAACAATCTGCTGCCATCTGACTTCTTTTCAATTGTTGCTATTTCCATAGAGGGCTAGAACAAACATTACAATTAAAAATAGTTTTAAAGCAAACACGACAATCAGCCCCACCTTCAATGATGACTCTCATTTTCAACTCAATTCAAGTGTTTCCGTCACATTCTCATTTAGTGCCCATCATATGGACAGGCCAAATGCAAAAGGTGCCTCCTCAACTACTATCAAGTCCAGAGTTGTATAACGGGCTTTTGGGGCATGTCCAAGTACAGTCTCATGTCACAGTACGTTCTCCAGAGCAAGAAAAGCATAATCAAGTCTCAAATCTGTCGAGGCAAATTTAAGTGAAGTCTTTAGTGTGTTAGAGCGTCATGACAAAAAAAAATGATTTAAAAAACGAGAAATGTCACTAAATGGCAGAAATCATAGTGACTCAAGGAGTCTACCATTTATACACTGACTCTCTCAACTCAACAGCCAATCAGAGTGATTTCTCTCACCGACAGGCGGCTGATTCAGCATGCTCTGTTGGACAAAATTTGGCAACGAGAGCCAGCAAGTGGCAACAAAAAGTAGCGTGACAGACTTTCACTGATGGCCCTACTTTGACCCTGACTGGGGTGTCAGGGCCCTTAAGTCTAATTGCAAATCAATCATAGAATGTTTCAAGGCAAGTGTTACATTTGTCATGGCGTGTTTCAGTTCGTCTGTATCTGTTTCAAGTCAAGTCTTATGTTCGTCAAGAATCAGAGCAGTCATGTAGAGTTGTAACATAACAATGCTAAAGTTGTCAATTATTCAGTATCTGTCAACTTTTCTCATAATCAATTAATCACTTTGTTGCCTTTTTCCCCTTGAAAAACTACTCAGAGTGTGATTCTGCCCTCTTTAATGTGATTCTTTTCTGGTGTCTTTACTCCTCTGTGATAGTAAACTGAATTTATTTGGGGTGTGGACAAAGGCATTTGAGTACATCATTTTTGTGAAATAGATTTTTTTTTTTTTAAACCATCTTCACATTTTATTGATCACACAATTAATTGATTCATCAAGAAAATAATTGACGGATTAATCATCAATCTAAATAATGAGAAAATAATACATTGCTTCAGCCCTGCAGTCTTTTCCAAGGCAGCAATCATGTCCTCATTTTTGTCACTCACGTCTCAAAGAAAACTCCTGCTGTGTGCTAGATGTCATGTGTTGAAATGGATGATCCGCGCCTCGAGACAATGATGGTGTAATAAAGTTTGTGATACGGGAAAGTGTTAATCAGCAGGGCTGCTCTACTGTGATATCAAAGCAGGCCATGATCATTGTGCTTCTCTTGCAGTCAGACTCTCCCAAACAGTTGCTTGCGAGGGCTGAGCTGTCACTGTCACTGTCATAAAAAGCGTGGGATTTCTCCTAACAGAGGTCAACATATCTGCAACACATCTGGTAGCAATTTGTCTTCTGTTAGATAAACGTCTTCCTAAACTTTTTGCCCGGGAAAAGAGAAAAAAACATGTGGCCCTGAAGTGCTGACTTCCCAGTCTGCCACTGTCAGCTGTGTTGTAGAACAGCTCTGCTGAAGTGAAGCAGTTATTTGTGACCCCTCCGTGTTCCACCTCATTACATCTACACTGTTGTTTTTCTCTACTTAGAGGACACTGCAGCTGGATACTGAGCTCTGCATATTTTGTCTACTTGAGCACTTGTTAATTTGCTGTTATGCTCTGTCATGTGGATCTAATGGCGGACAGAGAAATTAAAATAAAAAAACAAGCAAGTGCAACGTCTTCGTCCCTCCTCTCCTTCCCCAGCTGGATCCCCCCACCATACCTGTTCGCTCTTGTTTCTATCATTTTATTTCATTTTTTTTTCGCCGTCTTATTTATTTTCTTCTACATCAGGATCTGCTTTCACATTTCCCTCAGAAAAAAAAAATCTTATCTTCCTTTGTCTCTCTCCTCTCCTCTCCTGTCTTCTGAAATCTCTGCTCTCCTTTGTCTCATTTCTACTCTCCTCTCATTCATTCTGCTTCTTACCTGTTGTCCTCTCGGAATCCATCTTACTCCATCCAGCTCTCCCTCTCTCTCATCATCTCTCCCCTCATTCTCCCATATGATCTCTTCTCAAATTTCATCTCCTGTGTTCTTTTCTTCTAAGTTCCGACATTTTATCTTCACTCTCCTCTCCTCTCCTCTCCTCTCGTCTCATCTCCTCTCCTGTCCTTTCACCCTCTCCTCTCCTCTCGTCTCCTCTCCTCTCCTCTCCTCTCCTCTCCTCTCCTCTCCTCTCCTCTCCTCTCGTCTCCTCTCCTCTCCTCTCCTCTCCTCTCCTCTCCTCTCCTGTCCTTTCACCCTCTCCTCTCCTCTCCTCTCCTCCTGTATGTGATGGATAGCATGGGTCAGTGTGCAGCCTCTGACAGTGATAGCCTCTGTCACTGTTCGGAGTCTGTGGCTGTTAGCACTATCTATTTTCTCCTCCCAAGCTTTATTGGCAGTCTTCTCAGGTCATTGACTCAAGTCTGCAGAAGATATGGCTGAAGAGTTGTTTTCTTTTGCCTTCCTTCTGTCCTGAAGCAACAGGTGACCTAAAACTGATGGAGGATGCAGCCAGTGATTATGGAGTTGGCCTCTCCACTTTCTCAAATCATTTATTGTACAGAGCCATGAAAATAAAACCATAAAACCAATATTATCTCAAAGTGTCAATATGATTTTGGTAAAATATTACTGGATGTAAGAAACAAATCGGCAATAATATGAAACACATTTTTGTCCGTGATCCTGATTCAAGTTCGGTTCACATTGTGTATACCTGCTGACTCTGGTCCAATACTTACATTCACCAACATGTTCATGATGTATCTTCTAGCCATTCTCACTTCCATTCAACACTTCAAGGTTTGATGCTGTGGTTGCCTCTCTAATGCCACTTCCTGAGGTTCCCCTCCACTGCAGTATCATAAAGAGCAAGACAAGTCTAAGTTGGGGTGGGTAGATGCCAAATACACAAAACCAATACATAATACTAGTAAGGTAACTGACTTATACACTTGTTATACAATGTAAGTTCAGTAATTGACATGACTAATAATACGCAAAGTATGATCTCTACCTAAACTTTACCAAGTAGTTAGTAGTCTGAAAGTCATGATATGCCATAATATATGAACCGAATGTCAGCAAGCTTTATTGTGAAAGTCTAGCCTTACAATACATCATTATTGCAAACTTGTCTGTGCAGCCATTAATGTGCAAAACTGATGCAAGACAAGTAAGTAGAGCATCATAGACCACCGACCAATTAGATGAATTGGAATTGACAAAGTGTGCTTGTTACACACACACAGATGCACTTCCTCCTCAGTTAAATATCAGTGCATTTGCTCATGCAACATTTTCAGAAGCTACTTGATAAGAAAAAATACTGAAAGCAACACAATTCAAAATCTGAAATGTTAACATTAACTGTGGAAATGCCACTTCTGTAATTGACATGACACAATCAGTAAGTAAGAAAACAGTTTGCTCTGTTAGAAGGGTCTGAACCACACCTGTTGCGGTCTTACATAGTGGAGCGTCTTCTCTCACAAAACATCTTTGGCAGAGTCCAGAAAGCTGGGAGAGCTCGACAACAGACAACTTTTAATTGTGGCCTGTCATTCTTAAAAAAAGGGACAGTCAGTGCCTACTAAAAGTTAGAAGATATAACCTGAATGTTTTGTACACTGCTGTTTGAGAGAGGAGAAATAACGTGTTTGTTCATGTGGGAGTTTAGTGAATCCATGCAATTTTCCAACCTCAGTGTCTGAACTCAGAGTCCCCTGCACAAATAATTTTTCACATTCAGGTCACATTGACTTTGCCTCAGCATCTTGCCTGTAGCTGGGGTGAGGCCAGATGTTTTCATGTTTGCCAGCCTGCAGTGTATGTGGGGTGACACTGAAAAATGATAATACAGATAAAATACTGATATAGTATCATATATCACATGAGCTCTTAAAATGAGTTTTTTTTTTTTTTGATGGAGATAAATGATGATGTTGACTAAAACTACATTAATTAATGTACATTCTTCTTCACTTGGGAGAAACAGCACTGACAAATGACCATGTAAAGTTCATAGTGGAACAGTGTTTGGAACAGTTGCCTATTTATTAGGGGTGTACATTTTCACATATGTGAATCAGAAAAAATATTTATATATTTTAAATAATATATATATTTACATTAAAGATGTGTCTATGTCAATATTGATGTAAATGTATTATGAATCAGACGATGGCCCAATAAAGTTGATAGCCTTATCGGTTGAATGAGGCTTACCTTAGCTGCTAATTCTTCACAGCATCTCTAGATCTCGTTAAAGGTTCAGGTTCAGAGTGAGACTCTTGTGTTACTTGTATGAAAATGACGTTAGCTCGCTGCCTCTGTTGTTCGTGGATCCATGCTCGCAGGGGATTAACAAAAACATCATGTCTGAAAAGGCAGACGTAGTTCACTCTGCACCATTAAGTCTGGAGTTTGGAAGACATTTGGATTTTAAAAGAAAAGGAAAACAGGATTAAGTCTGGGTTTTGTTAGGTTTGTAGAACAGTACAGCACAATGGTAACACTCTGCTGCAGCAATGCACCATATGAGAAAAATAAAATGTTTTTTGAAAATGATGTATGTAAACCTATTCTACTAGGACCCCCAAACAGAAGTATGGACCTGAAAATGAGCATAATATGGCCTCTTTAAAGCTGAGGGGCTGCAGAGGGTTTTTCATCATGAATTCCAACATAAGCCCTGCAACACTCATCACATTTTACTGATTTTCATTAAAACATGTTGAATTTGCGAGTATTGTCGGCATGCCCACTGATTGGCTTGTCATTCTGTTTAACTAGCCATGTAGAGTGTATGGCAGGTAACTCCAGCATGTTACATTTACAGGTGGAACGTGCTAAAGGATCTGTTTAAAGAGACCTCTTTTTGACTGTAAAGATTTAGATGGTTATGTTGACACAGTGTCAGCAAGCTGTTAACCTCGACTAGCTCCCCAGGCAGCAGAGGAACAGAAGTTTCAGATTGTTTGGAGCAGAATCCCAGGCTGTCAGGAGCCTGTTCCATACAGAGCCATTGTTTTGCGTTGGCTCAGGAGTTTACAAAAACTGACAACAGGCTAACAGCAAATCAAGTGTTTCTTGATGCCTAATAAAGAAGCTAAACATGTTGGAAGTGATTTTAATTGCTGGCCTTTAATTCACTCTCTCCACCATCTGCCCTCTTTGGAACCTGTGAGAGCTTTATCTCTGCCCGTGCTGGAGGAACACATTAGTTTTTTTTTTTTCTCCATGAAGTTTAAGTTTCTACAGCTGGCACCGTTTTCATTGTCTGCTCAGCCGCTGCTCTTGCTAACTACCAAAGTCTTCTATTTCTGCCAAAGAAATGGGAACATGCTTCACTTGCTGTGGACCCAATGGCTTTTCTTTGGAAAGACCTCACAAGTACTGTTTTCAGAGCGGCAAATGTAAAAACTTTTATGAACTACAGGAGCTAAACTTTTATTTCCATCAGTATGCGAGCGGCAAAACAGACATTAATTTAAATGAAAATGCCACAGCCCATTACTTTAATGTAGGGTTACACAGTGGAAATAAAATTTGGATGGAAATATCTGTTTTTTGGGGGCTGCAGAACATAAAGTTCGGGAGAGGCAATTGATACAAAGCTTACCGTAAAGACTAAATGTATTGTGACTGTGGGGGGTGGGGGGTGGGGGGGTGGGGCGGGGGGGGTGGCAGGTAGCTGCCATAGGCTCAGTGTGCGGTGATGAAGTGGGCCTGTCAATGTGTGTAATCAGCCATGTACACTGTGACCAGCCACCAGGGACGCACAGACTCATTCTGTCTCTCAAAGTAACACAGCACATACAACAATAAGATATTCAGGGCTGTGATGCAGATCCTGCTCTGTTTGCAATTATTAGTATACCATCATCACCAAAACACACAGAATAGAAATATGAGCATTGCCAGAAGTTGAGTACATCTCCCTCCCCAACCTATTTATTTATACATATTTTGTAAAAATGTGATTTCCCTACTTGTCGACAGCACGCAGGGTAACACACTATTCCTCAAATTTGCAGTCTTACTTGCATACTTTGATATTAGTGTTATTATGAGTCTAATGAAAGATAATAACAGGAGGGAAGACATCAGCCACTGTCTATTTCATCTCCGCCTCCAGAGTAATAAAAATACAACAGTGAACAGTGTTGAGCTGTTTTACATGTAGGGAGGGTCAAACTCAGGGTTGTCTCGTGGAGAATCCGCTTTTGGAAACCACTCTGTATCAGTTCACACTTCAGCACATCTATGTGCATGGACAGTGAAAAACATTGACTTTTGGTTTCAAACGGGACAGGAACAGCAATGACAAGAAAAAAAAAAATCTGTATGAAGTTCCAACTGACAAGACAGTCGAGCCGACGAGAGCCACTCAACATTGTGTAACACAGGATATAAGGCAGCACCTATGGGTGACACAGGAAGCTTTTAGAGAGTCCTATTCTTTATCAGACGCATATGCCTAGTTTTATGTGCATTGGTTGTACTAACGAAACAATCACAGAAGAGCCCCAATTCTTGCTCTTTATCTGTGCTTGTCTCTTCGTAGTTGCAAGCAACATTTCCTTCCTTCAAAATCATTGAAAAACAAACAATTCAATACAGATTTGCCCATCAGAAGACGTTTTGTAGCATTACGGTCAGCATATCCTGAACATTAAATCAAAATGCCATTTCAACCAAAAGATCATTGTGTACATTTTTTTTTGCAGTTGGCTCTAATCTTCCTCCGTAGCTCAGGGAGACGAAGGAAAAAAATAAAAAACAAATACAAACTAATGTATGACTTTAATGTCAATTTTCTGAAAAAAATTATAAGAACTAAAGAATATATTTTTACAATTTAATCAACTTCTATACTGAACTTTGCAGTTGAACACACTCACACACACACAACCAGTAAGTGGACCTTGAGTAAAGATTTATATTCCATCTTTTCCTACTGCCTTTAAGGTCAATGTTGGACTGTCACACTTTCAGGTAAATACTATCAAAAAGGCTGAGAGGGATTGGTATGGATTTACAAAATGCTTTATGGGAAATGTAGTAAAATTAATAATAGAGGCAGAGACATCAAGTTAATGGTTCATCAACCAAGTCTATATAACAAGAAATGCTGCAATTCATCAACCCCATACACTGATGTATAGCAGTATAATGATCCGAGGGAGGATTTTCTTGTTAAGCATCTTGGAGAGGATTCTCTTTGTGTCAGTCTTAATCCTTACATTCTGGGCTATAATACGTTGTGCATAATCCTGTATAGAAAAATGCATATGTGCTTCAGGACAGGTTTAGTTGAATAAGTCACTGAGTTATGAGCATTATGGCTACAGTGAAGTGAAATACTCACCAGATGTGTGTGAGTTGTTTATGTATATGTGGCCGATGGCTCCATATGGAGAGGGGGATATCATAAATCCATTACTCAGGGGGGTAGGGAGATGCTGTGTGGGCTCCATGGCCTCTTCCCTCGGGGAATGATTGTAGAGGAACCACAGTAATAGTGGCTGGCATTGGGTAATTGTACCCTGAAGGCATGTCATGTTTTTTTTTTCACTTCTGCACTGAGGAATCGCACCAAACACCCCCAAAGGCGGTTAAAATGAGAATGGCATAGGCGGCTACTGCAGGGAGATAGATATAGGGAAGATAGAAAGAGATGACAGGGATAGAAAAGAAAGAGGTACTGAGAATTTTGTGTCATGTCAGGTTTACAGTGAAACTTAGCTGCCAACCGAAAAGAGGCTTCGATTTCAACCTCCTAGTGGTAACAACAAGTTAGACATGTGGGTTGGGGTTTATGGAGATCCATGGCTGCCGTTTGACATTATGAACTTTTCATGACCTCTTTCAGGGTAGCTTACAGAGTATTGCACTGTATGTCATCAGTTGGACTTGGGCCTATGTATGGTTATGTGGACATTTTTTTGTCTTGTCATCAGATTGGAATAAACTAGTCCATCCGCATTCGCATTAATCCACATGCATTTTTACAGTTTGAACTTCCAGTGTCGCGGTGTCATCTTACTGGTCAATAAATGTTGACAAATTGACAAATGTTGAGATCATGTTATTCTGTTGTCCATCAACCGCGTCCTGGCCCTAAGGAGAAATGCTCATGTAGGGGATATATGCATTTTCCTGTGCGCACCACCTACAACATTAAGTAGATGATATTTGCATATATAATAAAAATTACATCAGAGTTGTATATGATAAGGCTGGTACTGAATATTTTAAGAACACATAAAAACCGGCCAGTCCTCATCAGAAACACTACCATATAGGTGGACAGGTATAACAGCTTGTTCCAACCCATTTTTACATTTATTATTAGGCAGTGACCGCTAGAGGCTGTTGTAATTAATACAGCTGCAAAGGAGGAAGTGAGTACACGTAGTAAAAAGCCTGCAACTCCCCTCAAAACGTATCCTTTTAAAAAGTGAATAAAGCATTATCATTGTCACAGTTTTCCATGAAATGAACTAACTGTAATTTGCATGTTCAGTGCGATATAATAATATTTGCATTTATGCCACTTTCTTTTTTTAATTTTCTTGTTAAAATAATGAAAGGCAAAAGGAATTTTCATTAATATGTCCCATTTGCAAGGTTAATAGAATTGTGTTTGAATCAATGGCATACACATTTTAATTTGCATAGAGTTAATCCCACTGTAGTTCAGTGCAGCCATTCACTGCATGGCAGCCAATCCACTGAACTTTGCCATCCAAGAAAGTGAACTGCTCAGCTGAGATAAAAACCAAACTAAAAACACCGCAACCACATACGGAAGGAAAGCCTTGTTTGCTACTGTTTGTTTTCATTCCAGTTAACTGGCAGTACATCCAACCTGTAGCAACGAGATGACATCACGCTCCTTGCTTCAACACATCACTATGTGTATATAACTACAAAGATAGAAAGAAGAGGAACACACACACACACACACACACACACACACACACACACACACACACACACACATGCACACAGATCAAATCCATCCAAGTTGTTTATTCTTTTGTGCGTATGCGAGCCATTCACAATCTTGGGTCCACAGGTGCCAGACATAAATTTCCCCCATTGATCTGTAGTATATATGGATTTTTCCCCCCACACTAAAGCCCTGGACTAAAATAAGCTTTGTTTGGCAGCTCATGCACTTGTAAATCTCTGTGTGACATTTTGATAGTGGGTGATACACTAGGGGGAGAGCAAATATCATTGGAATGAGACAGTATTAAAATCTGTCACTCAAATGTATCTATCATCTACAAAACCAGTTTAAGATAATCAGAGCCAGTGCTGATAGGATGTGTAGACAGAGGAGGAGAAGGGGAAGAGAGGGATTACGTTTTAGGTAAAGAGAAGGAGGCGCTCAGGGGGCTGGGCCTGTCAGTCAGGACCTCCCCGGTAAACAGAGTGGTAAATATTTCAGCCGTCACGGCCGAGTGTAGGCAGCTGGTCCCCTTTGCATGGCAATGAGAGGAAAGGAGGAGAGCCTGTCTCAATGGAGCCCTTCAACCCATGGAAACCTCCTCACACACAGTCACACACACACCAGCTGAGTGACGACCACAGGACAGTGCAGGTCTGTGCTGCTCGCTGGCTCTTGTCTTTATTCCCAGAGTCAGGCTCAACAGCTTCCCCTTATCAAACATCTAAAACCATGGAAATAGTTCAACGAGAATCTTTGTTTGATCACATAGCATAGGAATTAAATGTGGTGAGGCTGGTACTCTGCATTTAACAAAGTGGGAAACCTAATGTATACATTTTGATTGTGGGGTAGGCCGGAGTACCCAAAGGAATCCCACGCAAGAAGAGAATATGCAAACTCGACACAGAAAGCCCCCCACCAGGACCTTCTGATGTGACGGCCACCGTTCAACTGACTTTCAACTCAGTTTTAATTTTTGAGCCTGAAATGCTCAGATAATATGAGTGTTTTCACAAGATTGAATTTACATACCCAACCAGGCAGGTGAAATCCTAGTTGTGTTATTTCGTCAAAAACACATCCAACAAGGCAGCAGCGGCACCGTTAACAAAAATAAACACTGATCCTCTCCCAACACACAATGCCAGTCGGTTGAACTGGACGTCCTCTCCTCTCCAAGATTATGTAGGAGTTGGAGTTTCACCAGTTACATAAAAGGGAAAGGGAATAGAACATAAATCGATGTAAAGTATTATTCCGGCCTGTCATCGTTCCAGTGCAAAACATACTTGAAAGCTTTTTTCACATTAGAATGTTTTTATCCGTTACAAGAGGCAGCACACTTATTCTCTCTCCTGACATAGTCTGTTCTCTTGTTTTCTGATCATGAGAGTCAAAGTTACTACATAAAGCTTTAATTCACGTTTTCTTTCTGCCAGCCAGTGGTTGATTTCTTGTGGAACACTAAAGCTGAAGTGAAAACTACTGCTAAATAGTTGTACATGAGTGTCTTCGCAAACAATGTATTAAATCAAATGTCCAATAAATGTTCAGTGATTCAGTTTTATTCATACAACCAAGGTCTCCTGTATTCACTGTACAAACGTATGAAAGCGTCTGCAGTGCTGAAAAGATGCAGCTCGTTGGTTGTGTGCAAATTATTGGCGATCAGGGTTATGTGATTGCAATTGTTATATTGAGATATATGAAGCATAGTAAAAGCATAAGGCAACCCAATCTATTGCAGAAAAAAACAAAATATTCCAGAGGTTTGTCCTTAAGAGCAAAACGTTTTGTTTCCAAGTGCCAAAGTAACTTTAATGCCTTCATAGCCTTTGAGCTAGCTTCTGACCGCGCAGCACACACAAGGGATTAGGAGCATTTGCATCCCAAGTAGCGATAAAACCAAATTTTACTTAGCTGTCATCGTGTTTTCGGTTGAATTGTGTTGGACACATTGTTCTGCGAGCGGTGATGTATGTTGTTTCGGGAGTCACTAGCAATCAACCTATTCATTTAGGTTTGAGGATGCGCTGATGTTTGCAATAAGCAGTCCCAATGATCACCAAAAACACAGTGCAGCCTTTACTCCCACAATCAACTGCAACATCGTCTGCGTGTCCTCTCTAACCTGGAGTGCAGAACACTAATGCTAGTATTTTGGCTTAAATATACTGATTCTGTGCAAGTGTAGGATAGCATAAATATGGGAGTATTGTGCAACGTAAACTGGTAGCAATGAATATCTTTACTCGGTGCTTTGTACAGCAGATTGTGTGTATTCAAGACGAGTGCTGATCATGGTGCTGTTTCAACTGAGCTCACCAGGAAAATAGCTCAAATTAAGCAATTTTACTGTTGTCTTTTTCCTTTTTGCCAATTTAAAGTGTTGTATCTTTTTTGTCTTTGTCCCTTAAGTTTGTTTTCCTGAGCTATAGGAGTGTGGTTTCTACCTGAGCAGCAGACTTTGTCATGCACTAAGAGTCTCAGCACCACGTCATTGATGATCAATGGAGCTCTTTTCTAAAGCGCCACTACACACACACACACTCCTTGTTTGCTTGATTTTCTGTGTTTGGTCTTACAGCAATAGCCTGGATTCAGAGTCCTTATCACTGTGCTCGGACAGGACAGGTTAATGTTGTTCCTGTCTTGAATACACACACGCACACACACACGCACACACGCACACACGCACACACGCAGATTATTTACTGCATTCATTTATGGTGCTTTGTGCTTCACATAGTTCACACAAAGAAAACAGTGAAGGGACAAGAATACAATTCGGTGTTGTTGGACGGCTCATTTAACTTTTACTAACTAGCTTTCTATTCACCAATGCTTAAGGTGGGCTGCAGCTATAAACATATTTTTGCTTCACTCATGTTCATCCATGGACCCGTTTGTTAACTGAGAGTGATGTGCAGGTCCAATCTAGTGTCTGTATTTTGGCTTCACACATTTGTATCATAGATGACACTTTTTGGTTTATGTAAAAGGGCCAATAAGATCAGTTCGCCGTCATCAGAGTACTGCTCAGCCAGGGAGACAGGTGTTTAACAGCCTCTGTGGTTCTGGCTGAGCTTTGTCATTTTGGGAAAATAATGATATTAGACATCATCAGGGTTATCCTAACTTTGGCCCGGAGATGACACATTTATGACAGGGAGTATGGAGTTTGAACAACATTAGCATTTACAAAGCAAGGAATGTGTCATAAAACATGCTCTTTAGTTGCATCAAAAGTGTAGGATCCAGAATTTTTTTTTACTTTTGATCCATTCTGTAGGGACATGTAAAGGTCAAGCTAGTTTGACTTTATGATAATGTTTTTTTTTTTGTTTTTTTTTTTTTAATCTTTTCTTATACTGTTAGTTTTTGGCCATCATTTTAACAGCTGTGATTATATTTTACACTCTGAATACTTTAATGTAACAGATTTACAACATTGCAACAAACAGCACAAGCCTTCACACTGCTAACCCAAACATTCCCACTGTTTTTCATCCTGCTGATTGAGTTCCATATGCAACTGCTCTACATGTTGTCCATCTGTGCTCTCTTTTCTAGAAAATCATATTTGAATGAGTGGGATCTATATGGTGGCCTTGGGCAAATGATTCCATATGCAAAAAAAATAAAGATTTATTCTCATGAGTGCAATCATCTCAAAATAAGAATTGTAATGTTTTGGTTACCTTAGAATGAGCCTTTTATATCTACAGAGGGAGCAGGTCCTTTTGTACAGAGTCAGTGATGTTGCACTGCCATGCCTCTACAGTAGCCTAGGATGGACAAACCAAACACATCACTGAGAAGGTTGTTATCATAAGAACATTTCCTCTCTTTGGGAGGGTTTGTCTTTGCCCTTCCCTCAGGAAATCAGACTAGGAACTCAACAACGTCATGTGACAGGAAGGATGTGGGAACTTTATTTTTTTTTTCTTTTTTAAAACTTTCATTGGTATACGAAACATTTATAAAATTTAGAAATGCATTTTTAAGTGGAAAATGTAAACCATACACTTTGGCAACTGTAGTTGGCAGTAGGCTTAAATGGGCCAAGTTAAATAAATCCAGTTTACCCATATCTTAAACACAAGTTTCATTTTATTCATTTTTATTCTTCTTCTTCTTCTTCTGGTTTTTGTTATTAAAAAAACATTTTTAAAGTTGGTTAAAGGATTAGGAAGAAAATGTAGTAAAACAAACATGTTTCCAAGTGAAAGTGTGTGTGTTTTGTGTATTGACATGGCTGCTGTATACGTGGTGTGTGACAGGCTTCTTCCATCGTCTGTCGGTGAATTACAGTGAATCATCCCCGACCCGAAATAGACAGTAGCGTTTGGAAACCCCAGGAACACAACCTGTGAAATCTGATTTAAGAGCCTGAAATAGTCTGAGGCGGATTTTAGCCAGAGTGTCTGTTTGCTCCACACACAGTTATGTTCTCACAGCCGTGTTCATACTGTTAGGAGCGTTCTGAAGTATAATGGTGTGAAGGCACATTTGAAATCTCCCAGTCTCACGATGACACACAGTCTGCTGATTCCACTATTAGATTTTCTTTCACTGTCACTGAGATTTTCTTTTGCTCTTGTTACAGAGATTAACAGGGGTTTCCAGGGCCAATACTGACAGTGCTGATAGAAAATATTTTAAATGTCTTGCATGTGTACAATGTGTAATATTGAACACTTAACAAATATGCAAACTATCATGTCATCAGGTAATTTTCTTCACCTGCAGATCCGTCTGGAGATCACAGAATAGACTTAAATTAGAAAAAAACAATAATTGGTTTGGATTTTTATAAACTGGTCTGGGATCACAGACGTTATTTAGTGCTGAAGCCTTTTCCAGTCATTGTATGCACTGTACCTCACTCCGCCTGCTCCTGTGAAATTACTTTCTAACTGTTAGCTAGTGGATTCTTCAGAAAGAGTTTTGCCATTTGATAGAGCAGCAGCTTGGATTGGAACTCAATCTTATCAGTAAGAAGAGAGGTGATATAGAAGATTTTGCAGGAAGGCTATGTCCAATGCCAGTGGTTGCATCTTTCTACAGGATCTGTCCAGGGTAAGGTGGGCATGTTTGAACATAGAGGAAGACTGTGGGTAATGCAAACCAGATATGTGCATGCTCACCTCAGAATGTCTAGCAGACATCTCCGCTTTGACAGCTGTAAATCACCTCAAACTCAACCTTAGTAAAACTGAACTCCTCCTCATCCCGGGGAAAGAAAGACAGTTGTTTTCGTCCATGTGGACGGCCCCTTAGAGTAGATCCTCTCATCCCACGTCAGCACAATGTGCTCTGCAATGAGCCACAAAATATCACACAGACGGGCAATGCACATACTAACTGGTATGTTTCTTTTATGCTTACACTCTGCTTAACCTATATTAAAGCTGAGGCTGGAGAGAATGTCAATAGTTTTGCAGGTATGAGGTCAGATAGTTAAGTGTTGGACAGAATGAAATTACGAGAAGATGGTCAGGAGATCAAAGTTTTTATGATTCATCTTCTGAGCACCATGTATGTATGTATTACATGACACACCAATTCATCCATCAGTTGTTGGGATAGTTGGTCTACATCACAATGGTGAACTGTCCAACTTTTGGGGATATGATGCATTTGAAGATAGTGTAGGAAAAAAAATTGCAGATGGAACTAGAATCGCACTCAGTAGATCATGTGCCTCCACCAAAGGTCCCTTTAACTCACCTCAGCCTAGCAACCCACATGACCAACGACCCACAAGTGGTCCTAATGACTCTGAAACTCAGAGATGACACGTGTCCTTAACGACTCTGTAAGGACACTCCCACACAGAGTTTAAAAAGCATGCCAACTCCTCGCCAGTTAGTTAGAACTGAAGAAGCCTCTTGGATGAGAGGTGAAACGTCTTCAACAAACTGAAACAAGTCCAGTTAGAGGCCGAGTTAACACCTTCAGATGTCTCGTTTTGTTCAGTCCAAAACTGGAGGAAACATAAATGATCCTGTAGTTGAACACACCATATCTTATGAAGCCAACAGCGCCAGTGTAGTGTTGTCAGATTTAAAGAGGCGTCTGTGAGAGTCTCTATCAGACTTTGAGGCCGTGTGTGGATGATGTGTCACTGCGTCATCCTCTAAGGTCATTCTCACAAATGGCTATTAAACTGAGTCATCGCTGCCCTTTGGATGTGTGTGTGTGTCTGTGTGTGTGTGGCAATGATGCACACTCACAAAGATCACTTTGAACGTGATGCTTTGGACACACACACAATCATGTTTTTGTCAACGATGTGAGTGATGATATAAAAGCGTGTGTGTGTGTGTGTGTGTGTGTGTGTGTGTGTGTGTTTGCACTGGGAGGTGATTAATAATATGTATTTAGCACAAACAGTCTTATCAGGTATTTGGACTCCCATATGTTCTTAATGATGGTGTAATGGAATAGAATTATTTTGTTGCTGCCCCTTCACTCAACAGCACTCAACCCTAACCCTGCAGCTGATCAGGGATCTGCTCTATTGATGTGGAAGCAGCCATGAAAAGGAGACATTACCTATGAGAAGGTGCATGTAAATCCAAATGGATTTTCGGTTGAATCAGAAAAGCTGAATAGAAACAGTGAACTTTGCTAAAATGGCTGTAATAGAATAGAAAGGAGCTCAGATGAAGTTTTTGTATTTATATATACATATATATATATTTTTTTATCAAATAAATGATGATACAAATAATTGATACAACATAGCTGACCATTGGAACATGTCCAACAATCAGAGAGACATTAGTTTGCTTGATTGATTCATCAGTACAAGCAGTTGAGCCATTATCAACTAAATATGGTTAATTCAAATGAAATGACAGGTGGATAACTCAAGTTTTGATTAAAAGTCACCTGTGTGCCAGTTCAACCACTGTGGTCACTGTGGCTGTCAAAGTCCTGCACCGCACACAGTGGGAGCAACTAATGGAACTCGCTTCCCGATCAAATAAAATCTGCAGATTCAAGAGTTGCCTCATCCACACTCATTGCCATTTGTGTAATTTAATACCTTAATTGCATGGATTTACATTATGTTTGCAACAGTATAACATTTCGAAAGAGAACATTTAATCTGGATTATGCTATGTATTTTAACTGGCACGGGAAAATCACATCTCTGCAAAATGACACAATGTTCTTGTGCAAAATTTGCTTCATGCATTAACACACTCACACGTGTCAGCAAAGTCTACAACTATATGTTGCACAAGAACAAAGAACTTGGTGGACTAGAAAAAGTAATTGCTAGTAAATGTGATCCAGACAGCAAGCAGTTTATAACATTGATAAACTAGTAACAGAAATAGCAAACAAATGCAGTTGTTAGGAGCCTTGACAGCCCCATTCTTAAACACCCTTTGATTGGGAAAAGTAGCAGTCAATGAGCACGACATCAGATTGATTTAACCGCTGGAACACATTGGGTTGTGGGCAGCAAATCAGAGGTCTGGAACCAGGGTTGGAGCTGAGCTGATTGCCCTGATTTATATGTCAAAACTTTGCTCATCGTGTTGACAAAAATATTTATTCTGACGATTGTATGTTTTTGTTCAAATAGTATTTGATAATGAAGTATCAGCGGTGATGGTCGTCTGTTTTCAGGAGCCGTTGCTTTGCCCTCTCAGAAGTCGGGTCAACAGTAGAATTAAACTGACCTGGTTTGTCTACAACATAACACATACGAACTTGTTACAGTTCAGGCATGATATCCTCTACAGTGGACAGATATTTGTAGGTTATTTTTTTTAACACTTTAAGCTGAAATTCCACATCCAAACCAGGTGTTGGAGTTCTGTCCACAATTCCAGTTGATTATTTTCTCTGTCAACGTGATATGTATAGTAAGAGGACATGCACGTGTAACCTCTGCAATAAATGTTACATTTGCTTATTCTTAAAAAAAAAACAGGTAAACATATTTTTTTAACTAAATAAAGTGTTAGAAGTACGTTTATCCAGTTAATAACAACATTTTTCTTTCTGTGACTGAAAATGTATCTGTCCACCCTACTGGATGTTATGCACCAAGTGTACTCAGCCTATTTAGAGTTTATTTAGTCTTGTTTTGTATGTTTTAAAATTGAAAAATCTGGCTTAATACAGATCTAATTGAAGGAATAAGTCTTCCGATTTTATCAGAATATTGGCCCGATATATAGAATGCACCCTCTTTTTGAAAAAAATGGGGGGGGGCGGGGTTTGAGATTGTTCCTAGCGTGCTGTGCTCGACTGGAGAGACGAATACCCTTCTCCCAAAACATGTTAGAACATTAAGTGTTATGATTAGGTTAGTGGAGAATGCTGTGTTCAGTTGGGTTGAGATTGGTCTACTGTGAACACTACAGCATGTGTTTCACATCATTAAACCCTTCCGTGACCCCTGAGCCCTGAATGGGTTTTCTTCAGTCTTTATCCAGGTGTTGCCATTATTCTGCTACATGTATGTTTGCAGCTGAATGGTTTAATTATTCAGAAATGTCCCCCGTTGTGTCTGAAAGATATGCAGTAGGTCATTATAATGGTGACAGTTGCAGATGTACCAATAATTGGAACATCTTTCATAGAGATTTATAATCCAGATTTACACATCCTTTGGTGAGCTGTGATGAGAACTGGCAGTAAATGTAAACTGTGAGCTGCTGTGCCTTTTTTTAATGGACTGTGAGAGAAAAAACACATCTTTGCTCTAATACAAATCAATCCTAACACATTCCTCAAATACCATTTCAGCCTCCCCTGTGGTTGCACATGTTTAAGATTAGAAGAAAGAATGAAGAAACTGCCTTTAGTCCAGCTGATGCAAGCACGTTGAATTTCCATCATTTAGACTTTCAAAGGTTTGTGTAAAACGTATTTTACAGTTGGATGGAACGGAGCTGAAATGACATTTGAAAGCAGCCAGTTGCATATGATGTCCTCTTTCAGTTTTAATCCCTCTCTCTTCTCTTTACACATAGCTTTTCTGATTAACTCATTTTCATCTGAATGTGATCTGGCTTGATTTGATTTGCTTTCCAGAGCAATTGCCTTTCATATTAATGCGATTACGTCGTAGAACAAAGCGGCCATTATAAAGAGACTTATGGCGCAAGTGGAAAAAAGGACCATCACATTGCCATCAGTAACATCCCTACTGAGAGATACGGGTATTACGAGGGAGAGATAACAGACACACACACACACACAGGGACATGCATCATGACTCTAATCTTGCTTTGCTTTTTCTTCTGACTCGAGCAGAGCACCGCTGCGACTGTGGCCATGACTGTTATTAGAAGTGAGAATCCAACAAAGCTGACGATCTGTTTGTCATTATCAGCCCATTAATGTGTTGTGCGGTTTGTCTGTATGTGGCATGTCTGTAATCTGAGGTTACACATGTCATAAATTCTCATCCTGGTGAGATCCAATTAAGTCTGTATTTAACTCTGGATCCACTTCAGTAAAGCAGCCTGCTGTGTATGGAATAATTACTCTCTGTGTTTCTTATCTCATTTTGAACTGGGGAACAGAGCAGCATGCAGCTGAAGCCGCTCAGCTCCTACAGTATACACAGTCTGTACAGTAAACCTAATAATAGACACGTTCAATTACACTCATGGCGCTTTAGTGTCTCAAGTGCTGTAAACAATGCTGACGTCTGGTTGCTGTCTGCTCCCCGCGCTGTGGGCTCTGACTGATCCAGACTGACTGCAGAGCATGTTTTCTGCTCCACTAGCAGCCTGGCATGAGGACGACAGTGTCAGTTCGTCAGTTGGTCTGTCTGTCCAACACTTTAGTGTCGGGAAAGATGACATGACAGCAGACTACTGAGCTGCTTGTACACATTCATAATCTCTGAGGGAGGATTCCAACAGTCTTTGGATTGTGATGCATCTTCATCAGGTCGGTTCCATTTCTGAAACTGCTGAAACTTTATATTTCTTTATGTTGCAACTTGGATGTTTCTTCAGGTTTAGTTCTCTGTTTTTTTGTTGTGACGTTTAGGTACAAAAAAACACTGTTAGGGTTAGAAAAACATCCATGTTAGGTGGAAAATACCTGTTTTGGTCACCAGAAACACAGCTCGAAATATTCCAGAGTTCTCATCAAACATGTACTGTTATTGTCTCCACAGACGTATCCTTTCGTCTCTTAAAAATATCCAGTGGTTTCTCTCTTACAGATGTTGAAATGCAGTCTCAAACCATATTCACCGGCATGGCAGCCTTCTTGCACAACCATCCCATCCACCTCCTGTTATGAAGTTTTTGAGCAGTGCATGCTGTTATTTTTTTCATGGAAATGTATTGTCTCTCAACCAGACGCATAACATAAAAGCTAGTTGTCTCTCGACTGCAGTTTTTGTGGTGTGTTCGAGTGCAACTATTTTGATGAGTCACAAGTGAGGCGACACAACAATCAGCCTTTGTTGCTGCTAGTTCTCTAACGTTAGTTTTGGTGTGTCTGAGCCCCAAGCTGACATAATCCTCCCCTGAATCCTGCATCTACTTTACATTTGCTTCAGGACCCATTGTAGGTGGAATTGTCCATCGTGTAACGTAAGTGATTGTTGTGCAAATAGCAAAAATCATGCTCCATAGTGCCAACAGTGGTCAAAGACCATGCTTTAGAGCTGAAACAATTCATATTTTAGTAGTTTGAAATAAAATTAATTGGCAAATATTTGCTGCTTTATGATTGTAAATGACGAGTCACTTACAGCTCTGGGAAACTGTTTTGAGCATTTTTCACAATTTCTTGAGCCCTGTGTTCAAAGGTTTTTATATTTTATTTATTTATTCCAACACCTTCTTATCTTGGGCTATAGTAAACTTTTAAACTTTTGAAAGCATTTTTTTAAAATTCCATTTACTGATAACCTATGATTTGTGATGATTTTAGGTGCAATCATGTTTCACTATAATACCTAGCGTTGTTTAGAATTTCCTCAAAAATCTGCAAGTTAACAAGGTCTTTAAAACAGCATGTAAACCATCACTGGAAGGATGGAAACCGTCGAGTGTTGTTTTAGCTGGGTTATTACCCCCTTTATGTAATGCAAGAAAGTTTGCATTGCAGATTTTTGGAAAGTAAATCCATCCCACACAATTTATGGTAACAAAGTAATCTTGACATAATACAGATTTTTTTTTACAACCCACTCGTGTTTATAACTTTATTCTGAGTCAGTTCTCATCAATTAAACATTCCACACTTCAATTGTAAGACTTCCCATTGAGCTCTGTGGGAGCTGTAATGAAATGTGTATCCGAATAATAGTGAGAAAGTGTATGTGTGTGTGTGTGTGTGTGTGTGTGTGTGTGTGTGTGTGTGTGTGTGTGTGTGTGTGTGTGTGTGAGAGAGAGAGAGAGAGATTTCTTCCCTCTGCTTATTAGAAAGACTCTGACATTTCGCATGGTAAACACATTCATCAGCAGAGACAGATGATTATCTGTTTAATTTTGGAGCCTGCAAGACATTGCAGGTTTTGTTGTTGCAGCCATCAGGGTGCAGCTGCACATGAGCAGCAGCAGTTTGTCGAGCAAAGACCCCGCCGTGTTTCCTCCAGCTTGTTTCTCCATTAGCCTCCAAGCTCAGGTCAATTCAGGATTCTGTACATGTATTTTGGAAGAGGAAGGAAATGGATAGTCGTGGGTGGATTAAAGACAATTGTCATGCAAGAGGAATTTCCTATGCAGGATTTATACTGGATTCAGAGCAAGGACTCCCGTTGATGTAATGCACTCCTACCCACCCAACAAACCTTTAAAGGATAAATGACTTTCTAACTGTTTAGCTTTTGTTTCTCTACACCATAGATAATTACACTACTTAGTTGTCAGTTGTCACATCTTCATATCTTGGAATCAGAGATGTGGACTCAAGTTGACAAGTTTGTATGACTTGCAACTTGATTTGACAGAAAATGAATTGCTTGGGACTCACATTGGACTTGGAAGTTCAAGACTCTTGACTTGACCTGAGACACGATGACTCTAATGACTTGTCTGTGTACATTGTATGTGATTTGTTTGTTTAGGACTTACTTGAGACTTGTCCGCTCCCAAGGTTCACTGAAAGGAACGTATAGGGTGTGTTGTGATATATCATACTAAAACAGGAATTTTGTTGATTTTCAACCAGCTTTGTACCAGTAGTATGTTGGTAGTATAGACACATGAACAATGTTAACTACTACCTACTTTTAGAAGAAAAAAAAAGAAAAAGTGTGGGTGTTGTATGAACTCCAGATTGTTGTTCCGCATTTTGAAAGCATGTAGACACAGACACAAAGTGTAGCATAGACAGATCCAGAGACAAATCGTGAACTGAAAGTGGCCACTATACTCTTATTATTATTATTATTATTTTTAGTAGTAGTAGTAGTAGTAGTAGGAGGAGGAGAATTGTTTCTGTATTTTGAAAACAGAGGCTGAAAAACTCTGATCAAAAAGTATAACAAGGCAGTACTGTGGCTCAGGGCCCAAGGGCGGCTGTGGCTCAGGGGGTAGAGCCATTTTCTGTTATTGGAAGGTCGCTGGTTTGATTCCCCTGGTCTCCATGTTGAAGTGTCCTTGGGCAAGATACTGAACCCCAAACTGCTCCTGATGTGCTGGTCGGCACCTTGCATGACAGCCGCCGCCATCAGTGTATGAATGTATGAATTGCTGTAAGTCACTTTGGACAGAAGCATCTGCTAAATGTAAATGTAAGATCAAATATGAACCAAAATCCTGTTTATTGTGTATTTCTCTCAAAATCCTTTCAGAAACATATTTTATTGAGCTGTCAAGCTGTAATACGACATTGTTTGATACCAGCTGCCTGCCTTACTGTTTCCTATCTCCCAGCCAAAACCAGGCAGCGCCCAACTCGCAGTACTTCACACATCAGTGGGACTTTTAACGGTCCTTTCGACCAAAGAGAATACCACAGCCCGTTGTTCACAGTTTTCTCTGGTCATGTAGCACCAATTTCAAAAGTATGTCTTGCTACTGCAGGAGACAGCCCCGTTTTATTCAATGTCCCCAATGTCATTGTTGTGAATCAAATAGCTGACTACAGATACTATTTATAAAAAAAGAACCTTACAAAGACCCCGGGTCTTCAGCAGGGGGTCGGTGACGCAGACATAGTCCTCAGAGTCCCTGCAGGGCAGCTGCCAAATTATCTTTTGATAATATGTTGAAAATGTTTATTTTTCAAAACTTTAAATATGTCTGAACATTCACATAATTAACATCTAAATGCATAACCCATGCATTAAAAATAAATGCATAACCCATATGAGGAAGCGTTTGTAAGGGTGTCTTGGTGGCCTAGAGGTTAGAAAACAAAGTATAAAACTGCAACAGCCCTGAATCTACCTGTTGCCATATGTCTCTCCCTCTGATGTTTTCTGCAGGCCCCCACACTATCGTCATCTTATGGAAGGAGAGTATTAAAGATATCTTCAAAAAATGCTTTTGTGAATTTTTGTCAAAACTTTTATAGATATCAATTTAATTTACGTTACTTCTAAAATTGTGTAAGCATCCTGTTTATTTAAAATGGCAGCATTGACTTTATCCTACAGTCCTACACGTAAGAACATTTTTATGACGTGTGCACATCACATTCCTGTAAACCTGACACATTTCTCATTGAAGTGTGCACAATCAGTATTTAGTTTCTAAGAGTGAGGCAGTGTATTAGACAGTGCAATTATCAGTGGAATGAATGATTTCCTGAATGTTTTATTTGTATTCGTCAAGGCTGCCAAACTGGATCATTCAACAAAAGGTTAAAAGTGACAGAGCAGCAGCTGTTTCTATTAACTTCAGATGAATTGTCCGCATCATTCAGATTACTATTGCAGCTGGAAGCCGTCCATTAGCTCAGTCTCTCTCTGTATTAAGAGTGTGACAACAAATAGGAGGTGACCTTCAAAAATCAATGACAATGTTCTTTAATACAGTTATACGAGAAAGCAAAAGAAACAAAATCACTAAGAAACTCTTGCAGCAAAAACCCTAAAATTAGTTAGATCATTTGCACTTAAATAAATGAAATGGTTCTATTACATACATGCATTGTATATTGTTATCAGCTAACACAGGGGTTGTTTTCATTCAGTTATGCTTCTGCTTCGTTCTGAGGTCCCTATCATAAGTACATCTTGTAGGGCATTTAATAACATGGGTCATGTAGACTATACTTCCGGGAACACATCAGATTTTAAACGAAAAGGTAATCTTCCCCTGATACCTCAAACTATATTTATGGAATACATTAATTTTTCATCATTCTTCCTTTTCCCATTTCTCCTCCTGTGTTTGTTTGCTCACCCCTGATGTGTGTACATGGACTGAATAGCCTTCCTGATCAATGTCCAATGCCACAAGCTGCTTTAAGTGATGTCCCTGCCAATTTATTTTGCATGTGAAAGAATTTCATGACGCAGAGGAGCAATTTTACACAATTTGTACTTCAGACGAAAGGGAATCCGTTTGCATCTCGAAACCCTGTGGCGTTTTGCCTTGTAGTTTAGACTACACAGTGTGGCAGCAGGTCCCCATGTTGCTCTGCTAATCAGCCTGTAATCCCTGTGCTGCTGATGTGAGAAGTGACGCTCTATGCGACTCTATCATTTTCTCATCAGTGCTCTCTTTGTCTCTGTCTCTATCTCTCTCTTCCTCTACATCTCTGTCTGAGGGACTGTTGCTTCTCTGTGATTGGGCCATTGTTCTGACTTCGCTCGCAAAGCCAGCCCGTTGGGCTTGTTTACATGGATTCATGCTTCTAGGCTGCTGGCTAATGCAACACCTTTGTTCTTTTAATTGCTTGCTGTTCCAGCCACAGGCTGAAAGGAATGAATAATTCCACAGCAACAGCATACTAAAGTTTCCATCCGGTTAAGAACTCGCTCACTCTGAATATGAATGTGTTTAAGCAGTTTGGTATATAGTATATATATGCAGTTGCTGTTGTGTGGACATCTTTTGATTCCACCTTTGGAATTGCATGTTTTACAAAACAAAATCATTTGCTTAAAAAACACAGCACATTCACTAAAACATGGCAGCTCCTTGTCTCGTCACGCTCTCATCACAGTTTGGTTGGGGTTAAGAGTACATTATGTCTTGGCTTTAAGTACCTGATTTTGTTGCCACAAACACAGCTGGAGATGTACATAGGTCTCCTTGAATATATCAAGTCACATTTGCAATGTTATTTTAACCCAAAGTATGATCTTTTCCCTAACCTAACCAAGTGGGTTTTATGTCAAAACCTTACCAAACCATGACAGTTTTACTATGTTAATAACATTCCCAAAGTCATATTCTATCACACTTTGTCAGCAAGCTTTATTTTGAAAGTCTAACTGGATGTTGTATATTTACTAGAGGGGTGGGTAGAGAATCATAGTTTAAAGCTTAAGGCCACTGACCAAGCTTCTGCAATCAATGAGGTGGGAGTGAGAACATATTGAGCCTCCGTGTGGAACGTAAAAATGTGGGTATCTACCAGTCATGGAGAATTCAGGGTTAGGAAAGAAAGTTGCTGTCAAGTTGCATTATGCAGAATTGCAGAATCTCACATTTTTGGAGTGCGACCAATACCAAGGACTAAAATCAAATATACTTTGGCCACTGCCGTACTAATTTCTCACTTTTCTTAAATGTAGTTTTTGCAAGTCAGAATGATAGGGCACATACTGTGCAAAAACATTTTACACTGAATAAGTTCATTCTTCTTTATTTTATTGCCCTCAAGTATGCCATGCTCAGTACCACCCATGCAAAGTTCTTTGATTTAAAGAAAAGCCCAGAAACACCAGTGCCCGGTTTTATTCTGTAGGCTGGGGGATTCCTGCAGCCCTCTGTGATAGCCTTTAAAAAAACATAATACATCACATGACAGCAGAGATTTAGCAAGTCACATTGATTAATTGACAGGGAACATCAAATTAAATCTTTGGGTCAGATGTTTTGTAGCAGGGTGCCACTATGCAGCTCTGGCTCAAATCTCTTCTGTCACTACCATGTCCTATTCTCCTCTGTGGTACAGTAGATGAAAGTGTGTTAATAGCTGCTCTCCATCCGTTAACTTCTGAAACATGAGAGATCGATAGAGGACGGTGGGGGGGCCTGAATGTCTGTGTGTTTCAGGGTTGGAGGCAGAGAGGTAGAGGGACTGCGCTCGGCGTTAGCAGTGAGGGGAGGCTTGACATGAGCAGGAAGCTCCAATAGAGCGCTGCATGTTGGGCGATCAGACTCCCTCGCGGCAGGTTAGGAGGAGGAGGGGAAGGTAGGGGTGTAGGGGGGGTGTGGAGATAAATGAGGCGGAGCTGTCAATAAAGAGCAGCTCTTTATCCTCTGTTAAAGCTCTATTCATTTCATTACTGTCAGGCTTGTCTGGTGAAAGAGGCCAAGCGAGTTTTCCCTGGATGCCTTTTGGTAAGGGCTGAAGTCAGGGAGCTGCCAGGCCGAGACAGGGTGAAATAGGACGAGGCAGAATGACACATGAGGCAGGATGAGATAAAAATGAGACAGGATGAGTCACTGTAACAACAGAAAAGCCTCATGGTGGTAAGTGATATTAGATACAGGGGATTAGCCATAGCTTAGGGTTTTGAGCATTGACACCCCTGAATTGAACAGGGGTTATTTCAGCCTCACAAAGGGAGTGTTACATTGTTGTAAGGAAACATTTTCACTGGCCTCCCCTAGAGAAGACTGCATAGTTGGCTAGGCTCTGGAGGGAAGGTTGGCCATTATCAGAGGCAGACATTACAGTCCCCAAATAATAATTCAAAGTCTGTCTGGCTTAAACAGAGTTTGGGGACTTCAAATTGTAAGTGAGTCTTTAAATAATTCAGTCAGAACTTAAATGTTTGGTCATAAAAATGGTTAGATGGTGGTAAAAATGGTTTTGCCCAAAGATGACATGCTCGAATGTCTTATTTTGTCCACGAACCAAAGATATTCAATAAACTATTATAGAGGTGTAAACAAACCAGAACAAGCTCAGTTTTGGGCCACCTTAATCTTGATTACCAAAAAAAAAAAAAAAAAAACTGTTGAGGAAATGTTTCAAAACTGTGGCGTGTCATCATCAGACTTTTTTTTATAATGACAAGGACCAGTGAAAAACTTGTGTTTTTGTAAGATTTTGGATGTGATGCAACTCCAATCAGTGTCTCCATTGTGTTATCACAGTGATTTATTATAAGGCTCTCTTTGACTGTCAGAACTATCTATTTATGTACTGTTATGATCTGAGACGTGTGAAGTGGCTTCCTGAATGAACACGTCAACATTAAAGAAAAAACTGTCTTGTTGAGAAGGCCAGATGCACAGTTTGATTAAAATTTTCTTAATTAAGTTTGTTTGGAAGATGAAGCTTCATTCTGCAGAGATAATACAGTGCTATCTCCCTTAAAGGCCTGCTTTAGAGGATTTTTTTTGGTTCTGACGACTTATCTTTAACTCCATCCCACCCCTACAAACTCATATGATGGGAGGTCCAAGGCCTGAATTATCATAAATATATTGTGGAGGACACATCCTCCCAATATACAGTGTAGCAAATACACTCATACACTCTTTCTGTTAGGCCTACAGCTCGTTATGATTGATCAGTGTCTGGCTTCACCATGCCGGTGTTTGTTCTTGTCTAAACTGTGTGCTGCAGCCGTCAGGTTCCATATGAAATCTATATCAAGGAACTGGTCATGGATCCAATGGTGTCCCTTGTCAAAGTCAATACTGACACATTTACCTTGTTGTCTGTTGAATTAGTGGCAAGGTGGAACAGATTTTAGGGGTTCTTCAGGAGAACTCGATTAAAGACAATGAAACAAGAAGCTCAAGTTCTTCAAGAAATGGATGTCAGATTGCAAGGCCCCTGGACTCTGATAAGCACATCTTTGACCGCATTATATCTCATTTAGATGCTCACCGTCATAGGCCGTACTTTTTAAGAAATCAGGTCATGTATCTAGGAAGCAGTTTTATAGCTTAGTTATGTTCCTAAGGCTGTTCCTGAGCAGTTTTTGTGGTGTGGCAGGGTGCATTTTCCTGTTCAGTGGGCACTGCCACTGGGAAGTGCCATTGCCATGAGGTTACTAACTTGGTCTACCGCAGTGTTTGGATGGTTCGTGCATGTCAAGTAGCGTCCACATGAAGGCCAGCGCTAAAGGAATGAATGTTAATCATTTCACCTGTCAGTGGTTTTAAAGTTGTAGCTGATCCGTGTAATATTAAATAAGCTGTTTTTTGGTGGAAGTTGGTCCACTCATTACTACATGCATTATGACTGTATACTGGCTACTTTGTGTGATGTCTTGGGTAGTCAGGGCCGACGCTCTGCCACCACTCCCTCTTCTTTTCCTCTTATTTGCTTCATCTTTCAATAAAAAATGTAATTTGTACTATTTTAAGACTCCTGCTATGCAATGTAATGAGAATGTAGAAACCTCAGAATTTATTAGATTTTTTTGGCCACTTGGGGCAGCATAACAAGCTGTAGACACAACAATGACATATCATTATGTTCAGAACGTGCTCACAAGTTACCTGTTTACACACACAGCAGACGCAAAGCAACATTAACATTTATGTGGAGTTGTTTTTGTGTCATGCAAGTTTCCAATATCATCCAGTATCCGGCTCTGTTGTGGTCTCCACTTTTAGTCACCTGATAACGTTTTCTATAACTCAACTCTTCGGTTCCTGCCAGTTCTGAATATTATTCTGATACCATTCGTCTCTTTCTGTGCAGATGTTATTAGGCTAAGTGGGTAAGTTAAGATGAGGCCAGGCTTTAAAAGTTGAATAAATGTGGACCCATTATGTGACAGCAAATGCATTCACTTAGTCTGATGTGTATTAGTACGGATATTAATCAGATGTTCTGGATTAATGCATCCCTGACCTTCATGAACTGATCGAGAGCAATATCTAGCTGCTGAATGTGCCATAATCTTTGCCAGGTAATTGCTGACTTTGACTGCTGGGCAGGAAGCTTAAAGCTGGTTTGTATTCATCTTCAGCTTTTTGGTGAAAACAGCAGCCTGTCGCAGCTCGAAATGAGATGATAAACCAAAACAGCAAAGGTGTGACTATGAAACAAACTAAAAGATAATTATAATCTAATATATTATTAAATATTACAGAACTGGAGAACTGCAGAGTTGGTGTCAATTTAGTGACCTCTTTGATTTTGAGTCATTTCAATATACAAGTATACTGATTGATGTAGCTTGGAATGAATTAAATATATGAGATGTCAGTGTCATGTGTACAATTGACTGTTACATTACAATCTGCTTCTCATTATGTTGTGTTATTTTTCATTCAGCACTCTGCTGACAGACTCAGTGCTGCAAACTGAACACCTTTTGTTTTACATACAATGGCTTTAACAACGAAGAACATTTCACAAAAAAGCCTCATTTTAAATCAATCATCACACTCAGCTGAAGCTATGCAATTGTCACTGCAAGAACAAACCAGGAGTGTGTGTTTGAATGATATTGTTCACCATCCTAAAACAATTTTCAGTGTCAGAGCTTGGCTTTAAGAAACAGAAACTGATTATAACAACTTAAAACAGCACAGCTACTCAATGGGAAGCTGCTCTGTATATGATGTAAAACAGACACGTTATAGAAGAACATTGCTGCTGTCATCATTGAATATGTATTTAAAAGCAGCTAATATTTTGGCAAAAACAAAAGGACTATTGATTGAGGCATTGCTGCCTATGGCTCATTCCCGATAAATTGGAGTAATGAATGACTGCAGGTGTTGCCTTATTTGTAATTAATAGTCTTATAATTGGACAGATTAATGAGCTGGCAGATGAAATATGGGAGCTGACATGTGAGGGAAACAGTTGTCTCTCTGGAAAAGACCAATCTAAACTTGATGAAATGAAGAAAAACTTTACTAAATCTCCAGCTCCCCGCTCCCTCCTTCTGTCTGCTTCTGTTCAACTTGTTGTTCTTCAGAGCTGCAGTCGCTCTCAGTGTACTGCGCAAACAGTAACAGCTGATAGAGATTTCTCGTCGCAGAGATAAATAGAATCAGTGTAATCCAATTCTGTGTGATCAGATACAAATTTAATTCTTATCTTGTCTCTTCCTTTTCACAGGTTCTTGTGAATCTCGGGATCGACTGATGCAGTCATGGGAAGATCACTGGACCTTTGAGAGCAACCTTCCTCTCCCTCCTCCTCTTCCACCACCACATCCTCTTCCTCTCCCCCCTCCACCTCCTTTTCTTCCACATTTGTCGCACACAGCTGGAAGTTGAGTCCTCCGAAGCAAGATAACCCGCCATCAATACCTTCTCCTTCTATCATCTGCAAACCATGACAAGCCTTGTTTTTTGGATTTGCGGCCAAGCAAGATGGCCTCTCCCAGTGCTATTCTTGTATTTTGCTCCTTTGTTGCTGATGGGGGAATGGTGCCATGCAGCCCCCTCAGGCCCAGAGTCTGACTCCTGCTCCACCCTAGTCCAGAGCCGCTTTTTCGGCTTCTTCCTGTCATCATCAGTATTCCCCTCCACACCTTGTTCCTGGACGCTACAGAACCCTGATCCGCGGCGCTACACCATCTTCATCAAGGTCACCAAACCCACTGAGAAGTGTGTGCCGTCACAACTCCGCACCTTCCAGTATGACTCTTTCCTGGAGACCACACGTACCTACCTGGGCATGGAGAGCTTTAACGAGGTGGTCAAGCTGTGTGATACCTCAGCCCCAGTGGCCTTTCTGGAGGCCGGAAAGCAGTTCCTCCAAATGAGGAAGGGTCCTCCTCGGGCAGGCACGCCCACCACTGATGGCGACGGGGATTTCAAAACAGAGTACCTGGTGGTGGGAAAGCGCAACCCCAGCATGGCAGCCTGTCAGATGCTGTGCCAATGGCTGGAAGACTGTCTGGCCTCTAGCACATCTAATAGGCCCTGTGGCATCATGCAGACTCCATGTATGTGCTGGGAGCCACCTCCACAGCTCAGTGAGGGGGATAGCTGTTATCACAATGGAGTTTACCTGGAAAACTGTTTACCTAGTGTGAAAGAAAGTGGCAAAGATGCCGAGATGAATGGTGAGTAGGAAAGCTTTTACTATTTAACTATATCCAAGTTGCCTTGTTAAAAAAATACTTTCCATTCATTGTTCATACATCCGCTGCATGGTTTCTAAAAGCACTTAAGTGCTCGGATTAACAATTATATCTTCTTTTGCTCTCTGTAAAACAAAAGAGAAAAATCCTTGCTGTGAAGAAACTTTAAGACAAACAGATTATTTTTCTTTAGTCTGACCTCGAAAAGGTCACCCTTTGGAGTTTAGCATGCTCTCAGCAAAATGACAGATAAATGGCGTCTTCAGTAGCAATCAAGCTGTGGAAATGTGTGTGATTTGGGAAAAGTGAGGATAATTGTGTGACATTGGCTCAAAAGCAAGTGGAGTGCTTTGGCTGAAGTAGAAGAGAGAATGAGGGACAGAAAGAAGCAAATGGAAGGTTTAGAGTTTCATCTGATGGAGGAGAGCTCTATGACCTTGTGAGGTCGACACCGTATTCCGTCCCTCTGCGGTCCAGGGAGGGACACTCGATCGGCCGCCGGGAAGCTTGTGGAAACAGAGGAGAATCAAGTGCTGATATTGGATAGCTCAGGGGATGCTCAGAACACGGGTGAATGGTGGGGGCTGGTGGGGTGATGTAAAGAGAGACAAAAGAGGAAGAAAGAAGGAGAGAGGCAGAAATGTGATTGGATAAGAGCCTGTGGCTTGAAGTCTAATTGTCTGCCGCTTGATCCTGGCTCCCCATCCCTTGCCTCGGTAGACGGGATGTGGCCTGACATCACTATCCTGGCTTCGTCAGAACTATGGCCAGAGGGATGGAACATTTCTCAGCTCTCCTTTCTCTCCCTAACCTTTCCACCATCTATCTCTCCCTCCTTCGTCTGCTACTTCCTACTGCTACTGCTTCCCCGTATCAGCTAGTGGTCTTATTCTCTCGGTCCTCCTCCTCCTCCTCGTCTTCTGAGCCACCACCGCTGCCTCCCCACCTTTCCCTCCCCAGGCTGATAGTGGGCTGATACTGAGCCAGTCGTGGGAAGCCAACCAGGCAGAGAAGATGCTGTGGTGGGTATCTCCTGCCTTATCCTCCTCCAGTCTCCAGAGCGGCTAATATCCCCTAGCCACCCCAGCCTCCTCTCTGCTAGTTATCACACTTATGTAATCCCGCTTATGGTGATCAACAGCGGGGTGTGGGCTGTTTGTGCCTCAAGGTGTGAAAAATAAAAAATAAATATACCATCTTCTGTAGGCTTGTCTACAGATAGGAAGAGAAGGATGCATTATAGCTCTATTCTCTCTCTGTGTGCTTCAACCTACACAGTCAAAGTGTCTCTTAGATGATAATCCCAGGTTCAGAGCGAACAAGTGGCAATGGAACCCTGTGATGAGCTCAAATGGAAGAGGCAAGCCGTCCGCACACATTTGGCTGGATGGATAACTGGATGAATTGAATCGGTGGATGAAGATAAAATGAGGATGGGGATGCGCAATCGATTCTGGGGGGAAATAGGACGGGCTGTTAGGGCCCGCTGTGTGGTGAAGAGGGGAATAGAGGGATGACAGTCCTGAGTGATGATTGAAAGAAAGACAATAGAAACAGAGACAGCAGAGGGTAGAAGAGGAGAATAAAGTGGAGTGAAGAGGCTGACAACAGATGAGAGGGGGAGTTGTCTGAGGTGGAACGAGCTTGATGAGGATAGATTTTTGTCTCTTGGGTCAAGCAATGCGCAATTGGACCTGATGGCTCTCAATAGTTTCAGTGACAGAGGAGTTTGTAGATTACAGTCTGTCTCCCAGCCACCTTCACTCCCTCTGTGCAGAGGGACTGAAGGTTTCCGCCCAATGGCAGACGGATGGGTGAGACCTGCTGTCAGCACTCGAGCTCTGCTCTCGTCCAGCCCATGGGGGCTAGACAAGGAGTTTGGTTCCAAATAGGCAGTGTGGGAGCTTTGCCTTGTGCTCAGCCTCCCCTCATGTGCCCTGTGTATCCAATGCATAAATGTTAAGGGAAATACAAATCAGAAAGGAAGGAAAGGCAATGTTCTAAGCCCAGTATGCCTAGCTGTAAATCCACACCACAGTTTCCAGCTTGTTCTCACTCCTATCACATCAAATACAGTAGCCTAGTCAGTGGCTAGTTACCACTCTAGTGAAATAGTATAAACAGTGAGAAAAGTCTAAGTCTTGGGTTGGTTGGGGTGGCTTGATTGGTCAAACACTGGACATTTCCCTTTCAGAAACTGGGATTCCTGATCCAAGTAAGAGCATCATAGTTTAAAGCTCAACGCCACTGAGGAGGCTGCTTTATTTGACTGGGAGGAGTGAGCATGTGTTGGCCCCGTATGAAGCGAGGTGAGAGGTTACAGGCTAACAATTCGAGCTAGTTGCTGTGTGTCAAGTAAATCTGACCACTTTCCAGGAAAGAGCGAATCACATACCTGCAATTAAGTCTCTTATTTGTCTATCCCTAATATGATATTAACCATAGTTTGATTGCCATAGATATACACACATTTGTTTGAAATGGTCTCTCAAATGTTGTCAAACACTTTTGACAAGACACGCAGTAACAGGCAGGACATAAGTAACTGAAGGAGTTAAGTGTTCCTGCATTAATAATCTCTAAAAATAATTTTGATTTAAACACCGATATCCAGCCAATATCTGTCAGCTGATGGCATTTGGGATTGACTGAAATATATAACATGGTGGAACATAATTCCGGGTTTTGTAAAACTGTCCAATATTGATGTTCTTATCCAGTGGCTGGATTGAGTTTTCTGTCAGTCCTCCATGAAGGCTGTATTTGTCAGTCTACACTGAAGATGCTGTAGAAGTGAGGAGCATGCTTTTCATCAACTTTTTAAAAGAGATATGTTTTTTTAAGAGTTGGTTCTCCACTGGTATACACCCTTTTTCCATGTCCTGTTCATTCACTGATGCTACTGTATAGCACTGAATCATCAATAACATATGAATCCCTGTTCAAAAGGTTGTTTCTTGAAGGATTTATTTACTGACAATGTACAAAGAGGGAATGCAGTATTAGTGTATCTTCTCCATTAATAAACTCTGCCCACATAAAGGCAGAGGTAGCCTTTTGTATACTTTGGGTGAATGGTTAAATTAATATATTGACTCTCAGAATGATGGGGTCAATAACGTGCTTCTATTAATACAATATTGGATTTTGCCAAGTGAGTGTCATCAACCTCTGCCATGACTGATATGCTACAGCTTGATTATCGGTTACTTTGTCGATAGGGTCATCAATAGGAAGAGCTGAACCTGTATTGATTCTAATGTGACCTTTCGTCAAATTTCAAGGATGAAAGCATGCATCACATGCTTTGTAAGTGTTTTTTTTTATCAATATCACTAAAGATTTAATTAAGACTCTCAGTGCCCCTGAATAGCAGGACGTTTGGGGGATATAACAGCAAATATCCTAGAAAATTAATTTCAGCACAAAATGTTTGCTAGAAAAATGTGCTTACAAATGGCATGATATGAATATTACAGCTAATTAGCTGCAGTCCATGTTTAATGTCCACAGCTCACAGTTTGAGCACAGCTCCTGTGCTGTGTGAGATATCTTTAACCTTTAAGTTGAGAAGACTGGTGATTCCAGGGCTATTTTTGGACTCTGACATTCAGATGGTCAAAGTTAAAGGTTTTGGGACAAAATATTGGCTGCTGGTAGCTTCAGTCCTGAAATATTGCCCATGTTAATCCATTTTGATAGAACTCCAATGTGTACTTGTTTGTGTGTGTGCTTGTATGTGGTGTGTCATGACATGTGGTGTGGCACGGAGCAGGAAAAGATTCATTTGTTAGCCCTCGATTGACAGCAGGGGAGGCAGTGAGTGATTCAAAGTTGGATCAGAGAGATGTGGGGAGATGAGAAAGCACATGACTCAATCCGAACAAAAGAGACACGATTGTGGTGGCTTTGAGAAAGTGCCAGAAACGACCAGCGAAGTGAAGGTAAAGGAGAATACAACTTAGCTGCAGTGCCACAGGATCATATGGGTTGTGTCCTTGGTTGCACATCCTGTACTCACACTTTCAGCTTTGCAGTCATTTTAAAGTGTGAAATATCTAATAAAGCTTGGAAAATAACCAAACAACAATACAGTGTCAGGGACTAAAAGCCCTCTGCATGAGACAGAGAGAAGGCTCTGCCGTTCACACTGCAGAGCAGTTAGCTGGATGGGGCCTTGCTGTGTGGAATTGGAACATGTTGGGGTGATGTGAAATCCCCACATGAATGTGCATGAAAAAACGCATTATAACAATTTAGTGGCTGAATCTTTCAGCCATTACATTGGGGGAGATACATACTGTTGCATAATGTTAATGACAACAATAGCTTAGCACCAGACTGCCCTCATCAGAAAAAAAAACAAAAATGTTTAATGCGGAAGCAGCTTACGACCCAAAGGTACCTTCCTTCTTTGAACTAATGGCCGTAGTAATTGATACAGCATCAAAGGATGAAGTCAGGTGTATTGATATCAACATCGATAATGTCTAGGATCAGGTCAGGTTGGATTTAACACAGGACTTTTACCCAGGAGACTGCTGTTGGTGTTACTGACTTACTTACTAAGGTAGTGAAATAACTAAATAATAAAATGTCAGTTTTGGTTAAAACTGACATTCTAACCAAAACTAAGATGTTTTCCTGAACCTAACCAAGTGGTTTGTTGCCAAACCCTCACCAAACTGTGAGCATGATGCTTGTCACTGGTACGCATGTTCTTTTAAGAAGTCACTGGCAATCAGCTCATTCAGTCATGCAGGTGTGAGGATGTGTTGCCGCAGCAGCAAACAACATTAAGAAGAGTCCGCAGAATATAGTGGCCATAAGTGAAAGTGTGGTTATGAATATCACCCTCTAGACTGATCGGATACTACCTATAGGTTGTTGCTGAGCACCTGACGACTGAGCAACTGATGCCAAACAGCTCATGTAAATGCAGCGTCAGTGCTTTGTCCTCTACTCAATTAAATGCTTCATATCAGGAATTGGCAGGATTTTGCTCATACACCATAAAATATATGTATATAATTTAAACACAGCTGATGTGTTTGTTAAAGCACCCAAGTCCTGTAAGAGGCGTGTGCCCTGACTGTGGCCATATGCATGCTGGAAAACGGTTCAGGATAAGTAGATACGGAATACAGAGGGAACTGTTGCTGCGGTCTATCTGTTTTTTCTGATCGTATTTCTTTGGAGACTGTTTGCGATAGTTGCTGGTGCTTTAACAAACAGAGATCTTGATATCTTGTCTAGTCTGCTTTTGACAGGAACTGTCAACTCACCATACAGTATACATTTTTCTATCATCATATTGGACCCCTGGGAATATATCATTTCATGATGCACTGAATAGTATTCCCCCTTTTCCCAAAAGCTTTCTTTTTGTTGCATCCAGTTTTCTCAGATCCTGATTCAGGACAGTGACAGCGAGAATGACAGTGACGCAGCTGTCAACAACCGCTGATGACGACTACTGTGTCTGCTGCTTGTTTGTATCTCCACCACTGACACAACCGATGAGCTTTGGTGACCACTGCCCCAACATGTAAAATGTGACTGCAGATAAGGAGGTTGGGTTGGCTGAGGCAGCTGCAGCTGCAAACGACATTAAGGCACCCAATCTATTAAGCATGTTGTTATTCAAGATGAATCCCTCTGCAAAAATAAGGTTTCAACTTGTGTTTAAAATGATCCCAGCCATAATCTATTTTGTATCTGTGGATAAAAAAACAAAATCCAATGGCAATATTTTAGTAGGAGGTGTGTGTGTATGTGCTTACATCAGTGTGTTTACAGTTGTTTTAATTGGTATTTAAGTCTTCAAAAAAAAGCCTAGTTGAAGTATACTTCATTCATTTTGCTCTCATCTACTTCCTCCTGATCCACCAAACAAGTTGAAAGATGTGGGTGGAAGCCAAGTCCTTTACAGTTCTGTTTGCACCAAAGCATTGTTGTTAAATCCTCCTCACATTCCAGAGTTAAACCAGGAAACAGCCCAAACCTTTATAAAATACTCAGAATTGGAGCTATGAAGCAAATAACTAGGTGCTCCCTAAAACCTTCAAATCCATCAGTTTAAAGATGGAAAATAACGGTACAGGAAATATTAGAAATGGAAAGAAATGAGATATCAGAATATTATTATTGTTTGTTTATGAAAGAACTCACATTTAGATTTAAAAAACGTGCTTTATATTTAACAAAAAAGGCAGACTTTTGAAAAGAATATATCATCACATTTGTATTCATTGTTGTAACCTTGAGTTAACTAGCAGGGTTCTTATTTGTAACATGTAACATGTATATGCAGCAGATATGCATGTACATACATATATTTAAAAAAAATAGTTTAAAAAAAAATAAAAAATGACTGTACCTTGTCCATATCCAGTATTCTGTTTTGTATATGTCACATTACAGAAGACTCCCTGTCTACCATTGCTGAGAGACTTCAAAATGAAATGAAAGCCTCTGCACCCCCATGGCCATGAAGTCTGTGTCAGACTGTGTTTGAGTGAGTCCTTACTATTGTAAGGACAGGTCAGGTCACGCTTTAATCATCGTTACTGATAAATGGTATCTGATGTCTGCTATCTGACTCACTGCGCAGCTTCAGCCTGTATTGACACCTGTGTCGATTTATAGTGCCTTAAAAAAAAACACATTTATTGGATCCTTATCAAAGATATTTATTTACGTCATGTGGAGGTTTGTAGCTCTAAAATATTGGTCGTTGTACGGACATCAGTAATTCATTATCAGTCAGGCTCTACCCTCCTGTGTCTCTGATGGCCTCAGACCACCTGGACAAGTATTGTTGATGGTCCTGAAGGCAACAGAGGGTTTAAAGGGGTAATAACTGACAGAGAAGGAATAAGCACTTATTTCCCTTAAGCTTTATCTGCCCTGTCTCCACTGGGCCAGTTAGTTATGGAAATGCCTGAACAGCATTGAGATACATCATTTCACAGCTTTGATCAGTCTAATCAATGCTGTCTGAGATACTGAATATGATGGAAGTGTGAAGAAATAGTAAAAGACCGGGCTGATATATGCTCTCTCAAGTGACAGCATGTGGAAAGAAGGAGAAAGAAATACTCACAAACCCTCCGGACTTGCATTTTTTCCTCCAGTTGCTGGCAGCTGTGTGGTTGAGGAAGATGAATGATAGCGCTGTGTCTCTCACTGCGAGGCTTTGCCTGGCCGGACCACATTGTTGCTAAACTAAGGGATTTCCAACCCGCCTCCACAACAAGCACTGAGGAATCCTAAAGCAAGTCTAATGCATTAGCTCCTCTTCACAGTCATATGCGTGGAAACACATACCTGCGTGCACACACGTACACACTGCATACAGCACTGGGGCACACACATGGTGAAATGTCACACCAGAAAATGGCACATACACTGCTGCAACCACGCACTGGTCCCTTGTGACTGAGTGTGGGTGGCTGACTGAGGGAGCGAATTAAGCTGATTTTGTGTGTGTGTGTGTGTGTGTGTGTGTGTGTGTGGTGTGTGTGTGTGTGTGTGGTGTGTGAGCGAGGTGTGCTGATCACCATAGGGGGCACCATGCGGGCAGGAATAGACTGAAGAGAGGTGGCAGGAAGTTGCTCTATGCTGGTATAGAGGTAGATCTCCTGCAGGGAACCTTGTATCCTGTTTGGGACATTTTGGTCTCTTGGACTTTGGTTTTTTGGGATGGGAGGACGGAAACCATAGGCAAATGGACATTGTCCTTTTTTGTAGTCATGACATGTTCACCTTATTGATGATCAGTGTGTTCAGACTGGTGGCTGTGATTATAAGCATCACAGTCAGATCAATCAAGTTGCCAGTTCTCATTCATGCGTTCAAATTATTGTGAAGTTTCGTTCACAGGGGCCGACACAATCAACAAAAAAAAAACAAAAGTTCCTTATAGCTGCTATAGAAATGATGAGAGAATCTGGGAGAAGGATTCTGACAGCCTTTGAGTGTGACATCAATATACCACGTCCATTTACTTTTACAATACATTTAGCAGATGCTTTTGTCCAAAGTGATTTACAATAAGTACATTTTTCCCAAGAAAGAAACTACAACATATCACCATCAATAGAGGAAAAAAAGAAAAAATAGAAACAATGTTCAACCCCTCATCTGAGCATTGTAGCTGCTGTATATTTAGGATACCTCGAGTGCCTAAGTGCTATGATTTAAGTGCTAAGTATAAGAACATACAAGTCCAGCACTGCACCATGGGTACACTTTTTAAAAGAACGGAGCTGGGTTGAGCATTTGGCATCACTACTACTCTAGTGCTGTGCTTTGTGTTAAGGAACTGCTTGATCAGAATATATTGCTGTTGTAGTTATTATACAGGAACAGGTAACAGCATGGAGGAAAATATGGGCCACCATCCAGCCTGCAGCCAAAACTGTGGGGTCAGACATCAGCAGAGGCTATAGATAGGTCTAAAACAAAGTTAGACAAGGATTTCGCCAAAGTATGGTTTATGTAAATATTTCTGTTTTCTGCATGGCAAATTTTATATCATTATTTTTTCATATTATTATTGTTATATTTTTCCATTACTTAATGACACAATTTCCACATGTGGAAATTGTGTCATTAAGTAATGGAAAAATATAACAATAATAATTGTTAGAGTCTAAAGTCTAGACTTTTCTTGACCTAACTGCTCTTGGCATACTGGCTACAATACCATCTGAAGAATAAAGTGCCAGGTAGGGACCTTTGCTATGTTTTTTTTTACCAGGCTTCAGGCTGATAAACAGCAAATCTGACGTAGAAATCTGCTCTTTAGTCATGCTAAGAATAAAGCACATTCATATCCATTTGAAATGACCACCTTAAGTCAGTCCAGATGTCATTGAGATTTGCCTCACTGTGAGCTTTTTAATTAATGCATTTCACATAAAGAATTCCAGCACTTCAATTCAGTCAAATCAGAACACACAGACTTCATACCCACACTCCCAGCATTAGTGTATAAGCAGTATGTTATAGGATTTTTTGAATAAACGCTAATAAGCATTTTATTGACACATTAAATCAGATCAATTGTTAGAACGGAGTATAATAAAGTATCCTCTGGTCCTGGTTCATTGGAGCAGTTTGGTGGTTTGATTCTCTTGATTACTGCCCAATCAAAGATTTTTTAATCTTAAACTTAATCTTTTGGGGGTCAACCTCTTAAGGTTGAACATGGAACAAAATCCCACTTCACTCAATCCCCAATGGAAAGAACGGAAACAAATCTCAAATCAACAATCCATGAAAGTAAGCTTTTTTGGCACTAGAAATAGAAACTGATATAATCAAAGCTCAGACTGTTTCATCAGCATCATTTATAATATCCCCTCAAAACTGACACTCCATTCATGTACAAATACTGCATGAATAACACACACAACATAATCTTGTGTTTAACTTTTCAGCCACTCGAGTGGCTCCGAGGATGGTGATATTGGTTGATCCACCACTTTGGTCATGAAAGACTTAACAACTAGAAGGTGGATTACCATGACATTTTCTGTAGACATGTATGGGTCCCAGACATCAGATTTCAGTGACTTTGGTGATCACTGACTTTTTCTACACATGTATCACCAACATGCATTGACATTTGTAATTTTGAGTGAAATTAAATTTCTCCCATGTGAGCCCCCTCCTCCATGACCTCACTGGCTTCCTGTTGCAGCCTGCATCCGATTCAAGACGATGGTGCTGGCCTTCAAGGCCGTGGACAGAACTGCACCTGTCTACCTCCAAACACTGGTCAGACCACATGCCCCAGCGCAAGGACTTCCACTACATCAGCTGGCCGGCTGGTACTGCCATCACTAGCCCTTTGCACACAGAAATGCTGCATTATCATCTCGTAAAGAGGCGTGATGGTACACATCATGATGATGACATCTGTGGGTTTTTTTCAAGGTGTTTCACCAGTGTCATCCTGTTAATCTAAACATGTACCCGCTGATGATTTATTATCATATGGATGCTGTTATAATGTGTTGTGACTGAGATCCTGACCCACCAAACATCCTGGAAATTGACAAAGTTTCGTTTTTCGCTCTAAATTACATAATTACATAATCGGCATCAGTAAACTGGACGCTGTCTGACTCTGTCACTCGCAGGGACGGAGGCTGTTTTCTGGGGGAAAGTTCACTGAAGCCTCAGTCTGGAGGGCTGACAGTCACAGGGTTTTTTTTTTTTAACACAAACGCTGGTGACAGACGCTGTTTTTCAGGCAGAAATGCGACAAAGAGTCAGTAGGACAGACAGGAGGACAGATGCTTCTCCATGTATATGTGCAGTATTATTTCCTCATATAAATTGCCAAAGACAGTTACAGTTACTACGTTACTTCTGTTTGGTCATGTAATGTTGCTTTGTGGGACATTTCTCTGTATTTAGTTGAGTGAAGGACCTGCGCAGTTATTAGACTGTCAGACCGACACGCCCTCGATACACACAGCCGGCTTATCTATTCACACTGGTTCGGTTCGCCAATACTGCGCCTCTGACACTACCTCCAGAGGCGGATCAGTACTGGAGCGAAATGTCACCCCTCGCCGCCTCCGAGACATTCACACAGAGGAGGAGGCGCAGAAATGTCAGAGGATCCCTGCATCCGTGCGTATGTGTGAAAAAAAAAAAAAAAGTTGACCTGCACAACAGGTAATAGATAAAATAAATAACTCTGTCCATACAAATTAAGTAACATTTTACAGCGAGTTTAAATCAGTCCTGTTTTTACATAAAAAAAACTCAACTTCTTCAAATAGCAAGATACACATCCATATTCAGCTTTCGTTAACAAATCTATTTTGTTTGTTTGACTATTAGCTGCTAAACAGTTTAGTTTATGACTTTTCTCTGCACATTTATTATCTTAGGCTATTAGCTCTTTGCTAGCGACCATTAACTCGTTCAAGTGCAAATATTACAGCGGAGCATCAATAAAATGAGTTGAAAAAAAAACCTGGTCCTCATGAAACACCCAGTAGGTATATATTGTTTTTCAGGCTTTAAACCAACTCTTTTTGAAACTATTTCACCCGTTAGCCTCTTTCCCTCTCTTTACTTCTCCTCTGTTCTGGGCTCTGACCCCAGCATGCTTAAACAAGGGGCACAAGTCCCTTAAAGGGGAAGTGTCATCACATCTCTTAAAGGCATGTTGTTAATCATTTCCATTAAAAACACCAAATGTGTGTGTACTGGCTCTAAATGAAATGTATGCATTTTAATCTAAAACATATTTATGCTTTTTAACAAAATAAACATATTTATGCTTTTAACAAAGTAAACATATTTATGCTTTTAAACAAAATATTTATCTAGTATCATATTTGAATGTGGGTTACATATGTTCTTACCATTAGCACTTAAATCATAGCACTTATGTACTTAAGGTATCCTTGATAAACAGCAGCTGCTATGCTCAGACAAAGGCTTGATTGTTTCTGTTTTTTCTGTCTTACTTTCTCTACAGTGAAATGTCGTTGTTTCTTTCTTGTGACAAATGTACTTAACGTATGTCGCTTTGGACAAAAGCGTCTGCTAAATGCCCTTCATATAAATGTCTCAACAACCATTTCATAAATTGTTATTTAAACTGATCCATATTCCCATCAGGATGGATTGTTTCAAATTTGGTGACCCCTCAACTTTTCATCTAGCGCCATCATCAGGTCAAAATTGCTCTGGTTTATGACTGACTGAGACTCACATTAGCAAAACTAATAATCAGTGTTGGGTGGAAATGAAACAGAAAAATTAAAACCACTTTCATTGCACATGTTTCTGCTCATATTGTCCAGAGGATGCTTGTCTTTCTTTAAATTGACTCAAAATGGAATATCGCATTCTACAACCCATAATTTGAAACTCTGCAGGCTAATGACAGATGCAATATAAACAGCTCTTTATTCATGTTATCTTTGATTTAGAAAAAAAAAACAACACGGGGTAGAGGGGTACAAACAACAACATGCAGCGTAAGGCTTTTTTTTTGTTTTTTTGTAATTCATCTGCAATCAATAGGGCTTAATTGTTTGAAATATGATACATGAAAGTAAACAGAAGTGACAGACCTGCCAGGTAGCAGCTGTGCAGTCTGTTGGCTTATCATGCAGGCACTATTTGCATTTCGCTGTAATGTTCTCGTCCCTTTCACCATCAGATTCAAAATAATATAGATACTTCCACTACATTAAGACTGCCCTCTCTGCCATCTTGCTAGCCGAATTACACCTGTCCTGCACACTTACGTAACACAACCACACATCCGACTTCGTTCTGAGATTTAGTAGCAATCAGAAACAGCAGGAATGCATCAGGGATGTCTTTCTTTCCCCCCCCCTCTTTTTTAGCAACAACAGAAACAGGGAAATATGTTGAAATTCTTATAGTAATAGATGAATTAATTGATGAATTAATTTGTGTTTTATCAGTAAAGTAATCTGAGTGCTGTACCCCCAACAATGCAATTCCCAACAGCCTCAGCTTTACTTTGGGTTAGTGTTTACAAGCAAATGTTATCGTGCTAACGTCCTACACCTAACATGCTAAACATCAGCGTATTAGCATTGTGATGTACGTATGTTAGCATGCTGACATTAGCATTTAGCTCAAAACACTCAGAGTTGTTAGCATGACAGTAGACTAGTCATGTATTTTTATTTTGTTTATGTTTCACTGAACATAGAAAGTGCTCTGACATGCCAGTGAATGGTATATACCGGAAAGCATATAGTAATTATTTCCAAAATTGGCAATATACTGTGCCTAGCTAAGACAGGAAGGGACTTTATAAATAAAGGAAATGAAAATAAAGCATAACCAGCCCGGGGTTAAGGTTACAATATTAGCTCAGGAGCTGACACTCCTAGCCACTATAGGAGCGAACAACTTAACATTTTGAAAATATCCAAGACAGTGACCTCCCTGCTCATGAAGTTTCTGACCTTTCCCAGCTCTACCTGTACTCTGTCAAAGGACTCACTTGAACTTAAGTCAGTGTGAAGCGAGTTGAGGAATTGTCCCTCTCCTTCCTTGAGGCTGTCCATCAATGGATGGCCTGTCTCAGGTCCCTTTCCACGCAGCCTGAGGGTTGATTAAACATTCATACTTTAATTAAGCAATTTTACCGCTGCTACTTACCGGGTGATGATAAAAGCACTGCTCCAGGATGAGCACGGCGAGATGACAAATGTGTGTGTGTGTGTGTGTGTGTGTAGAAGTGTCTAGTGTGAGAGGCCATTAATTTCCTGCCATAAAGAAAAGTGTGAGGATTAGAGAAAAGACAAGTTGAACTTTTTTTACCTCCCTCATCAGTCATGTGTGACTGCGGGAGAATGGTCGGCGGCTGATGTTAGGATGCGATAGGGTTTCTTCTGTTTTGTGACAGGCAGCTTGTCACTGCTCACTGCTACTCTTTCTCTCTTTTCTCTATTTTACACTTCATCACACACTTTTTTCAGGAATCAGGGAGTCTAGGAGATTTGAAACCCTTTTTTCCCCTCAGTAAAGGGCTCTATTATTGAGGAACTGCAGTGTGTCTTCAAAGGGTGAAATTGTGTGTGTGTGTATGTGTGTGTGTGTATGAGAGAGAGAGAGAGAGAGAGAGAGACAATAGAGAATCATAGCGTGTGTTAGTGTTGCCAGTCACCTTGACTCTGAGGACATTTAATGCCTGTCCCTCTGTCTCACTGTCGTTCTTTGGATTTGATGACTTGGACAATGAAGATAAATTACTTGGAGCACACTGAAATGTTCGCGTTTACTGCTGCCGTGCGCCAGAGCTGGAGGCAAAAATTAGGTGTGAGTGTGTTGTGGCATCTGCGTGCCTGTGTCCTTGTTAAGAGCAGGCGGTGGCTCTGCGGGACGGCTGTAAAGGCTGCTCTCCTTGGCGGTATCACCTGGAATGACACACAGAGGTGACACACTGTCAGAACACTCACCCACACAAGACATAGGATACACACACACACACACACACACACACACACACACAATAAGCTGAGCGGATCTTGGTCAAAGGCTGCCAGGTCCAGGAAAAGAAATCATTAGAGCAGACATGTTCCATGTGCTCTTGTAACAACACACACACATACACACACACGCACACACACACACACACACACACACTGCACACAAGCAGAAAAATATACACACACACTCTAGCACACACCCATCAGACGGGCTTCTTGAACACATTAATACATCCCTGTCTAGAGTTAAAGTCCATCTTAAATCACATTTTGTATCATGCAGTCCTGCGTCTTGGCTGCTGTGTTTTTTCTCCTCTTGGAAGTTCTCTAATAATTGGCCTCTCATATGCTGAGAGACATCTCTCTGAGGGTACACAGCTGCAACAGAGCCTTTCTTCCATTTAAACCATCAGCCGATGTCAGTTAGCAGTGTCAGTCTCTAAACAGTAAACGGCTTCTCTTCAGGGTCACCTCAGATCAGACTGAAGCTAATGCTAATTTCACATCATTTGAGCATCTCTTTACCATCGCCGTTTGCAACCTGGGTTCATTAGCCCCAAGCATCCAATGTAAGGACTGTACAGAAGTCAGCTGTACACAGGAGGTGGCTGGCAGAGTGTGCTGCGACAGTGGATGTATGTGTGTCTGTCTATGGTATGAGTATAGAACAAAAATTGCTTAAAATTCTCAAAATGTAACTTGTAAGTCTGTAAACCAGGAATAGTGCAGCTTATTAACAGTTACATGAATGCATTTTTAAGAACAGATGACTCGGTTTCTACGGTTTATAATAAGATAACGTTTATCTCATGATGATTTTTAAGTGAATGTGCAGGTTATTGAGAAAACATTGCAATTTGTTGGTGTAATTACTCAGCAGGTCATTTGTTAATTATGACATCCCCCACACCACCAACATTATAGATCCAACACAGTTAAAACAGCAGGATTCTGAGAAGCAGATGGTCAAGCAAAGGTCCCAAAACCATCACAACTTCTAACCTGCATCATGATGGATTTGAGCTGGTGTGTTTGCTCAAAAATACACCCTGTGCTGACAAGTAGGGGTGCTTCCATTTACTGCTTTTGATAATCACCATGGTCTCAGATATGAGACATTCTGATTTTGAACGACCCGTGGAAAGGATGAACATATGCTCGTCCTTTCTAAAAGCTCTATCTCCACTGGCTTCTTCTCTCCGCCTGTTGTCTCCAGTCCAGGTGTGTATCTGTCTGACTCAAATCACATCACCAAAGGCAATACACAGATTTGATTGGCTGAGTAGTGTCACATGAGTCATTTACAGAGTATGCATTGATCTGTGAATGCCAGTCTAGAAAATCTTTGGTTAAAATAGAAACACTTTGTCAAAGTGTTCTAATTCTCAATAATTTATCAGTTATGCGTCCGAGTACAGATAGGATGGTGCATTTTGGTTATTTTACTTATGTGTGGGATTGAGAGATTTTCGTAAAAAAATATGTTTAATAACCAAGTGAATGAAAATGAATAAGATCATTAAACCACAGAATTTGAAAAACGAGACCATCTCTCTTCCTTGTGATATCTGCCTGCAGTGAGTCATTATTGTTTTGGACATGTGCAAATTTGTTGCTTAAGTTAACAAATGTTCTTTGTAATTAACTGCAATGCATCTAAAATTTGATTTGAGCTCTTTGAAAGGTTCGTGCACTCAGAAGCTTTACATATATCAGCTAATTTTATCTTGTGTTCGAGTAGTCATGGAGCAGTCCACGGTCACCACAGACATTACGATTCCTATTCTGGGGAACATAACCATGGCAGATTTAATGACAATCTGGCCATCAGTTTACAGATGTAAGACTTCATTTCTGATGCATTGGAAATGTTAGGAAATCCTTTGGAATCATTGGAATTTGGATGTTAGTTGTTGAGATATCTCAGCTTGTTATATGATCTTGTTTTTCACCCATTTTGGTTGTTAGAAATATATGTGTTTCTTTTGCTTTTACAATTTATTGTAGATTAAAACCCAACATCCATCAACCATAGCCTGGGTTTGTCTGGGGGTCTTTTGGAAAATGTAGGAAATCACAAAGGGGAAAATAAGTACAGGGCAACACTTTTGCCCAAAAAAGCTGTTAGAATACGCTGTCAGGGTAGATTTACCCTTTGCAGTTATATATTAAACTTTTCTAAACGACCCTTCTCTGTCACCAGTCATAGCTGCTGATCAACAGACTGCTGAGCGCTACGCACCCTAAGAAGATTTTAAAAGCCTGATGATTCACTGCCAATGCATGATTTACTTGTATATAATGTAACACATGAAGCAATGGTTTGTAGCTTCCAGTGGGATTTCTCAAAGTGATTGGTCAGAATCGTTGTGGTAGAAAACATGATGAATTTAAATGTGATCAATTCAGATTACTTCAGTGAAGCCCTGGCCTCTTCTCTTAAACCACCAACGTTTTTAAAAATCAGATAATATTTAAACATGTTTTGGATGATTAGCCAAAAAATGCTCATCCTCATCAGAAGATTGACCAAATGTAGTCTGTGGCATATCATGCAGCTTATTATGACCCGTATTTATGTTTCTTGTAAGGCTGTGACTTCTCTTGGCCATAGTAGCTATTAAGGTAGAAAAGCAATATAAATAGGCGATTAACTCTGCAAAGAGAGGAGGTCAGTGTGGACAGTAGGGTTAAACAACCGAAGCACTTCCATCCAGGAAACAGCTGTTTCCGTCCAGTGTGAAACAAAAGTCAGTGGTGAGTTATTTGAACTTACTTACGTAGTTAGGTTACGTACATAACCAAACTTAATAGCTGCAGTCTGTAACAATTTTTGTGTTATATTTGCTAAAATTGTCATTATGATCTGACAGTAGAATAAGATACAGGTCAGCTGTGCAAAAATCCACTGTCTGTGGCTCCACCCAGTGGCTGGCTCAATACAACCAATCAGAGCCAAGGGGAGTGTCTGAGAAGTGTCAATCACTCTCGTGCATCTGCTGCTGGCAGCCCCCCTCCCTCACACAGCGTGTACTGGGCAGTGCCCCTCCCCCACTCAGGCACAGTGTCTGCTCTTACCTGGTCAGATACTTTCAAGCTCAAACTGTAAACAATGGTGGAGAACAGACAACAACAACAGAGCCGAAAAATGTCCCACCATTGCCCACGTCAAAGAGAAGAAATAAGAAGACTGACAAAGAAAAGCAGTGTAAAAACAAGAGTTAGCTGCTTTTCTGATGGACAAGTAAGGACCCCTGCTTGATAGCTTGTATGCTAACTCCAGTATTTAACTTTGTCTTTATGGCTACTGGTTAGCAAAGGTGTCTTTTAAGTGACCGGGCAGTTATAACGTTAGTTTGTGTTCAGTACGCTGTGAAGTGGTTGAATTGATTTAGCGACAGTATCTCTATCCAAAGGTCCCTGACTAAGATCAGACCTGGGATTCTGTGGTTATGTGGTATGAGTCTGAATCGCTTCCACTAGTTATTAATTTGACGTCAAACAGAGCCATGCCTCTGTATTACCAGTAAAACTTAATAACAAATAACAGGAGAACATAATCATCATAAGAAATGTTCTGCATCTATCTCAACTCTCTTTGTTTAATGCAATGAGTTTGTAATCAACTTTTAGGAGCCGCTGATCTTAAGTTCTTAGTTTAGATTGATTTAATCATCCTTATTTATTTCCCTATAAAGCATCACAACATGAGCTAGGGTGTGCCTTTTCACATTTTCTCATTTACGTGCTTGATGGACTTCTTATCTTTTCATTGCTTTCATATCCGCTAAGAATTATATTGCTCAATCTAATCTCAAACGAAATTTACAATTAATTATGTTCAGGCATTCCAAAGAACACACTCTTCTATTGCAGCTCAGATGCCCAGAGGCTCGAGTGAGAGTAAATCTTCTCAGTCTGCTTCAGCTAAATCAAATTCTCTCCCCCCGCCAGATTTTAGCTCTTCTCTCAGTGAAGTGTGGCAGAAAGATCACTAATGAATTATCTTTATCTGTGATGATAGCACTGTGTTGTGCTAATGCTTTTGCTTTCAATTTCAAAGATAAATGTGGTTTTAATGCTTTGATAGTTTGATTGTTGAAGGTTAAAAACTATCCTTGGACGCAGCTCTGTGGCTGCTGAATCAGCCAAAATCCATAATCTGTACTCAGTAGGGGAGGTCAATACAGAGGATGAATTATGAGCTGAATACAGGGAGCTTCTTATAGCAAAAACCACTCACCCAAGTACAATTCTGGTATAGGAAAGCATTAATTCACATTATTCTAATATTAAGGCTAACCCTACTAAGATATAGTGTGCTTCCTAGTTTGTATTTTTTAGCTTTCTGTTACAACATGACCGACATAAAGCCAGCTCCATAAAGAAATGGCTCATGACCTCAACACCATCCAAAACCTTTGAGTTAATCACCCTGCTGATGTCTTTGTGGCTGTATGTGAGTGAGATTCTGGTGAAAAACCTAGGATCAGAAAAATAAAGGCTTTGATAGCGTCACATCCATTTTGATTGTATTGAAAATATATTGTAGTAGCAGTCACATTGTATTGCATCTTCCCTAACTTGAAAAAATATATATGTTTTGAGACTTTTGTGGCCTCATTCATTGTGGTTTGACAAGGCTGCAGATATTTGCCAGTTGTCTTTTTTTAATAGACTGTACAACAGATGATTGAAAGTTCCTCACTAAAACATCAAGTTCATCATGTCCAACAATTGACTGGATAAACACAAACTCTGCTTGCTCAACCCAGCCACTAAACTCCATCCCCTGATTTCCTTCTTTGCTGCCATAATAATTACCAATGGCCTGTTGGGGTTACAGCCTATGGTGGTTTTACTGATGAGGATTGCCTGGTTTATCTGGTCAACTGTCAAAAAAACTTTGGGGGGAGAGTCAGAGAGTGAGTAGTAGATGGTAGTACAGTTCAACAGTGACAAAACATAGCCAACTGTAGAAAAAAAGATGACTTCATTGCAAAATCCACATTAACTGATGGCAGTAATCCTCTGAAGTAGTGTACACATTTAGCTGCTCAAACTTCATACATAAAGCAGTTGCTATGAATAACTTCGGGAAAGTGGTTTCATGGGAGAAGATCTTATCATAGAAGTGTGGACTCTTGGCCTAGGCAAACATTTGCTCTGTAGATTAATTTAACCTTCAGTGTAGGTTTATGCTCTTTAAAGAGAACAAGGACTTTTAACAGTTACACTAAGAAAGGAAATAGTTAAGGAACATAACTCATGAATAGGAACAGATGGGCCCATTAATAGAACAGATCACAAGGCAAGGAGACACCAGAGTTTAATACGTTACTGAAGGAGTTTAACAGGTTTTGAGAGGAAGCATCAAACCATTATCTTAAAATTCTTTGTTATGGCAATGGTTAGGATCAGTTCTCATTCGATCTTACTATAACTTAGAGAAGTATTTCATTTCTGAAAAGAGGGCCCTACTTGCCCTTACTATGAGTTAAGTGAAGTGACTGACCATTTCCATATACTACCAACACTGTAGTGATACAAAGTTGGTTGAAAATCCTTTCCCTTCCTTTCACTCCTCTTGTGTTACGTATGGTGCTTTGTGAATGATAATAAGTCTGTTAAAATCGGATTAAACCCAAATCTGTTTAAGCACAATATAGAGTGAAATGATCAAAAGAAAACTTTCTTAATAGATTGAGATAGATTTCAAGCAGTGGGCCTCAGTATTGGTTATAATGAAGTTGTTTAGTTTCAGGGTTTCCGCGGAGTCTTAAAAAGTCTTAAAAAGTCTTAAATTTGACGATCTCAATTTTAGGCCTTAAAAAGTCTTAAATACGTCCATATTTTGCATATAGGTCTTAAATTACATGTAGTCAGGTCTTAAATATGTACGTTCATTTACCGCTTCCGTCATCGCCTTTTTATTTTTTTGGAGGAAATGTGTTGGTGAGATTTTATTTTGCCAACAACGCGGTCGGAATTTATCGGCGCACACTTCGCCAGTTCCGGAACAACTTCGACAGCGGAATCTGCCAGAGGACCCTCAAATTGGGCACACTCGGTGTGAAAGCGCTGGTGTCACACACAAAATCGTAAAAATAACACCAGTTAGCTAGCGAAGTCGCGCTATCACACACTTCTGTACGCCTTTGACTCCAGTTCCAGGTACAATTTCATCCAGTTCTGCTCGACCTGAACTCTGCGCCCCCTCTGCCGCCAGCCTCAAGTGACATTCAAACCATCTTTGGCCGAACTCCGACGTTGAAAGCGGAGGTGCTTTCGATTTTGAACACCGTGTGTGTGCGCGCGCACCAGGGATATTATAATTAACTAAAATTAAATTCCTAGATAAAAACTATACTTAAACTACTTAGATCACGTGTTAAACTAATTAAAACTAAACTAAAATGAAAACACAAACTGAAAAACTAAATTAAAATAAAAAGAAAATGTAAAACTATAATAGCCCTGATACACACTCATCCTTTCCATTCTTCATTGTTTGAGCTGCTCTGTGAATGGCAATGAATGTGTTTTTTTTTTTTTTTTAAGTAATTCTGGGACAGCATTTTTCCTTACTTTTTTGTACGTCGTGTAGGTCTTAAATTTAGTTCAAAATGGTCTTAAAAAGGTCTTAAAAAGGTCTTAAATTTGACTTGTTCAAACCGGCAGAAACCCTGAGTTTGTATTGTGCTTTGGTGTTTCAGAAATTATCATGACATAAATGTTCTTTAATTAATCGAATTCCCAAAAACTAAGTCTGACACAGGCAGCATTCAAAGTGTTTCTGTGCTTCTAGGGGTTGAGGACTGTGCTGACTAACAATTCAAGAGGGAGTGCAGACAAATTAGAGCTCTGCTTCTGTGTGTTGTCTACAACCCATTAACTCGTTGGTTAAATCATGTCTTTATAATCTCATCGAGTTTAAGTAACCATGTTCAACATATCCCAATCCCAGAAAATGATCTCTCTGTGTTTGGGATTTCTGTTATGGGTTTTCATTGGAACTTGGCCATAAGTGTTATTGCAGCTGATAAAAAACTTTCTCTTGGATCTGTCGACTGTTTCATGCCACAATCTAAAGTGTTGATTCGCTGCCACAGAACTGACAGAGAGGATTCTGTGCTTGCTTTTCATTTTCTATTTTCTTGCATTTTATTCCATCCACTGAAAACAAGATAATGATTTATTTGAAGAATGAAAACTGAAATGGAATACAAACACTCAAAAGGCCACCTTAGATGTGCTCAGTGCTCTGAGCCATGACTTGAGTTTTCATTTTGTTTGTGGCAGACAGTGCTCTGCAAGTAGGGATTATTATTATTTTTTTTGCATTTTTATATATAAAAATTCAAATTCAGGAGACCTTTGGTCAGCTAGCAACTTCCTAAAAGGTAGAAAATTCATTTCCATCGACTGTAGTGGGTCCCATGCTGCACTAGAGCCTTAAGTAATCCTTCATCTGTTTTAAACGCTTTTTAATAACAGGCACATTTCTTTGCTGCTCCTGCTGCTGTCAGCAGAATAACAGTTTATGACAGACGCACAGACAGGAGGGTTCTAGAGCTTCTACAGACACACTCCTTTAATATCCCACTCATTTCATCCATTTTAGAGGCTTATGTTCAGTGCCATCACAGGTTCTACTGTGGTACAATCTGGCAGGAGACATGTTGCAGATATTACATCTAGGGATGTCCCGATCAGGTTTTTTTTCCCCCGATCTCGATCCGAGTCCTTTAATATTTAGTATCTGCCGATACCGAGCCCCGATCTGATCCTCAGCCTTAATATTTTCCTGGATATTACAGCTGCATTAAAAAAAAAGTACCTGCATCCATCCAATAGTTTTTTTCTTTATTTTGTTAAAACAAAGTATATACTTTCATATTGCTCTTTCTTATTCTGCATATGCTATTGCAACATTGGCCTCCACCTTCCTCGTGTTAGCAGGTGAGTCTGTGACGCTGCACTGTGACAGCAGCTCGTGTAGAGCAGCTGAAGTCTGTGAGACGCAGCCCACGCTTGGTACCTCCCATGTCATCCACTGCTTTTTACATATTCCTTACGTTGTCACGTAAAATGACGTGGACGCGTTGCTTTTCTATTTCACAAACGTTCAGCATCTCCTCGACTGTCTGTTTTACATGCTCTGCTCAGGGGTGCCGCCAGGAATTTTGGGACCCATGCCAAAAAAATCAAATTGAGCCCCCTCTGCCCCATCAAAAAAAAAAAAAAAAAAGCTTTACATAAGCAATTAAAGGCTTGCAACAGTCTTGCTTCTTGTAGTTCAATACTAGTACTAGTACAATATTTACTGCTGGTGATTTTTACATGCAAGTCTGCATACAGTATGCAGTTCACTATTTGATGCAAGATTAAAGTCACCATAAAATATGTGCTTAAGGCCATCTTTTACACTGTTTCCAACTGTCCAGCATTCAGTACAGACAGTAAGTTGTTTTTTGTTTTTTGTTTTTTTCATAATGATTATTATGTGAGAAAATAATTTGTTTGAATTTCTGTCATTAATAAATATTTCATTTTCTTTTTTGTAATGGTAAAAAGAGCAAGAGAGACAGAGAAATCCCCACAGACTCCCTGCAGTGATGCTAATGTCATTGAACACAGTGTTGCTCACCTTCTTCACTGGGACAGGGAGGGGACAGTTATGGGGAGACGGGGCTGCTGACCAAACCACTTCATGCAAATACAGGGGGGTGGTCGATCAATATGGATGTTTACTTTTTGGTCAATGGGGATATTTAACTTTTACTGCCAAAAGCAAGTAAAAACTAAGAGATCATTAATTATATTATTTTATTTGAAATATGTACTCAATGATGATGGTTTAATAATGTTATATAAGTTCTTACCTATTTTTTGGGGCCCCTGTCAGTCAGGGGCCCTTGGAATTGTCCTAACTTTCCCCCCATGTATGGCGCCCCTCGCTCTGCTGTATGAGACCCACGAAACTAATGCGCATACCGGCACGTTGTAACTCGAAAGTGGAAGAAATGTAATGCAATGCTGACATTGTAGGGCATACCGGGGATTCGAAGAAAACCCTGATCCTCTACCACAGAGATGAGCTGGTTATCCAGAGTGATTAATTTAATTACCCTCTCTGTAATATTTTTGGCCATGTCGCTTTCTCAAGGAGAGGTTTTTTATTTGCCATATCAAATGAGTAGTATTCAATGCAGCTCTTTTGTTACCCCTCCATGCAGCGGAGTTAACCAATTTCCACACTGCAGACATTTTATCCACAGGTTTGCCAGAGTAGCGTGATGGGCACGTCTGCATTCTGCCACAAATTTTGCTCTGATGTAAAAAAAAAAAAAAAAAAAATTGGGTTCAGGTCCACTTTCAAAAATACTGATCCTGGTCAGTGGAAAACTGCCCATATCGGCCCTGATCCCGATCCTGCAGATCAGATCAGGACATCCTTCGTTACATCCCTCACAAATGAAAGAAAACATTCCACATGCAGAGAATACAAAGCTTTGCATTGGTCTCAGATTCTGAGGTGTGAAATCTCACCAAATTCTTCAATAAATAAAAAAAAGACACCCATAAATATAGGATTCATTGTCTCCAGCTTTTTGTTTATGCCACTTTTGGTTGACTGGGCTGTTTTTTTTTTTTGTGTTATTTTTTTTGAACAAAGGTGACATTTTAAGAAACAGCTTTGCACCTGTTCCCACTTAATGAAGATGTAAATCTTTTAAAACAGGTCACCTTGTGAAAGTTTCAGTAATTTCTTAGAGCAGCTGAGCAGTGTTGTCACTTCAACAGGAGAAAGTTTAGACATTTGGGATAATGAGTATTTATGTGTTCAGGATGGTGAACATTAAAGCCCTATCATTAAACATCTGATTTGAAGACCATGTGCTACTATAATAGCCTCTTCTCCTCTGGTATCAGTCTTTCTACTGAATGCAGCCAGATAGCAAGGACCTCTGCTGTATTTACTGTTTCATCAAGTTCGCTCTGAGTGAACTTGATGAAACAGTAAATACAGCAGAGGTACGAGACCGCTGAGAGTCTTAAGAGAGTGGTGATAAGTTACTGCAGGAGAAAACCAAACATTTCCTGATTTTGCTGCTCATAATAAAACCTTTTAATAACTAAATAATGGCCACCAAATTATCAGAGGTATGTTGGCAGTGATTCTCCACTCCTTTTTCCCACCACACAAAACAAGTACATGGTTAGTTGAAGCTATCCATCATGTGTGTGGAAAAGCCCCATAAGTTATTTGAAGGTATACATGACTCTGTTGTGTGAGTACAGAATCCAGAAGTAGAGGGTTGGGAGGCATGTTCCCCTGGAAATATTTTGAAAATAACCTTTGAAATACAAATCTACTTACTTTTAAGTGTGTATTTTTATCTGCCTACACTCCTCTTCACCTCTGAAGAGGCGTAAGAGTCAAACAACACCAGTAAAACCATAACTCATGTATCTCAAAATACATTCAAACAATAAGGGGAAATGATTGATCAAAAATGGTGTTCAATCCATCCCCAAATACTGTAAGTACTTATTTTAACAACCTTCCAAAGAGCACATCAATCAGCAGTAAAAATATAAATAGACAATAACAATGTGAACAATGACGATCAACAATGAAATGAGTGGCACAAATGAATGTCTCTTGAAGTTCCCACCTGAGGAGTTTAGATGTCTACTGGGCCGTCCTATTTGTTAGACACCTGGCATCTTTTCTATGCTGCACATTCTTTTGTCAGTGAGAGACGTCCTGTGAGATGTTATGTTGTTCTTCATTAAAGAGAACAGCTGCTCACACGGGTATGTGCTACCAAACATGCCGAGCATCAGAGCTCAGACATACTGGGCCTTATTTAAATCATCTATGTTGCCTGGTCTGAAGTGCAAGACAAAGTGTGTTCATGGCGTGTCCAACTCCCTTCTTCAAGTTGAACAGTGAATAACCTGGGTGCAGCATGAGGGGCAAGGTGCAAAGGGTCTGTATTTACACTCTTTTTGCACCAGGTGTAAGATAGAGCCCACGGTATCGGAGGGATGAAATGGGAGGACTGGCCTGCTTTTACATTAGAGGTATATCAGTTCCATCTGCATGTTCACACCATTGAAAACAGATTACTGGAAAGATTAAAATCTGATTTCTGGCTCTTTCAGTCGCTGACCTACTTATAAACTCACTACAAATTGTGGTCAATTTGACAGTAAAATGTACATGAGACTGAAGTGAAAATGATCTCCTTCATGATCGTCTCACTGGATGAAAAGTGGGATTAGATTTTGCAACTTGATTTGAAAGACTTACTGCATCATAATTATCTGTGATCATAGATGAAGGTTGAACATATTGAGATGGTTTGTTAGGCGACACAAAAAACAAGTCAAACAGCCACCTCTCATCTCTAAACAGTTGTATTCTGCATCCGGTCTCAGTGACTGTGACATCACCTTTGGGGCTTTACCACTTTTGCCTTTGATGAGTCACACCATGCCACACTGATTTGCTTTTCCATTAACAGATTTACTGTGCCGAGTTGAATCAATCAAGAGCCGTAGCGCGTCTGCCCCGCCTACAGTGCTGTGGAGACGTCTCACGACTGCAGACGGAGTGAGAGACTTTTTTTAAAAGTGTGTTCAGCTCTCAGGACGTTTGTAGCTTAGTCAATGACTTCCCTCATGTGTCCCTGTTTTTACTTTCAGATATCTAATATGACTATTTTATCATGTTTGCTTTTAGTTGTTTCAGGAGTCATGTAACGTTACTGCTGGTCAAAACTCAACGTTCCCTTATTTTGCTACTTCATAATGAAAGCTTTTAAATGACTGAATAACAAAAGACTTTATAATAAATTAAGAGGAATTTAAATGAGGTGATTGTGTTGAACACCAAATTAGCAGTGCTCTATTGAAGATAAGCACATTGTTAGTTAAAGACACAACGTTAAACAGGTTGTAATAGAAATCCCTGCTACGCTGGGCTGACATGCTGCGTCAAAACAAGCAGAGCTGAACCAGCATGTGTATGGAAAAGCCTCATTTAACCACCTCCCATCAAGTTAGGGACATGCTTTTGTTTGTTTGCTTGTTTGTACGTTAACTGTCAGGTCATTCTATCTTTATTTCAGTCATGGCATTAACACTACAGTAATATGTGAATTCTTTTTTTGTTTTGTTTTGCTGGAATGTCCTCCTGTAGTATCACCACTGATGCTGCCAAATCAGTCTCTGTTTTTGTGGGATGATTTCTGACTGCAGTGCTTTATTTTAATAGCCTGCAGTGTTTCTCTTTTTCTGTTTTGTCCCATTTGTTTTTTTTTTTTTTCTTTTTTTTCCTGAAACTTATTTAGATATTTAAAGCTAAAAAAGGAGAAAATCAAACATGCATCCTGTCACGATCAGGTGGCATTCATCAAGTTGGAATGAACAGTGGAGAGGTTTATACACTCAAGAGCGTTTGGAAAAAACTAACTTGGAACGCTGATATGATGAGAGGCTTATGATTTCACTGCTTTGGAACTTTGGGGTCTTGGCCAAACCATGAAAAGACACATAGCACCCACGCCAGTATGTGTGTGCTGGCCGGTGTACAGAACACGTGAACCTACATGCATCTAATTTTATAAAGAGGGCAGTTCACAGATGTGTCCACAGAAGTGGAGGTGAGGGCTCTGAATTTTTGTCTGCATTAATCTACAGCTGCATGTGCATCACCCACAGTGACCTGCGAGGCTCTTCCTTCATTGCGCGACCCCCAGCAGCCCCCTGCCACCTCCTCATCCATCCCTCTCTCTGTTTCTCTCACTCTGTGTCTCTGTCTCTGAGTCACAATGCAGTCGCCATCCCACACTGTGTGGGGAAACAAGGGCTTCTGATGCATGAGAGTGTTATAAAGCGTGGGAAGAGTAAACCGCATTGCTCAGAGATCTCCGTGCGTGTGTGCGTGCAAACTTACATCTGATTGTATGTGTGCCAGTGGATCCGAGGCTTACAGGTTAGTGATCCCTGGACGCCTCTGAATATATTTCATATACTGTAGCATGCCGTATGGGTTTTAAATGGAGCAGTTAAATGGGCTCCCAAAGTAACTTGGAGAAACAGTGAGAAGAAAAACAATGACGCATTCATCATCTGTGGAGTGAATGAAGAACCTGGAGAGAGAGCTAAGGACACACCAAAGCACAGCGGGGGCGATTTTCAGTCTTAATGGCCATGTGGGGGATGGTTGAGGAGGTGGGGATCCACTCAAGTCCGTGGAGGAATAGACACAGAGACTCAGGCAGTTCCCATAGGAACACTTTAGCCTGATGCTCAGCACATTGGGGGCACTAGGAGGAAGACAACCTGTAAACAACATCCAGCTGAAGTGAAAGTACTTCTCAGCAGCTCTTTAACTGCTGTAGAAATCAACACAGACACAAAAAAAACAAGGCCGAATTCAAGGAATTGGCTGGCAGAGACTTCCAAAATAATTACACTGAGATGTTTGACAAGAAAACAAACACGTGCATCGGTTCAGCGGCACTCACAGTCTTTCTCTGAGCACGCAGGCTTTATCAGCAGTCCTCTCTGCCAAAGATAGATGTGTGTTGAGAAGGACAAAAACCAGAATAAAGCTTTAGCACGGTGAGCTGTCAGTCAGGCTGGAGAAAAGTAAGAAAAGCATCTGATCCCTGTGGTGAAAGACCTTTTGAGCCTTTTCTTATCGTTCCCTCTGAAATGGGGCATCCATCTTCGGAATTGAAATGTCTGGTTGGCTGACCCGCACCTGAAACCAAAGAGTGGCCCACATGATATGTATTTATGGACAACGGGTTCGGGCAGAGAGTTTCAGGGATGCTGCTGCTGTGAAAGGTGAGGGGTGGAATGGTTTGCGCTCCTCAGCTGATAGGGTTAAAGAGATGGCACAGCATTACTGAATCAAGAATCATCTTGTATGTGGGATTAATAGTCAGATTTGTCAATGGATTACAATTGTTTTTGTTCTTTTTCTGTTTATTATATTTTCACATCATGGATTTGACTGACTCATACAGCCCCGTTGAGGCACTTTCAGTGAACAGTGCTGGCAGTTTGACATGTGAGTCTCATATTTAAGTAGCCGTCTGAGTCACATTTATGTAAAATTCAAAACAGCAATCTGACTAATTTGGACCTCGAAACATTTCTTTCACCAGCACTCAACTTTGAATTGACTGCAATCATTTTAAGACAAAGACTACAGCAGCAGGCGGGTTTGCAGAGGCACAGATACAGAGTATTTGCATGTGTTGTTCTGCCTGTTTTAGAGCCCTGTAATATAGAATTCTCTCTTTTGGGGGGATTATTTAAGTAAGTTCTTACGCATAATAAAAAACATCAGGCTCCAGAGTTTTTCAGTTTGCAGTCATGTGTACCATGAAATCCAGCCAGAAACCTACAGATAAGCTTGCTAACCATATTTTTTCTTGCTGATGTGTGCATGACAATCCAACAGTTTTATGCATTTTATCAAATTAACTAATGTCCAGCAGTGAAGCAGTGTACACTGCTATCACCGGTAACAAGGCAGTGTTCTTTTCATCTTGATGACTTGATCGCATGAAGTTGTGAACAAATTGCAAGCGTCCATATTTTTCTACCTCCTACAGATAAATGGCAGATGACATTGTGATAATACCAGTATTGCCACAGTATCACAGAAAAAGTCCCGACAGGGGAAAATGCCGTGTTGGAAATGTTTAGTCGTAACATAAACACCATCGAAGTCAGCAGATGGCATATGAGGGTCTTAAATTTCCCATTTCATCAGAGGAGATTTAAACAGCTACCCCCTCTCAAGTCACAAGGGGTTTGCTCAAAAAGTAAGATAAGGGTAACACTTGGAAATGGGATTGTGCCTTAGGCTATCTACACTGTACATCATTAGCCTTCTTGAGCAGATCTTGGCAAGCTTTGTCATTCGCTCGTAAGCGTGCCAAAACACAGAAATCAAGCATTACGACCTAATGTCTAAACTTTCATGACATAGGAAGCAGAATTAATTTGATCTAAAACATGGTATTTTCGCTAACTAGCAGCCTGTCCACTGTCCACAGCAAAAGCATACGTAAGAATCTCAATTTGACTCTCCATCGAAGTTCAACCTTTGTTTTTCTGGGATACGTCCAGCCCAATGGCAGACCGAATAGCAAATTGAAGCCAAAGTTAAGGAAGATGTGACGGTGTCATTTTACTATTCATCTCAGGACTTCAGGACTTTACTTTCTACTCATCCTGACCAGCAGTGTCCCCACTCCCTCCCAGGTGCCAAATGCTGCCAAACCATTGAGTCGTCTCTTGCTTTGAAGTCCAGCCATGTCTGAGTAGAGTCTTTGCAGATCATTTAGATAATGGATGCCTATGTTTGATAGCCCGCATGCCGTTACTTCTACATGTCGATGAAGCCAACACTGGTGCGTATTCCATGCCTGAGGCTTATATGTGTTGATATTCAGTCCATGTTTCTCCCTGATTTTAGCTAGTCATCGTGTATGATTTTATTTGAATGTCTGACCAGAGAAATCATTCCAGTGTGGTGGGAAGACTTGTGTTAAACCTGCAGTGAAAGCTGCCTCATCCTGCCCGAAGGAACTGTTAACCTGCCTAAAAGAATTTCAGCTTTCAATGGAGAGATTTAATGTCCCGTGATGCTCTAAATGCCGTTTTACAAGCTTTTCTTTTCTCCCTGGCAAGAATAAAATAGTCGAGGAAACAGAGTGAGAACTTGTCATCTTTTTATGTGTTGTCTGGAGCATTTCCACTTCCTGTTAGACAGGAGAAGAAGATATTTGACAAGTGCTGTTGATTGCACAATGCATCTTAGTGACAGGTTATATTTCCAAAGTTCTGGGCTTTGTTCCTGTTGGTTATAATGGCATTATTGTGCTAACGTGCACTAGTCAATGATGCCCGGATGCCAGACAGTTGAGTTAGGGTGGGTCACACACTGTTGCCACAAGAAGCCTTGAGCAAAGAGAGTGTGGTAGGAAGAAGGGAGACATGACAGGAAAGGGGAACATCAAATGTCAAAGGAGACGAATAGAGAGGGAGGAAAAGAAGTATCAAAAAGGTACGAAGGCATCAAGGCAGGGAGGAGTTCAGAGTGTTTGCTTTTTTCATTATCATGTCTAAATATTTTTGCTGTTACTACAGCACTACCATTACATTAGCTTATACACCTGAAAACCTGATAATTGTCTAAGGTCACGAAATGTTCTAAACAGAAACCAGTGACATTTGCTATTTCAAATGTTAGCTAAAACTGTAGGTATGTTTAGCCCCCCCAAAATATACAGTAATCAATAGTCTGTTCCTCAAAGCTATTATTTAAGTTAGTCATCAAATCAATTTCTGCACTTTAGCTATTTAATATTTTCAAACATGTGATCAGGGCCAAACCCTTCCTCTGGCACCCTTCCTCCTATTCCACCAGAATAAAAGAAATAGGGATGTTAATGATTAATCATTTATCAATTAGCCTAATTGCCAGAATTTAACTAATTTAAAATATATTAATTGTCAATCAGAGATGGGCACAAAGAAAACAGCTAACTAATGATCAGTTGTTAAGAAAGCTGACTATTGATTGAAGAAATGGCTTAAAATATGCATTCCTACCAGGAAATTATATAAATTCTCAAATGGACCTCCATTAGATTGCACAATTTTATATGCTTTCTACATCCATGGTGCAGCCCTACTACAATGTTACCATAGGCAACAGAAATAAAGGACAAAATTATACATTTTCACTAAAATCAGATTTGTAAAAAATACCCTGACACTCATGGGTGTCATCTGGTAATGATGAGGACAGGGTAGGGATGTACATTGTATTGAGCAACAGACTAACACATTGTTAGATTTGTTTTTTTATTTTAAATGTGATTTGTTGACAAAATAAATAAATAAGTAAATAAATAAAAATGTAGCAGATTGAATCTAAAGAATTGGTACATGTTTAAACTAGGGCTGTTAAAGTTAACACGTTAATAACACGTTAACGCAACGTCCTCTTAACGCCGTTTATTTTAACGTGCGATTAACGCTCAGTATAAAAAAAAACAAACCAAAAAAACGTGCATTGTATGGTTTACAGCCGTCCTGTAGTCTTGATACAGAGGGTGGCAGAAGAAGAAGAAAGGGAATCAGAAGAAGAAGAAGCAGGGTTGGTGTTTCGTTAAAAACACAGCGGACTGAAAAGCAGCACTCGCTGCAAACTCCTCATCTCTGCTGTCACTCATGGTGGCGGACATTTGTTTCTCCATCGCCCTGATCATTTTGCGGGACACTCTCTCGTGGCGTGCCTGTTTGCTGATAACTCATCCCCGCATGTTTATCTCAGGCTCCTCGCTAGCCTTCTTCCTCCCTCCAGCAGGCAGCCTGGCCCTGCTGCTGTCCTCCTCGGACAGACGCTGAAGCTCCGTTTCTCTCACTCTCTTGGGGTCGACAGAGAAACGTCTAGCGGCTGCTTCTCCCGAGTTTTCCTCTGAATATATCATGACAGAAAGCTTGAATTTCAAGTCGTAATTTTTATTGTTTTGCTGCACCGGAGCCATGGCGATCATCAGTGTGATACTGACTGACAGAAAGCAGCACACTGCGTGAAAAAGGCGAAGAAGAAAAATGTGCAGTGTCAGTGGACACCACTTGTAAGCCAAACACACGGCAGATGCAGAGAGCCCCTCGCCAAAAGCAGACAACCCTGGATTTATTTTTCCTGGGGGACAGCCTTCGATTGCGACATCCCTCGGTTGCAAAAGTCCTCCGTTCCGAAACCCCGCTGTTCCGAAATTAAACACCGCTATCTGTGGTGCTGAAATCCACACTTTCAGCCGCACTCGCACAATTCTGAAGTGGGTTAAGGTTAGGGTTAATTTGGAGTGGGGGGGGGGGGGTGTGTGTGTTTCGGAATGGAGGGGTTTCCCCAATAGCCTTTTCGGAATAGCGGGGTCTTTGAAAAAAAAAAAAATTGCGATGAATTGAAGTCTATGTTCGGAACAGCGGGGTTTCAGAAAGGCGGGGTCTAACCATTTTCCTGCATGATTTAAAGTGTTGAATAAACATTTTCATAATGCAAGCATATTTTCCCTTTCTTCTGTTGTTAAAAGTATTAAGAACATGAAAAAATAGATTAAGGTACATTTAGAGCAGAAAAAAATGTGCCAAAAAATTGTGATTAATTTGCGATTAATCGCGAGTTAACTATGGACAAAATGCGATTAATCGCGATTAAAAAAATTTGACAGCCCTAGTTTAAACGTGTACGTTTAGCTTCTCTAGTGAACTGAAGATGAATCAGACAATCAGGCATGAGGAGGTTACTTGAGACAGAATTGCTGCATGATGTGTTGGTGACTGCTTGCTTAATGTCACCAATAACCTGACAGGGAAGCTGATTGGGTGCTGGGTGTTCTACTGCAGGTTCACCCACAGGTTAAGCTTCCCACTCCACAGGAAGCGAACGATCGATGGGCTGCAATTGTGTTGAGGTGCTTGACTCACTTTTTTTTATATTAATCTAGAATGCAGAGCAGAACATGGAGGAAGCACATAAAATGCACATCTAGCGTGCAATAAAAAAAATGAACATTTTAATAAAATATGTAAATGATTAAGTATAATCATTAAACAGGTATTTGTAATATAATATAATAATTAAACTGGCCATGTTTTTCAGTCAGAGCCGAATATCATTCTGTTGAATTCAACATCATATTTTCTCAGAGAAATATGACATAGTGAGTGACATTTCACCTCACCGCTGAAAACATATACAAAAAAATACATATACAAAAATATATACAGTATATATATATTTTATGAAGACTCTTACATGTGAGCATTTCTGCTGATGTACAATTCCAGCATTCTGTTCAGTCTGACATAAGCCTATACATTTTTTTCTCTCTTTTTTAATTTCCCCCTCTCCTCTTATCTGTCCTAACATTTCTCCCTCTTTCTGTTCCTGTCTTCCTTCATCTCCCTCCTCTGCCCACCCCAGCCCCCTCCCCGCTCTCTCTTTTCACTGCCTGTTATCTCTGCCGTGCAGTTGACTGCTTCTGTCCTCTGGGTGTCAGCACTCGCCTTATCCTTCATTCAGCCATTCAGCTTTGTGTGAACCAATCGCCCCATTTCTGCCTGCATTTCATGTTTTCATGATTATTTTCCTTCAGTCCTCTTGTCTCTGTCTTTATTATATTTTCCTCACCCTCCTCCCGCCCCTCCCCAGCTGCCTGTGCGTTGTCACAATTGTCAACTTCAACGCCATATTTCACCCAACCCTTTTTCGTGCACACACTTCTCAATCAATAAATCTGCAGTAAACCTCCCTATAAGAGCTCTGTGAGTGCTGGGGTGTGTGTGATTTGGGGGAGGGTTGGGGGTTGGGGGTAGTGGCGGCTATTGATGATTTTATTGCTGCAGAAACCAGAACTGTAACAAGAGATGCCCATCCACTTATCCCAATGCTCCGAACAGGATGTGAAGGTGACTTTCAGGAAGTTTATTATAGACATACGCGCAAAAAAAAAAAGAAAAAAAAAAGCACAACACATGCATGCACCCAGTGAACTGAACAAATCCATGCACTGCACACACAGAGTAATTGAAGGAGATTGTGTGTGTTTTTGAGACAGGTGAAGGTCAAAGTAAAGCAGGGATTTTGAGAGGTGAAGGAGGAAGCATGAGTTTAAGGATTATTAAGGTGACTTGGACTCTGCAGCCCCTCTCCTGCTAGTGGAGCTTTTCTGACAAAAGACCCCCTCTGAATTATTAAGAACATAATAAAATGCCCTTGCAGAGGCAGAAAGACAACACTACTCTCCTCCCATTTTTCTCCCCCGCCCCATGTCTGATTATTAAGCAGGAATAAAAAAAAAGTAAAAAAAACCTTCATAGTCTTGTCATTATGTCTTTTTTTCCTGCAGAGGACTGAATCTTATCTGTAAATGGACCCACCCTCCTCTTTTTCTCTCACCTTGCTAAAGCCTTCATTTGACAGAAGGAGCTTCTGTCCTTTGCTCTAAACTGCAGTTAATCTTCCTCTGTATTCATAAAGCATATTTGTTCACAATAAACCAAGAATGATTCAGGAGAGCAGCTGAAGGTTATTCAGCTGCATCTGGCCAATTTGTATCCCTCAAACACCTGAATTGTAGAAAAAGATGTGTTTTGAATTTCTACTCTGTGATGTTTGGATGGAAGATCAAATGTGACGCTGACGAGGTAATAGTGTTGGTAATGGGGTAGTGCAATTTGTTTTGATAATCAAAATCAAAAGCAGTCTTGGTGATTTTCTGAGTATTTGTTATGTGTCCACCACCACCTACGGTTGCATGTCTGGAAATGTCTGTGTCAGAGTTTATTTTCTTTTTAAAAGACACTCTAATAGTTTTGGTTTTGGAAGATGGTTTACTCGGGACAGATTTGAGAAACCAAACTTTTAATGTAAATGACAGTTGTCAGGGCATCAAACCAATGATCTGTTAATCTTTACAAACCCAGGTGTGATAGTCTAATAATAGTGAAGTCAGTGCTGAGATTTTTTTTTAAATGGAATCTAATAGTTATATTAAAATGGAAAGTCATAAAAGCTTATTTAATCCATTTTTTGTACTAAATTTGGCATTGCGTACATGCAAGGATATTAAATAATTATGATTTCTGAAATTATTTATAGATATCAGGGTCAAAAAACAGTCAAACGCCAAAACAAAGAAGAATTAAAATGTGCCAAAGTAGGGTTTGCAGTAGATGTATTATAATAGAGGCCCGAGTCTGAATTCAATAGAAGGTCAGATGTCTACAGCATAGAACAGATCTGGATAAGGGCCGGGGCCACAATGTTTTCTTTTCACTTTCTTTAACATTGCGAGATAGAGTGTTTTTTTTCCACATTTGTGTTAATTTCTCAGGGAATAATTCATTGATCTCACAAAAAAACTAGCATATTTACGTGGCTGGTATCTGTGAGTGAGTACAATTTGATGTGGTTCCAAATAGAAATCTGTTGGACCTTGGAGGAGGTATACACTCTCAAGAGTGCTAGCTCTATATGTGTTCATATTATCAACAAATCCCATTAAAAGACCATAACCAGCAGTACTGCAATATTGTCTGATTACTTCCAATGCCTTAATTTGTTTAGACAATGGTATCATTTTACAGCACAAAGGAAAAGTTATATCAGGCTTAGAATACAAACACACTACATGTTAGCCAAATGCATTCATTGTGGGTTGTGATGTTGTCATCATTTTCGGCAGTTAGAAAGATTTGAATATCACCGGACTAATCCTTCAACCTAACCCTTGACAAGGCAGCTTGTGCATGCCAGTTAGTCAGTTTGAATGTTCGTCTCTCTGTAAATCCCCTATCCTTCACAGAAATTCTCTCCTCTCTTCATTAACTTTGCTTTGATTTCAAACTTGCTCCAGGCATTAGCAATAAAGTTTGCACGTCATTGCATGACGGTGGTAACTTGTTGTCATGGTAATGACATTATGCTTCTGGTGACTGGACTGGCGTGAATGCACACAGTTCTCTGCAGTGTGGCAGTCTGAAAATCGTGTGCCACCTACACATGGATGCGCTAGAAGATGTCTCTCTGAATAACACGGGAAGTGACACATGTCTGCATTGATTCACATTTTGATCCAGAGCTAAAGCAAATCTGAAGCCTCCTGTTCTTTCTTACCTCTCACCGCATGAAAGTGTTCAACAGAACAGTCAATCAACAGTCAGACGCAAATACTAAGCTATTCATAGAGCCTTACTCGTACAAAAAAAGATTGGATGAATGTCATGAGATTACTAAAATCAGAATTGTTTATCCCACTTTTGCCATAAAATTGATAGGTTGCTTTTAACAGAATTGTTGCAGAAAGACAAATAAAAATGACAATAAAAGCAAGCAAGTTAAAACTTGAACCTAAATAAACTAATTTAACTATTAAAAAAAAAATACATTGTAAAGCCCTGCAGTTATTCTAAGACATAGTTACATCTTAGCAAGGTACAGCACACAATTGAAGCACACTATTGGTGAAAATCCATTTCCTAATTTAACTTTGAATACAATACATTTCAAACAGTGCCTGTAATTAATAGAGAACTGCAGTGCTATCTTACTGAAAAAGGAATAAATCCCCGTTATAGTGGAGCATTAAAGGTGCAGCATTGCACCGTCTCTGTGTCGCAGCACTCATTGCTTTCAACAGATTTTCTAAAATTCCCTCTAGGCACAGAAATGGCAACAAACAAAAACCTAAACATTTCTCTGAAAGAAAATACACTTCTGTCTTTCCAGTGAAGGGTGATGGCTTTTTTTGTTCTGCATATCTGCTCAAATCAGGGATGCACATGTGAGACAATCTCTCTTAGTTAATTTTCAATGTCCACTCCGATTTGAATTTTGTCTTGATTGAGGCAAAAGCAGAAAATCTATCTCAGAGGGATAGGATGTGACAAAATAGAATCTTTTTAAACACTGTCATTAGAGCCCGAGCACTGACCAGTGCGAGGACCTATTGAATCTGTCCTATTGAATTCCTTATAACATCCGACGGCGCCACAGTCCGACGAGCGTGGAGCAAATTCATAGCTGCTTGCAACTTTAATATTACTGAAAATCTGACATATTACAAAAAAAAAAAAAAAAACTAAATAAGTAACAATGTCGTCTCTCTTCATTAGCCACTGTTGTACTGGTGAAGGTGAAGGTGAGGTATGCCTTGTCATGTTTTCTTGTCTTTGTATTGGCCAATTGTCACATTTGGTGTGTATTCATCAGTGTTCTGTCCCACATCGGGCTGATGATAGTGGTGTTGTCTGCACACTTTATTAACAGTGGACATGGCTTATAACAGATTCTTAACAAAACAGATAAAGGGCAACATCAAACAACAACAATTGACTCTCCATTATCTTTGCTCAACCATGTCACCGCTGACTTCAGTGGAGTCGGAGTAAAAAAGGTACAAAAATGATGTATATTTCCCAATTATTTACATGGGCAAGCACTGTATTTAAGAAGGCAGTCCTTTACAGTTTCCACCCCTGTCACAGCCAAGTTGAACACAACCAATCCTGAAGTGCACATGTTGATTGGATTTCCATAACAACATGCTCAAAGCACGATTGTGTTTGTAAGGAGTGGGACTATCAATATGTTGAGGTACCAGTAAATCTCAATTACCACCCCAAGTTTGCTCTGATAGCTTGAATTACCATCTACTGCTCCAATGAGCTGCTGTCCGTATGTGTTGTTGCTTCAATGGTTGGTGCCTACACTGACTGGTTGTGCGCTGATCGAGTGTGGTCACAGAAACATGAGCAAATCCAATTTCACAGCCATAAGTAACCTCTTGGGCCACACTTGGTCAGTCTGCTGACAACAAACAGATATTGACTGTGATCACTGGTGCTTGCTAATTTCATTTCTGAGGGGAAAGGAAATCGTTTACAGATTTTGACTTTTCACTGGAATCTGTCTCGTTCAATCCATTGAGTTTGACTCATCACACTGACATGGGGAGATTACTCACAACTGTAGAGTAAATATGACTGTGTTTGTGTGTGTGTGTGTGTGTGTGTGTTCGTGTGTGTGTGTGTGCGTGTGTGTGTGTGTGTGTGTGTGTGTGTGTGTGTGTGTGTGTACATACTGACTTGTATGACTGAATCAAGTGCCCTCCACAGTGCCCTCCCTCAACTCGGCCCTCACCCCCAAAGGAAATTGACTTGCGAGTAATTAAAAACGTGTGTGTCTGGATGTTGGCCAACTTCATGTTCTATTCATGCAGATTAATACATATTTGTCGTTGCCAGTGGGGGCTGAAAGGCATCTGTCTGTTCCATTAAACATTCATGAGCATGCAGGACACACACACACACACACACACACACACACACACACACACACACACACACACACACACACACACACACACACACACACACGAGAGAGAAAGAGACATTCTGCATCACTTTACCCGCTCCTCCTCATATCAGCACACATCTTAATGGGGCACATTAAATCAGTATGGCCAAACTGGGAATTGCACAATGACAATAGCATTCATCACACCTCTGCTTTAAAGGAAAATCTCCCCTCAGATCCCCTCTCAGTGTAAGATACCATCAGTCGATGTTGTTTTGTTGCATGCTACTCTTTGGTGTACTCACTACCTCTGCTAGTTTTCCTTTAATGCAGTCTGCTTTATTTAGTGTTGTCATGTAATTCCAAAATTCCTTTCTGACAGACAAAATCTTTTTATGTGTTTGGATATTTGCAGTGAAAAGAGGTTACCAATAAGCTTTTGGACATTAGGGTATGACGGATGGCAGCCGTGTCTCTTATCTGTGCTGCACTGTGGTCACCATGTAGAGGAAATTGTACCTGTGCCTCCTCTGCTATAGATTTCTCCCTGTGTGACTAATGAATTCTGTGGTAGACTATTGAAAAGAAGTTAAGAGAGGACACCTGGGCACTGGTGCTAGCTGAATGTTTTACAGCAAGAACAGGAAATCAAATTGCACAAAGTATAGATTAGGGGTATGATGCAGTGCTGCTGTCTGTAAATGTGTCGTTTTTGTCACAAAGAAAACAGTTTTCATACTTGCTATATACTCTTCATATAAACTGTACGTGCCAAAAGATCCACCTGTCAACAAAATATGCAAAATCAGTATTTTAACCATGTATTTGAATCAATCAAAGAATTAAACATTTTTTTGAATTTTAACCACACCTTCAAGATAGAAGAAATGAAATGAAAGCGTTATGGTTTGGTGTTTGGTTTGGCCTGTTTTCCCTTCACTGTTTGTTGGTTCGTCTGTTGTCATCCTGTGTCTCCTGCGCCTGTTCCCTGGTCTCCCGTCCCCTTGTGTTCCTGATTTGTTTGCTTATTGTTCACCTACGTGCCTCTGAATTGTGGAAGAAATAGAGTCTAGAAAGCCAGACTGTTAATAGTCTGAGTGGGAGTCTCTAGTAAAAATACAACAGGAGGTTAAAGGGAAAAACAAGTCAGAATTGTAGTGGGCCATCCTCCATGATCTCTTAAAAATGTTGTCCGTGTGTGTGTGTGTGTGTGAGAGAGAGAGAGAGAGAGAGAGAGAGAGAGAGAGAGAAGAGAGAGAGAGAGAGAGAGAGAGAGAGAGAGAGAGAGAAGGCCCACATGAAAATGAATTTGGTTTTGAAGTGTCTGTGATGAAAAATGAGACATCCATTGACAAGAAATGGGCCACAATATCTCATGGGGCTATATCACATTTTTGAACAAACAACAACAAAATAGAAAATCTATGGAAGAAAAAATGCTCGCTATGGACATCAGGACAGGGGAAACACCACACACACCACCCTTCTTCATTTTCAATCTCCTATTATTATTTAAATGTAACAGTTATGTTCTGTTGCTCTTGTTTGGGGCTGTGACACATCTGTTGGCTCTGTTTTGTTCAGTTACAACCTTTACATTGAATTGCACTGAACCATTAAAGTTGAAGCTGTGAACATTTTTCTTCACACTGGCCACAATGTTTGGCAGGGCTCCAAAACAGAAAATCAGAAAAATCAGAAAATCTCAAAAACCAACATCTTCTCACGGAAAAATAAACTGACAATTGGGTGATGCAAGTCTTTCTTTGTCTTGGATGACAATTAAATCATTTGATCTATAACTTAACACTCTCTCATCAAGGCTCGACAAAAACGCTTTATGCATAACCACTGCTGTTTGTCTGTGTGTCTCCAGGTGGCTGGAGTATGTGGGGCCAGTGGGCACAGTGCAGTAGTGAGTGTGGAGGTGGGATTCAAACCCGGACTCGGACCTGCCAGTCGCCTCCGGAGGAGTCATACCTATGTGAAGGTGTGGTGGAGGAGGGCCGGCCCTGCAACTCACAACCCTGCATGGGTGAGCTCCTCATTCTCTGTGTGTGCTTGTCTTCACTTATTCAGTACATCCATGTCTGTCAGTGCGCCATTTAATGCTCAGTGTTTAAATGTGAGTGTGTGGAGTATGCAAAGCGTGTGTTAACAGCAATTTGTGATTTCCTCTTTTACATCTTGTTCATCTGCTTCTGTGTGTGTATGTCCTCTATAAGTCAGTGTTTTGACTTAAGGAGTGCATGTTGGAAAGGGGACTTTGATCGATGAAAAAATATGACAAATGCGCAGTATGTCAAAATCATTACACTCACAAATGGCTAAAAGGACACAGAAAATCAACATCTAAAGGACGTTTGTTTAGAAGCAATTTAACCAGAAACTTTCACTGAAGACTGTCTCTGCCTAAAGCTTTCTTCATTTGTACAAATCTAACATTTCTGTCTGACAAAGAACTCAAACATCAGGTTGTCATGACTGTAGATGTACTTGTGTGTTTATTCCAGTTAGTCATGCCGTCAGAGCCTTTTGAAGACTCATATAAGCGTCATTATTCTACAGCTGAAAACGCAAAATGAGCACTGCAAACATTTACAGCACACACATTCCGACAGCACAACAAAAGTCCCAAGTTTGGCTGATGCTGTTCTGGGTGACCAATCACGTCACGGTTGTGTCCCAAATATAAGCCATTACTGACGCACCTCTGGTTGCTAACCACCGCCCCCTCCTCCTCCCCGGCCTTGCCTCACCCCCTTTAGGCAAAGGTCGCCATCTCTCTCGCAGCCAATCGCTTCGCTCGGTGGACAGCCGCAAGCGTGATGACGTAGACAAGCCCCGCAGCGGACAGCAGAGCCCTCAGACAGGTAAGACAACGGGACGCAGAGGGATCCCATGCATCAGTCACTGTGGCAGCTTGGGTGACCACCACACTTGTACAATATATACACATTGACCACAGAGTAGAGAGTTGTACTCATTTATAATATACACATCTATCAAAATCTCCCAAAGTAGCTCCGCGTCCGCAATGGACTAATTCCAACATGGACCCTGACTGATCATAGTAAAATTGTACTTTATGTGAGGTCATAACAGGACACTGTGCCCTGTCTGTAAAACACTATATCAAATGGAGTCCTCCCTCTCCGTTAAAGTGATACTCCACCCAAAATCAGGTGTAGAAAAAACTCTATCCTCTGTAGGCTGAAAGAAATTCTTAAACAATTTTGGATTCATTCTAATTTGCTATTTTATCCTCCCAAGATCTAGATAGGAATACCTGCCTTATATCTGCGTGGTAAGTATGGAACTAGAATCAGTATGTGTTTGTGTATGTAGCTCAGCATTACGATGACAAAGAGAATCAACTGCTGCGGCTCTGTCAAAGGTACAAAAGTACACTTCCAGCACCTTTAAAGCTTGGTGATGAATTTGTTTTATCCATCATTTGTTTAATCCATGTGCAATCAAAAATGAAAACAAATAAAATATATATATATATATATATATATATATATATAATATATATATATATATATATATATATATATATATATATATATATATATATATATATTACAATAAAACCAATAAGACTTCTCCAGCTCTCAGTTACGATATATGGTTAGTGTATATAACAAGAAACTAGAGAAGTTTCACGAGAGATTTATGTAGAGAGAACAAACACCAAGGCTCCAGGATGTCACTGCTCTGTAACTCATCGTTTGTTTGTTTTTTTTTGTTCTTTAATATATCCTGAATATATGCAATATATTCTTTTATTCTTTATATATATCTCACAAGTCTTACTTTTTTCTCCAATGTTTCTTCGACAAGTCCCGCTTTCCTGTGCTATGATTAGCTACTACTTTCAGATTGGGTGATTGAAGTTGAACTGTCATATGGCATTAAACCCTGAGGTTAAAATAAGAGACATAGTATGTACAGAGGGATATTAGCGTTATGCTCATATTGTGGATTAGCAGCATGTGTGATCTAATAGTGACCCAGAAAAAAAAAAAAAAAATTGGCGGCCGGAGTGTGGGCTGGTCTGGAAAAAAGTCCAGGGCTGTATGTCTCGCCTCTGTACATCCCTGGTTGTGAAACATTTGTGGTTAGCTTCTTCTGCATGACAAGAAGTTGTAATCAGCTTAAATTAATATCAGTATGAATTATGTACACTATGTTCAAACCCAGATAAATACACAAGGTCACACAAGGTAAAAGGTTTAATGTGGTTGCCTGTTACTATAACTTCCCGGAATAAGTCACAGTTGGAATAAGAGTGGTAAAGGAGGTCGGTGAACATCACTAAACATAAGGTGAATAAGTCTTCAAAACATTACCTCATTCATAAACATTTGTGCCTGAGTCAAGTCAGACGGATTTTCGTCAGCAATGGTGGTTATTTAATGCTGTCTTCACCACCGACAGTACTTATTAGTACTAATTTACAGTACTACCAAGAGTGTTTATTCATCCCAAACAGCCAGGGTACTTTACTTTTTAGGTCAACCTCTCACTAAACTCAGCACTCACCAGAGACTCTCTGTAATGTTGTCAATGACATTACATTAATACATTTCCCCTCCAACTCCAGTCAATCAGTCAACATTATAGTACATAAACACCCAACAGTGGAGGTCATCTCTAAAAGTCAAAAAGCAGACTCTGAGCTCTCTGCCCATTGGTAAAAAGCTCTGGATCAGAGAAGAATCTGATGCGAGACCAGTCTGGCTCTGCACCCAACTCTGTCCCCCAGAGCTGGCCATCATGGAGCAGCGGTTCTGACCCCCACTTCGCCCAGCCATCCTCACACAAACCTCAGCAAACGTCATTTGTTTTCATAGAGACCCCAATCAGAAGAAGGTACAAATTGTATGTTTAAGTGTATTTAAATAAATGAGAAAACAGAGGAGAAGTGGGCCATAATTGTCAACCACAAAAACGTGTCAGGGTTTGAGTCCACTGTAACTGAACCAATATGAATCCAAGCAGACTGCAGTCATTGCTCTTTAAGTATGAGCAAAGTACAAACCTTTCAAGCCTACAGGGGGTTCGGGTTTGATAGAAAAATAATTTGTGTGAAGTATCATTTTAATTTGCTGATCAATTCCCCACATCCTGTTTAGTTCTCTTCTCCCTGTTTCCCCAATGTTACTGCCTCAATTTACCCTTATTGGTCAACTGACCCAACAAATCAACATTCATGGCTATTGGAAAGATGACTGACATATCCTAAGCCAGTGGCATTCACTTCCGCTGGAAGTCAATGCAAAGGATATGACATCAGAGCCCCACAGATGAAGAAGGACAAGCAGAACAGAAGCTGGGGTCCATTTCAGGGGCCGCCTCCTTTGAAGAATGTGAACATTAGGTAGGCTGGACCTGCATTTCCTTTCCAAATAAGGTTGTCTGCAGAGGATTTAGGCCTTCTCTCAACTTCCTATCTTGTCTTTTTAAATGACCAGCAAGCGATGGTTTGATGGACCACAGTATTCCAAAGATCAGTTATGTCTGCAAAAGAAGGCCCAATTTCAAGGAACCATTGGAATGGGACAGCCTCATTCACCAGTTTAGAAATGTTAGGCCTTTGAAGGAGGCCGCCCCTTACTGTGGCACAGCCAGAATCTACCCTCAACCTCACACCACAACCCTTCCTCTTTTGGCCACAGAGGCTGCATCCTGCATGGTAATTAGTTCTGGCCCTCTCCTTTCCTTTTCCTCCTTTTTCTCCCTCTATCCCCCTATTCTTTACCCACCCTACTTCCTCAGTAGACTCAGCTTCAGGTGAGGAGTGGTCAGCGTGGAGTGTGTGTTCTGCCACGTGTGGGGAGGGCTGGCAGAGTCGCACTCGTTTCTGTGTGTCCTCCTCCTACAGCACCCAGTGTAGTGGGCCACTGCGAGAGCAGAGACCTTGCAACAACTCTGCTGTCTGTCCAGGTAAGCCCCTGCTACTGCCACCTTCCTGCGCTCGCCAAGCCCTCTCCTGGACTCTGCCTCACCTATACCAGATCCACCTGACTCCCTTCCTCAGGCACTTAGCAAATCGATGGCCCCTGGGATGTTCTCTACCCTCACCTTACATAAAGGGCTCTGTCTGCAGTTTAGAATGATTCCCACTATATTAACGGAGATTTAAAGGTGTTCCCAGGCTCTCCTACATGTAGACAGTCTGGGAGACTGCTCAACTTAGAAAGTTCTATTATCACAGGACAATGGATCAGCCTAGATGATCCCAATAAAGCCTGCACCATTTAGTGTCTCTGTGAAGTTCTAGTGTATTATTTGGGGATGTTAATGGGGCCTGTGTTTGTCTGTCTATAAATCATACCCTAGCTGCTCTGATTGCAGTGCACGGCGCTTGGGACGAGTGGTCACCGTGGAGTTTGTGTTCATCAACCTGTGGCCGAGGTTACAGGTCCCGAACACGCACCTGTACCCCCCCTCAGTTTGGGGGAGATCCATGTGATGGACCAGAGAAACAGACGAAATTCTGCAACATAGCTGTCTGTCCAGGTAAGGAATGCACTAATAACCATAAAGAAAATAACACAAGTTACAATCATAGTGGAGAGTTACAAAAAAATGTGTTAAAACAAATTAGCCAATTGCTTGTGTGTGTGTGTGTGTGTGTGTGTGTGTGTGTGTGTGTAACCCTGTTTCAATACATCATCTGTATCAAAGCAATGCCAAATGCTGTGCCTCGCACGTTGTTGTTGGATTTTCTAAGAATACCTGAGTTTCCCATCCCTGGGAACCTTTGTATTTGGACTGTATCCAACAATTGTAACATTCCGGAAGCAAGAATTTTACAATAAAAATCACACGCACTGCATGCAGCAATTAGCCAATTGTGAGGAGGGGAGAACGTTAGCAGTAGAAAATATACTTAAGGCATACACGTGGCCACAAGGGTGCACATGTCTTTAATCTGGCCGTGTCCTTGAGGGTTTGACTGTTCAGTGAACCCTACAATGTATGAGACTGTGTGCACAGGACTGTATGTGCCAAACACATCCATGTCTGCAGACAACTCAGAAAAACAGAACATCTGTCAAGTTTGGGTTGGGCTTTGACTTGATAGGGTTAGGCCCAAGCTGCATTCCGTCCTGTAAACAACAAGAATGCTTGAGAAGAATTGTGCCGTCTCATCTTCCTACATGTACATAGTCAGGATTTTTGCCATGCCTTTGAATGTGTCCATTTGGAACAGCTATAAACACGTTTGTCTTTGAATTGTATTACTGGAATCTTAAAGCTGTTACTACACCATTTCAAAAACAAAATACTACGTTGTAATGTTCATCTGCACGTACATTTCTGTCTTGATATTACAAATAAACAAAGAGCACAACATATTTGATATCTCCCAGCCAAAATAATCAACAGTGAGGACCTGTGTATGTTGAAAAGGCTGTCACATAACTATTTAGTTCTATGTATTAATTAATATTTAACCAATATTACACTGAGTAACTTACGTATATTTTTCTGCTATTGTTTTGTCTGTGTGCCTGTTGGTGGCCCTGGCCATCCTCAGTGGATGGAGTATGGAATGAGTGGTCCAGTTGGAGCTCCTGTTCGGCCTCCTGCTCTAATGGGACCATGCAAAGAACCAGGGAGTGTAACGGCCCCTCGTACGGAGGCTCGGAGTGCAGAGGAGAGTGGCTGGAGACTGTCGACTGCTTCCTGGGGGAGTGCCCAGGTGTGAAAGACACTGGACCACAGCCAGATACAAATATTTACTGCGGCTCAGAAAATATTTCTTGTTCACAATAGACTTACTAGAAGGCTAACTAGCATATAGAAAGTGAGTATTTAATCATATATTTAAAACTTAAACCTTTTGGACTTCAATAATGGACGCTTTGTTGAAAAAGGTCCTTTCTGTTTCTATTACATGATGTGGCTCCTTGGTTCAGTACTGAATTATTCACCCAGGGAAATTAACATGATGTAACACTTTAACTTTATGGCTTTATCAGAGAATGTGTTCCTCCTTTATCCACTGGTGAGGAGACATTTAAAGGAGATGTCAGGTGTGACAAGTTTCTAGAAAAGCAACACCTTCTCTGCTCGTATTCTTATAAAGCATAAACGGAAGATGATTCTGGAATACAATAAACCAGATTCCTTGAACTTTTTCAGCTGCAAAATGACATTTAGACAACAGATATACATATAAATATTGGTGATTAAAAACAGTGACGTGCGGTGAGGTTCATGGCTGATGAGGCACTGACTCCATCAGAATCAGATTTACAAATATTTGAACCGAAATGAGTAGATTATTTACCATTTGACAGCAAGGACTGGCTCAATTCGTGGCGCAGCAGCAGCTAGTAGTGGCACTTCCTGCCCTGCCACGGCAACTGCTGCTGTTATGGGCATTTGTTTTTATCTTATCTTATAAAACAGTCGTCAGTGTTGCATTAGACTCGACGGCAGTAGCATTCCATTACGTGATTTCTGCATTAATTTGGTTTTCTTATTAATCTCTCAACATCTGTCTCAACGGCTACTGCTGTGTGGGGCAGCTGCCACTGACCTGCCGGTGTCTACCTCACGGACACACACACACACATGCACAACGGTAGTTGTCGCGGCAGACCAGAAGCACCACTACCAGCTGCTGCTGCCACGAATTGAGCCAATCCTTTCTCCCATTTGATCGGCAGCAGTTAACGGTTATGTTTCATATCTCATATCAGCATTCTTTACACATACCAACCGTACCCAACGTGACACACGTTTCATTTAAAAAAACATTATTATGGTCTTACCTATACTTATAAATGAAGTCCATACATCGATCCTTCTGGACAAAAATGTCTGTTATTTTTTTGTAAAGTTCCCTCCTGTTTCAATTGAAAGTCCAGTTTAGAAAATTGTTTGAGATTGGATGTAAAATCCTCCATTGTAAAACCAGGCGGAGCGAGAGGGGAAAAAAATTATCACTGCACTTGACTCGCTAACTGTAACCATAGACTCTAAGATTGTTGCTAGCTCTCTGTCACTTACTCTGCAGCTGCGGAGTAGCATAAGAATTTCTGGGCTCATCAGCGCCCCCTACCTTGAGGCAAGAGAACTGCCTGCCTCACCCAGCGCCTCTTCACTGCCGTTGTAAGATCGCTGAGCACACGAAACAGGTTACACACATATATTTTATACATCAGCTAAACTATGGAAAGTCAGGGGGGCATATATTAAAAGTGTTTGAAACGTTTGATTGGCAACATACAGAAAGACAGTGGCACGCTCTCATTACATGGCAGAGCACAGTTTGTGAGGGATTGCTGCCTCATCGTGCGTCTCTTCCCCGTATTTGAACAGAAATGCGAAAATTCAGCGATTTTTAATAAAAAACTGTCCAGATTGTTTAAGTTCAATGGAAAATTAGTTTATAGTTCAAACCATTTGATAAATATAACCATTTCATTTATTTGTTTATTATATATTTTATTTTTCCCATGATGACAAGTGAGGCTCTGCCTCCCCTGCCTCTCCTGACCGCACGTCACTGATTAAAAAATAATGGTGTAGATATTATGAAGACATGACTCCCACATGCATCGTCGTGTCATCTTAGAGATCCATTGACAAATACAACAAACCCAAAGAAGAAAGAAAAGGCATGGATTGAAAACACTTCCAACAATCAACCAAGAACCCTTCTGGACAAACTAAAACTAAACCACTTATGGATGGCCAAATAGATGACTGACAAACTATAAGTGGGGAATTGGAGAAATTTCAAATGCATTCAAAGCCCCAGTGGGTCTTCTCCATGGCACTGATTTATCTGTGTAGGCACTCCCTAATGACAAACTTCACCTACTGAGCATTATAACACAAACTGATAAATTCAGGCAAAAAATATTCACACAATCACCACTCAGTTCTCATCTTCTCAATTCCATGTATCCATAGCACAGAGAGAATCAAGTATGTTGAGTACAGACAGCTGGCATTGAGCGTTTATGTATTTTGATCTCTCAGTCTTTGTTTTGGGCAAAGTTCTCATACGGTTCTCCAAACTCCACATTGACTTCAAATCATATCGACTTTACATTACCAGTATTTTACTTGCTAGTGTTCCACAGTGGTTTAAATGATTGAATGTGTTTGCCTACCTTCCAGTCTGCCACCAGTTTTCATTAATTTCACAATTATCAATGAATTGCATTAAACTTAAGTCTTAAGTTTTAAGACTCTGCCACTTAATTTTAATGCTCCAGGAAAATGAATACAATCCGATGGCAATTTTAAAATCAAATCATCACAATGTGTTTTGAAAATGTGTGTGTGTGTGTGTGTGTGTCTCATGGGGCCTGATCACATCCTGTCTAACATTATCATGTTGAATGAATTCTGTCAGTGGATGGCAAGTGGCAGCCATGGTCTCTATGGTCAGGCTGTTCTAAAACCTGTGGAGGGGGGAGCCAGCAGAGAAACAGGATTTGTTATGGGCCCTTTTTTGGAGGGCAGTCGTGTCCTGGGGAACGAGAAGAGGCTCGGCGCTGTAATGAAAAGAGATGTCCAGGTAAGTGGATGGGAACATAGGTTGCATTGTCATGAATATCTTATCAGGGAAGGAAACCTGAGCTATTTAGAAATGTTTTTAATTTTATATGATACAGTTATATGATATTTACTCTCTATTTGTGAGCAGAACCTCATGAAATATGTGGTGAGGACAACTTCTCTAACGTCGTATGGAAGATGACTCCAGCTGGGGATACAGCAGCAGTACGCTGTCCTCCCAATGCCATGGGTGAGCTCAGATCTCACCTAAAATAAGACTCAACTGTCTTTTTTTCTGCAAAACACTGTTTTCTTTACATTTGTAATAGGCCTACATACCATACTGACATATCACAGTCACACTACATGTTTATGAATGACATGGCTGTCATATCGGGAGGTGTAGGGGATGGGTCTAGGCAATGCTTCCAAGCCAGTGACGCAGTTTGAGACTATGTTTCAACCTTAGTCATCATAATTGTGAAAATATTGGATATTTTTAAGGAGCCTTCAGAACATTTTCCAGCTATGTTTGTAGCAACATAAAAAATGATTTTTGCGATTGAGACCTAGGCACATCTTTTGTGGCAATTTAAATTTTTAGCCAAAACATGATCTATTCTAAACCCTAACCTAGTGGTTTGTGTGCCTAAACCTTACTAGACCATAAACAGACGCATATCAGAATGATTGAACAGGTCAGTTGCCAGTAACTCACAAAACGTCAAATATAACTGTTCCACAAAACAACATGACTGTTACAGCATACCAGTGGTGGGATTACCAGACCTTTGTTGTACGGTTGGACTTTGTTTAGATTTAGGAAAAGAAACTTCTTGGTTTTGGCTAGGAAATAAACCTAATTAGTAAGGTTTAGTCAAAAATAACCTAAGTTAAAATCACTAAATTTCCTCTGAAACTTCAGTTACAAAACTTACTACCACCTACGTTACGTATACATACAGTATGTGAGATGCAACTTCATTATGTTGGTAGGTTTGAAGTGCTCACCAGTGATACTGTTGAGTTTCACACTAGACATGAATAGTGGTCTCCTGGATGAAAGTCTTGTGCTTCTTTAACCTGACAGTCCATCTCGACCTGTTAACTGTATGGAGTCTTTTCTCTCTTCCTCCTCCTTTTCAGTGGTAATAATTACTTCAGTAGCTATAACTCTCCACCAAAACAACAAAAGTGAATCGGGTTGTAATAAGCTGCTTTCATTGTCAAGCCTATATGGTCATTTTTATGATGATGGTGGCCTGCCATGAGCCCAGTGTAATCACAACATTGGCAAGTGAACCTGAGGAAACGTAAGGCTGCAAAATTATGGCATGTTAAGTTTTGACAGATCTGTTGTTTGCAGTGACGTTCACTGCCAACATTTATTCAGAGATTGTGTTGAAAATTTCAAGTGGTATAATTAGGAATTGGATCAAAAACATGCTTTGATGATAGAGAACCTTTGTTTTATGTGTCTGCACATAGGGCTTATCCTGCGTCGCTGCACTCTGGATGAGGAGGGAATTGCCTACTGGGAGAACCCCACCTATATGAAATGCATTTCCAATGACTATCGCAGTATACAAACTTTGGTGAGCATCAAAAAGTTTTTCTTTTACACTCTTGGAAGCCTTAAATCAAAAATAACCACAAAAAAGACCCTGATTGTGGCTTTTCAAGTGTGCCTGTCAGGGCAGAAAGGTGTGAAATTTCATTACCTTTTATTATCATTCTAAAAGATATCTGATCAAGCCTGCTTGTTATATTTCCAATGTCTTCACAAAACCCTGCTTTATAAAGCAAGTTAAATGAAAAACTCAGGGTCAAGATGTTACAAAGGTTACAAAGGTTAGCATTAAAAAACATTTTATGTCGATTTTTCGATTAGACGCGTGAACACTTGTCCAAAGCACAACGTGGCCTTGTGGGAGATGGAGTTTCCGAGGTGATGACCAAGCTGAGGGTGACATCAAGTGATGGGACCAGCTACAGCGGCGATCTGCTGGCCATCGTGGATGTGCTGAAGAATATGACAGAGATCTTCAGGAGGGCATACTACAGTCCCAGCAGTGCAGACATGCGGGTGAGTTGATATAAGGATTTATTGCTGTCTGCAATGCTGTTCGAATGTGTTTTTCTACCATACCAAAATTACAGTTAAGGTACAAAACACTGATACATGATAATATTTCATTGCAAGAATTGATCAAGTTAAGAGGAACTGAAAGTCAAAAGCATAACATATTGAAATGTCTGCTATTGGCCTCACTTTACAATAGACAGGAAAATGGAGGTGTTCTGTATTTTTCTATTTTATCAAAGGTACTGCTATGGAGGTTTTGAGATCAGTATCTCTATAGAACAATGTTTTACGAGTTGGACACATTTTGCTTGAATCATGCACATGAATCTCAAACTATCTACATTTCAATTTGATTGTATCTTTGGTCACACCCTCCCTGAATGGTAAATAACAGTGTTGGACATTACTTTTAAAAGTACCAACATTACAAAATTACTGCCATTAAAAAGTAACTTGTAATGTCACAGCGATACCTATTTAAATAACTCTGTAGGCTATTATAACGGGAATGACAGATGGAATATCCCTTCACAGCGCTTTATTCATCATTTATGTTTGATTATAAAACATAAAGTCAACTTGGTAAAGGGGCGGATGTAACTCATAAAACATGTAACTTCCAGCTTATTTTTTGCAAGTCAACTGAAGTAAAAAAAAATATCTTTAAGTATATGAAAGTTAACAGAAACTAAGCATACCAGACACATAGCAGCTATGCATCCTTTTGGCTGTTAACAATCAGAAAAGCAAAATTACTCAAGATAAATGCTTTCAGCAGCTGTCTTTATGAAAAAAAAAAAAAAGAAAAGAAAAAAAAAACAAGAAAAAACATAGGCTCATATAGCCTACAGTACATCATGTTTGAAAATGCAACTAATGAACCATAGACTGCTCTGGCCATCTTGCTATCTGAGTTACACCTGCACACTGACACAACACACCCACACTCACAAATTAGCAGGTGGCTGTGTACTGCCTGCCAAGAAGTCTGAATGAAACAAAAGCAGTGTAAATGCATCAGGGATTTTATTGCATTTATGTATTTTATGGCAACAGAAGGGACAGAGAAATACGGTGAAATTCTTACAGTAAACTATTACTTATTTGAAAACCTAACTAAATAACAGATTACTTATATCGTGAAACTAACGCGTTAAATACTAGTTACAACAAAAAAGTAACCTGAATACTCTAATGCATTACTTTCAAACATGTTGTCCCCCAACACTTGCAAATACCAATGTCAATATACATATTACAGATATTAAAGTAATATCTGCATAGTCACCATTGTTTTTAGGAAACGTTACAGTAAACAAGCAGGAGGAATAGTAAAGACACTAAAATTATTTTGGGACCAAATTCAGCTGAGGATTAACACACATTTGGTGGTCCAATGAGTAATTGGGGCTGTAGGATTGTGTATATGAGATTGAGTCTGAAGAAACTGGTAATGAATGAATATGTCATCCAGTGCAACAGTCTAGCTCATTGACTGTTACCAGCCTAATTTTGTAAATACCGTAAAGTCTGACTTCAAAATAGAAATCATGTGAAACATCTTCTCTATGTTTTCCAGAACTTTGTGCAGTCACTCAGCAATCTGTTGATGGAGGAGAACAGGGAGAGATGGGAGGAAGCACAACTGGTTAGTATCACCCTCTGTTTCTAAAACAGGCTTCACATCCTCACCTCACCTGTAATTACACCTTTTTGAGAACTTATTCTACAGTTATAATAACCCCGAACCTATAGAATTGACGAGTTGGACACTGTGACAAAGACGCAGGTGGACAAACAGCCCACCTGTATCTTTTCAGACTGACGGAGGTAGGTAGGAGGGGAGAGAGGAGAACTGCTGAAGGAGAGAAATAGCTACAGCTAATGAGTAACCAAGTTCGTGCAAACGCCCACTCCTCCATCTGCTGCACTCATCCACTTGTGCATCACTATCTTTGCTTCCGTCCAGCTGTCCAGCTGTCCGTCCTTTCCTCGGGAGTGTCACCACTCAGGCATCAGAACAATGCCAAATAAACCAACCTGCACTCCTCAAAATGAGGATAATTTCTTCCTGCAATGCAAATATAGCACTTATAGGTAGTAAGATGGATTTTCTTCCAGTATGATAATATTATATGAACCAGATACAATAATTATTATTACAACTATGATATTTTTTATTAAAATAATTACTATTATTTAAACATTGCCATGATCAATATGATTTGGTATAAACACAACCTTTACATCACTGTGAACCATTTTTCAGAGTGGCGTAAATCATCTATTATTTATTATTATTTTGTCTCTTTCTGTCTCGATGGTAACATTAATAGTAATTTGCATTGAGGTGAAAGTTGTCTTTGGGAATGTATCACAAAAGTCTGAAAAAAGATAGGTAGGTAATTACGCAAAGGGGGCGGTTGTGGCTCAGGAGTAGAGCCAGCGTCTTGCTATCGGAAGGTAGCTGGTTCAATGCCCCTGGTCTGCATGTAGAATAATAATAATAATAATAATAATAATAATAATAGACTTTATTTCTATAACACTTTTAAAAACAAGGTTTACAAAGTGCTTTGACAGACAAAGCAAGAATACAATTTACAAATACAAAGGACGATAAAATCGCTGAAAATGGTTGAAGTAGCAGAGGTAATGATTCAAAATTGGTAAAGTGGGTGAGATAAAAGAGATGAAAATAAAGTAGGCCGAATAACAGAAATATAATAAATAAAATAAATAAAATAACCCAAAGACAAAACTCAAAGACAGTTGGAGTAAAAATAAACATACAAGGACCACATCACATAAAGGCAAGTCTATAAAAGTGAGTTTTAAGAAGTGATTTAAAAGAATTTACCGATCCTGCAAGCCTTATCTCCTCAGGCAGGGCATTCCAAAGTCAAAGGGCCCTTATGGCGAAGGCATGGTCCCCTTTAGTTTTTAGTCTCGACTTTGGAACCCCTAGGAGGGCCCCGCCTGAGGATCTAAGGCTGCGGGCTGGCTCGTAGGGCATTAAAATATCTGTAATATAGCTCGGAGCCAGACCTGAGCTAGCTTTAAAAGTGATCAGTAAAATCTTAAAATCAATTCTAAAACAGACAGGGAGCCAATGGAAGGAAGCTAAAATTGGAGTGATGTGTTGACGTCTGTTAAAACCAGTTAGAAGTCTAGCTGCTGAATTCTGAACCAGATGGAGGCGAGAGAGAGATTTTTGATTGATGCCGGAGAGAAGGGAGTTGCAGTAGTCTAATCTGGAAAAGATGAATGCATGAATTACTTTTTCCAGATCGGGGGGTGAGAGCATATGTTGTTGATGGAGGCAGGACTGGACCAGTTTATTGATATGAGGAATGAAAGTCAGCTCTGTGTCAAAGAGTACACCAGGGTTTCTTGCAGTGGGTTTTATGTTGACAGAGAGGTGACGAAGAGCTTGCTGGTCATGACTAATATTGTTAGGGGGGGTGAACAATATGATTTCAGTTTTGGTGTTGTTAGGCTGTAAGAAATTTTGGACCATCCAACTGTTAATATCTTTAAGACAGTCTAAGATAGCAGCTAGGCTTCCAGGGTCACCGGGCCTCAGCGGAAGGTATATTTATGTGTCGTCAGCATAGCAATGGATCGATACATTATGATGTTTAATAATCTGGCCAAGTGGGACCATATAAATAGAAAATAAAATCGGGCCTAAAATAGAACCTTGCGGTACACCACAGGTAATTGAGGTTGTGGATGAGCAACAATTACCTGTGGTGACCGAGAAGGTTCTGTCTAAAAGGTAAGAATAAAACCAACTAAAAGCAGTATCCTTGATGCCGACCCAGGTTTTCAGGGGGTCTAATAAAATAGCATGATCAACAGTGTCGAATGCTGCACTTAAATCTAAAAGGATTAAAATTACGCTATCTCCCCTATCTGCTGCTAAAAGAAGGTTGTTGGTTACTTTGAGGAGGGCAGTTTCTGTGCTGTGTAAAGCTCTAAAACCTGACTGGAACTTCTCAAAGATGTCATTTTGAGACATGAAGGCTAAAAGTTGAGCTGCTGGTCTGTAAAATTCGGTCTGGGGGGGGAGATGTTTTGCCTGATATCATTGATGCTATTTCTAAAATAATTTAAGAAGTCCTCACACCTTTCTTGAGAGGCATCGAAGGGGGGAGTGGAGGAGGGGGAGGTTATTGATTCCATGACTTTAAATAAAATTCTGGGGTTGGAGTGATTTGCTAAAATCACAGCTAGAAGTGTCCTTGGGCAAGATACTGAACCCCCAAACTGCTCCTGATGTTATGGTAGGCACCTTGCATGGCAGCCACCACCATCGGTGTCTGAATGTATGTATGAATTACTGTAAGTCACTTTGGAAGTGTCTGCAAAATGCCCTAAATGTAAATTAATAAAAAATAGTTTTTCTTTAGACTGTAATCAGGACTAAAGATGGATTACAAACCAAAGGCCGAAAAGCATTTTTTCTTTTCTTTATGTTGCACTTACAAGGCCAATTTTACTAAATAAATTATGCAAATACATATTAGTGATAGCTCAACACCACATTTTCATGTTCGATACTGATAAGACAACACTGTCTATCTGTAGATACTGATATCAATCTGATACAGCCTTCCCCCCTCTCTTAAACAACACAACTATGGACAATACAATTGAAAGGAACCTCCTATAGTAGATTTCATCATAGCAACAGAATCAGAAATCAGACAAGTTAGCAGCCTCAGAGGCAAAACTGCTACAGTTGAATGTATCAGCCGCTCTTGCTAATGCAAAAGTACCCCCTTCCAGTCTGAAGGGAGATGCACTTTGCTAAACAAAGCAGACTACCACACCAAAGTCACTGATCTGCTTAGCAATACTTACTCCTATGAGACACTGAGGCAGGTTCCTAACAGTAGCTCCAAAAAGGAGGTTATAGAACACCTGCCTGCTACTAGACAGCACTATGTCCAGCGGAACCAACTACAACCCATACCACATTTGTGCCTTACTCTGTCTGGCGACCACCTCCTTCCTGTATAGTGAAGGTTTCTACAGACAGTAGCACAGCTGTGCCGTGGGCACACTGGTGTCCCCAATAGTGTCCAAGTTGAGAGCAGAGCCTTGATTACCTTCACAGGAACTGCTCCTAGTTACTGGTTTAGGTATTTGGATGACACCTGGGTCTAAATCAAAAGAAGGGGAAGTGGAAGCCTTCACAGAACATATAAATGATGTGGACAATAATATCAAGTTCAGCACAAATTTGGGGTCATCAGAATCATCTAAACCATCAGGCTGAGACCGTGCCCACGAAAACAGAGGGGATGGAGAAGGAACAGAACCACACCAGGGTAGCACTTAAAACCCAAGCTGGACCTTTGTCAAAACCTCTAAAAGATCCAGAGCAGACAGAAAGGAGGAGACGTAACAACATTGTCATTCCTTATGTCGCAGGAACATCTGGATCTCCAATAAACATCATATCCCGGTTCCCTTCAAATCTACTGACACACTGAGGAAGAAACTTGTCCATCCTGAGGACAAAGCACCCAGGTTTAAACAGAGTAATGTAGTTTATGCTGTTCAGTGCTGCCAGGACTTCACAGATTTGTACATTGGGGAGACAAAACAACTTCTCCATAAACAAATGGCACAACACAGGAGGGTCGACTCCTCAGGTCAACTCTGCTGTCCAGTTACATCTGAAGGAGAAAGATCATTCCTTTGAGGACAACAATGTAAACATATTGGCCAGAGAAGACAGCTGGTTTGAAAGAGGAGTGAAGGAATAGTCCATCTGTGTCAAAGTGGAACGACCATTTTTGCAAAGAGGAGGTGGCCCTACGACGTTGTACAATAGTCTCACCTGCTGAAAAAATGCTTGAACAAATTCTTCTGTGTCTTGTTCAGACAGAAATCCTTTAATTCTTCCTATGTTTTCAAGGTGGTAATAGGCTGATCTTATAATGGTGGTGACACTGTCATGGAGAGTTGTTTGACATCCACATAAGTGTGGTAGAAGATGCTATAAGATTTCATAATGTGAGCAAGGGGGAGCTTAGAGATGTTTGAATAGAAGAGCCCAAGAATACTGTAGACCCTTGAAGAAGTCAACATGGGGTTTGTGCTCACTCAGATCTTTGATTGCCAATTAACACAAATTAGTCCATATCATGTAAGTATGAGATGAACCAATTAAGTGCAGGAAAGTTCAACCTTCCTTTCTAATCTCTCAATCAGTATTTTACAGTCACCTGTGTCAAAGTCGACCATAAAAACAGTTAAAAAGAGAGCCCAGCCCAGGCCATATCAGAATCTGAAAGCTTAGAATTAGCAAATAGAACATTTTCTCAGAGTTACTTTTTCATCCTGTTGTAACAATGATAATAATATTCATATTCATAATGTGACTGGACTTATCACTTAGTAACTTAAAACCCAATATTTTATTGCCTTAACTGAACCTAAACTTTTACATTTCAACTTACCTGTAAATGCAGATCATAAAGTAAAGGTGTGCTCGCTGGCATTAAATAATCCTGTCACGGTGGAGGACTACAGGCTTCACATTATTAATGTTCACAGAGCTTGTTTTATATGTTTCAGAGTTTGTCTCGAGAGCTAAAAAAAAACAGTCTAAGAACCTTTAAAGTTAATTTTGTATTCTGTCATCATCAAAATAGTGAGAATGTGATGTACAAAATGTAAATATTGATTTTGTGTGGAAGATGGGAAACGGAGACATTGAAAACAACAGGAGGTGGTCTGACAATGTTTGCCACCAATACAGCTTTTCTATAAAAGGCCTCTCATGTTTCAAGCGTTTCAGCTGCAGTTCAGAATATTCACCCTAACCATAATCCTTTTTCTTTCATTCTGTTTCATGTGTCTTTATTTTCTCAGCTGGGGCCAAACATCAAAGAGCTGTTCCGTCTAGTGGAGGACTTTGTGGATGTCATTGGCCTGAGGATGAAAGACTTTCAAGACATGTATGAAGTCACCGATAACCTAGGTCAGCCTTATCTCCATCAAGGGGATCACTATACCTATCTCTTCTTGTCAAAACAAATACTCTTTTCACAACTGTTTTTTTTTTTTTGTTGTTTTTTCTGAACAATCATCTTCATAAGTACAATGCAGTACATAAAAAGCAAGAACAAGGGAGGGTGTCCCTAAGGTGAAATAGACATTGACAGGCTTAAGTTTACATACAAAAGCCACTGTATACCTGTACTGTCACCTAAGTGTCCATACACAGGGCTCATTCATATTATTAGTTAACTTAACAGTAGGATTTCATTAATATATCAAAGTCAGTACCTATAGATAAGATAATCACTGTTATCAATATTAATCAAGGGTTAATAATCTGATCTGTAATAAAGTGGTCAAAATGGTAGCAGAAGAGGTAATATATCACATCTCTTAGTCCATAGTATACATCCTACTCTTCACTTAATGCATTAGACTCTCCCTGACTGGTAAACACACATGTCTATGCCGCCTGCTTGTTTTGCAGGCCTTCTGTCTAAGTCTTCAGATTGAAACTGAGTATCTGAAGTGAATTTGAATTTGTGAAATCAGTGAGTGTTCCTTGAGCCTTTATTTTAAAATATACTACAGCACAGTCAAACAGATTAACTATTATTCATCATATATTTTTTGATGAATGTTATATAAGGTTTTTTTTATCATCTGTTGTTTAATTTATACTAAGTTTTCCTTTTTAAATGGTCTGTTAGCGTTATCTTTTGGTCTTAAATCGCCAAATTAGAGAAAAGTGAGCAAAGTCTACTTTTTTTTTTTTCTCCAAACATGTCAGATACCTTACATGCTGCACTTAATGGTGTCTCTATCTATATTGTGCTTTTTTTCTATTTCTTGGTGTACAGCTAGTGTATGGTATCCATAACAACAAGATCATTTGATCCCCCAGTATAGAATGTGGCTGTTTTTCTGTTCCTCAGTACATCAAGAGAACAAACCCATGGTGAATATTAGCCCTCCCCAGGGCAGCAGGTCCTTAGACATGTCTCAGGGGACTCTAAATCCACATTCACAACTGCTCACTGCCTTCTTCCATTGCCCGGTGGCTATAAATGCTCTGTGTTTCTTAAATAGGGAAAAAAAAATATTGTGTAGTCATCACAGAGGATCTGCTGCACTCTGTGACCTCCAGATAAAAACAAGGCATAGTTTGAGTTGAGTCAAGGGAGAGTACGTGGGAATTGAGGCCAGATGAGAGGTCCTGTTCATAGCAGTGCCACCTCGCTGTCTGGAGCCAAATGCCCGCCCACACCAACAACGCACCTCCCCTGGGGCGGCTGACCTCCTCTTCCCTCCCACACCTCAAACATAAGCTAAGACATGCACAGGAACACTCCATCATCTGCCAACTTATAGTTAGATCAGAGTTTCTTCCTCCAAACCCATCAAAGTAGTCAAGTTGTATCTCACCAGGCTTGAACTCCAACTGCTGAATGGTTATTTTTAAGAGTGATATTAGGGACTATTGCAGTCAGTAAAATGATCGTTTTACTTCTCTTTTTGGGTCTTTTAAACAGAAAACACTACACACAGCACCCACATATGCAGTCTATGACATTCAAAACACTTACATCCATTGTCCTCTTTGTTAGCCCACATGCATGGCACCTTGATGAATGTCATTTAGACAGGCACGTAGAAAGAAAGTTGCGGCTGGCTAAACAATCATGGAATACTGAATCCATTGTTGCATTTCTTGGAATGGTTATATCTGACATTTGAATACCTTGAATACCAGCAAGGCAAACCTGGACGCTGCCCTGTGTGACATTATGGCCCTTTCTTAACGAGGGTCATCATGTGAAACTCAGTTTTGTTCTTATATTTTTACAAATTACGTAACATTACCACACAGCCTTCCTGGAGGCAGGTAATATGCCAGCATAGGAGAAGTGAACACATTGGACACAGAGTGGGAGGAATGAATGCTTAATAGGAGCCTAACAGGCCATGCTGACATTGTAACGGATAGACATTTTTTATAAAGGCATGCTACACTGCTTTTATTTCTAAATTTGAATTTTGTAACAGCTTTACTTGGAGAATTTGTTTTCCGTATTAAAAATCCACTGGTAAAACCAAGGGCTTTACAATCTGACTGGTCTGACCGGATGCATACCAATTACCTTTTTTATTTTGTCCAGGGCTCACCTCCCCATGTGCAAAACAGTTTCCAATAACGCTCTTTTGCATGCTGCATACTGAGTTAAGCAATGTCCAAGATGTTTGAGGTTAAAAGAAATACAAACAAGTCAAAGCAATTTCCCCCCCATAGCAGAATAAAAAATGATGAGGCCGCACCTTTCGCCAGCACTGACACAGCACTGTGGAGATAGGTCTGGCTATGTAAAACTCCAGTCTTCAACAGCATACAGCACCATGTGTGTGTGTGTTTGTGTGTATATATATATATATATATATATATGCACTAGAATAAACACGCTTGTGTAACTTTATGAAAGACCCATCAATCATTGTCAAAAACTGGCTACAGAAGTATGAAGTAAATATAAGGTGTAATAAGTTAAAGGTTCAGCTGTCACCATTTCCCTGTTACAGTATTGAGCATCCACAAGCGTCCAGTGATGGGTCATGCCGACATCAGTTTCCCAATGAAGGGCTGGAGGGGCATGGTGGACTGGGCCCGCAACTCTGAAGACAGAGTTACCATCCCCAAGAATATTCTGTCTACTGGCAAGCCAGGTGAGGGCTGTGACACACCATACACAAATCTGCACCCCAACCCAAACCCACTAAGATAATACAACATACAGAAGTAATAGTATGCTGCAGTCACTGTTGCAGTTGCTGTACCCAGGAAAGAGTGACAACATGCTGTTGCGTGGGCATTAAATTCAACTGATATTTGACAAAATAATAAGTCTTCTATGATTTATTAATGTATTCATTCAGAGCAAAACATGTTCTTAAAATACTGATTACATCAGGCTTGTCTACCTTCTGTTTGGTTGGGAGGGGGCCGCCAAGACATTAAAAAGCAGAAATATGGAACGGCAGTTGATTTATAAAACAGTGTTACTGCCATTAATCTGCAAAGCAGAGCACCCGCTCTGAGAAATGCATGCAGGGATGATTGTATTTAATACTGAAAATAAAACATGCTTCATAACAAAAAAAATCACCCACTGTTAGGCAGCTGTACAACAAAATGGCACTGTGTCTTCAGTAAGGCCCAAGTATGTTTTATGTAATGTTAATATAAATCCCATTTGACTGAATAATTTGATGACCTGAATTGTAAATAAGAGCAAGCCTATACAGCCCACCAATTCATTGCTCACAGATAAAGACAATTATACCACTCTGAGGTTTTTGTAGCAGAAACAAACTGTGAATACCAAAAGCAGACGGGGTGGCTGAAAATGTCAAATGAGAGGATTTTTACTGCTCAGTTGTCTTACCAGACAACCAGTATGTCAAGCATAATGACAATAGTCTGAATTGTGTCATGTTGATGTACCATTAAGAATGTTTTCAAAGACAACTATATTAATGATACGTGTGTACACTCAGTGACCACTTTATTTGGTATGCGTACCTGTACAGTCTAATGCAATCCATTGCATTGGAGGAGGTGGGAGTGGGGTGGCGGAAAACAGAGATTTGTCCCCCTCAATAACCTATATCATTTAAAAACATATAATTTTAAATTATACTGCTGTATGTATGGTGTATTGAAAACACGTCTGATAATTGGAGACCCAAAACAATGTGTTTTTGAGTTTTTAAGATGGTTTCCCCTGTCAAATGCCGCTCAGTGGTTTGGTCCATCATCTATCAACATGCACCTCCACACACACTGTGGCGGCTGTGGCTCAGCGTCTGTTATCGTAAGGTCGCTTGTTCGATTCCCCTGGTCCTGAGCCTCCCCTGTTTGGAGGCGATGTGGGCGCACCCTTTGCCCTTGAATATAATCTGGATCAGCATCATTCAGTATCAATATTGATTTTCATGAGTGGGGAGGCCTACTTGTGCATTTGCGTCATGAGTAGTAATTAAGAACAGCACCAGCTGAGTGAGACTTCTCTCTGCAGGCAGGTGTTAGGTACACAGTTTTCAATAGCAGTGGGGCAATTTGTCAGTTGGGATGTTTTCGACCATTAAAGAAAGCCCTGTACTGCTAGCATGCTAATGAGGCCGTCACTCCTAATCAGGAGTCAACAGGAGCCAATCAGGAGCAATTAGAGACAATTTCCTCCCCAGCTGAGAGATGTGTCTCCATGGTGGCAATGTCACACTAGCAGCCAGCCCTTTTTATGCTTTACAGCTTGGACCTGCTTTCATGGATTAAAATGGCTCTCTGATGCCTTGTTTACAGGGATTGATCAGTCGCTTTTCCCATATCGTTTTTTATAAGAAGGGAATAAATGGCATGGTCTGTAGGAAAAAAAGAAAAGAGAGAGACGTGTCTTTGTTTAATGCTGCTGAACATTAAATGAACCATTGCGAGGGGCTAGAGGAAGAATTTGATTTGCCTCCTCTTTGCAATGTGCAAACCTATGACACAAGAACAATCAGTATGAAACACTGTAAGAGCCTATTATAAAATATGAAGAAGCCATTTCCTTCCTCATTAGACATTTGCTAAGCTGATTTGTTATTTTAAATCCAGGATTGTTTACATCAATGTTTAGTTGCTGGCAATCCTCTTCTTCATTATCGCCACGTGTGGTTCAGTGAAAGAAAGGACAATAGAGGTGTAAACCTCCAGAGGGAACCCTCATAGGAGCAGTGTGTAATACATCTTCCGATTTTTAATTTAAAACATTCAAAAACTGAACAAACATCATCAACAGAACGTGAGGAAATAACAACAATGTTGATGTTATTCCAAAGACATCAGTGTACTGTGTTGCAGAACTATGAAGCTAGCATGCTAACCAGCTAGCCCCAGCCCATACTGTCTGGTAAAACCACTTGTTAGCAAGTTGTTGGTTACTGTAGTGATATGCAGCCCCCTATGTTTTTTTGTCTGCCTTTGAATTCTGGCCATGTTTTATAAATTACATCTTCAGGGTGGTAGCAGTTAAACTGTGGGACACATGGTCCTAAATGAGCAGGATGCAGTAGTCAACCAAGGACACCAACAGACAACCTTTCTTCCCCAGATGCTCTGTTAAATCACAGGCTGTTTCTGTACAAGTACATAACAAGAAATTACCAGAGCATTATTTTTGCATGCATACATAATGATACAAGTCAAATGAATTTAGACACAGCAATATATTCCATATTTTTTGTGTTAACTTTATCTCACATTGTTGCTCTTACTCAAAGCCTCTATTTAAAAGGCAAAACACAGCAAAAGTTCATGAGCATGTGCAAAATATTATCTGACAGAGGAGCTGGACTTAAGTTACATTTGTTTGATGTTGGCATGTGTGCTATTGTTAAGATGGAGTATATGAGGTAAGCACTAATGCACATTGCTGTTAAAGGTTTTTTTTAGTCCACTTCCTCCCACCAACTGGTTGAGAAGACCCGCCGATATGACAGACCCTACTTAAGAACTCCATAGAATGTGCTTTTGGGTTCATGTCATAAAACTCAGCATTGCATGCTCATTACATTATTTCAAACTGTATGGTAAAAAGCGTATGCATGACTTCATGCAAGTGCATATTTACACTTCAACATATGCAAACAAATATTCAGTACATAGATCAAATGTGAACAAATGTTCATGAATAGATACTTGGCTATGAACAGTTTCATTTCTCAGATGCAGACATATGACTTATTGAATCACTTGTTAAAGTCCCTCCATGCTTGCTCTTGTTGGGCACAGACAATCTGGCTGAGCATATTGGATGGGGTAGCCAAAGAGTGACTGAGCAGGACAAATAATACTTCATCCCCCTCACACACACAAATACACACAGATGCCTTGCTCGGTTCCCCCCTGATGCCCATGGGAGCTCAGCTGTTGCCTGGGAGCTACAACCTCTGCCTGCTGCCTGGCACACAACTCTGTGCTCTCGGGCTGCCATGTAGTGTGCTGGAGCAGAAGAGTTGGATGTCTTCAGATGGCCCGGCAGATGGAGTTGTGTTTTTTTCGCCTTTGACACTGCAGCCGGAAAGAGAAGGCTTCTCCTCGCCCTGGGCCTGTCTGTGCCTTCATGTATTCAAGCAGTCAAGTTTTGACAAATTTCCTCCATGGCAGGAACTTTCCTGCAGTTCAGTGGGTGAATTTCTGACTGGATCAATGGCGCTCAGGTGCCGATCATGTCACTGTGGCAGCCAGAGCATTGGATGACCTGAGACTTAAATGATACTGACCCTAAGCTCTGACTCCGGTCTAAATTCATTCACTATTTTTACAAAATATTTCAGCTTTTAGTTGAATGCAGTCCTTATAGGCTACACATAACTTCAGAGCCATTCTGTAATGCAGATCATAACCATGTAATCATTACAGACCAAAGGCTGAAGCACTGACCTCTGATCAGAGATTTGACATATTTTATGTCATCCTTAAAGGTCCAATTCATAAGAAAGTTGATTTTGGAGTCTCATACCAAACTCCTCAAATAATGTAACTTCAGGATTGTAGGTTCAGTCAGCTGCCAGTCCATAGTGAATGGAAGTTGATTGTTGAGTCTCATTCTGGGGCTGGTGGCTTGGTCTGAGCATTCAGACTGAGCCTGTGAATGAGACTCAACAATAAACTCTCTCCAAAAACACCTTTTGCACCCTTATGTGGGGCTTATCGAAAACAGATCTTTTAATCAAGAATGAACTCTTGCATGTTCGTTCTTTGCACAGGCAGTTCAAATCCAGTCTCACTGTGACTTGACCATGGTGACTATTGATAAGTGAAGCGCCACACGAAGCATGACTTGGAAGCAAACATACCCACTCAAATCAAATTAAGTACACAGAAAGTAAAGGCAGCTTTCTGCACTGTTGACATTTAAAAATACAGCGTCCAAGCTACACATATTTATGAAGATGGCCCTGACACCATTCAGCCCAGATAAGATCCTGGTAGATAAATCTTGTGCTCTATTCTCTGAGGGAAAGAAACACTGTTCAATTGTTAAGATGTGTTGAGATTGTTTATTGCAAAGTTGGTTGAGACTGTTAAGATGTCAAATGGAGTTGAAAATTTAGGAAAAGGGACATATTTATCTATTATGTAATGTATTACTGCATCCACTTACCTCAACATATTTTTTTTTTCTTAACTACTACACTGTATTGTATATAGTATTCCATTGTTAGTGATGTTCTATTCTATTGTTTGTGTTGCATATTGCATCTAGTACTTTATTGTTTCTATATTTTCTTTGCTAGACAATAAGTATTGTGGAATTATAAAAGTGTACTTTATTTAATTCTACAGTCAGTTGTTGACTTCATACAGATGTTTATATAACTGCTAGGCTACTTTTCAACTTTCTGCACATGGCACTAAATCATAATACAACAATGCAATACAATACAATACAATGCAATACCAACATTATGACGGTTGTGATGAAGAGGACAACAGTTGGTGTCGGTGTATTTGGATAATATTTGTTAGTCCTCTTCGATCTTCATTATGAATCCTCTTGGACCACTCTATGTTTGTCTGTAATGCAGACTGGACTAGGTCGTCACCAGCAGCTCAAGCTGCTTACTGCCCCTTGCTGTTGATGCATTTGTGATTTTTGCCTAGTATCACTGAAATCACATTCATATTCGATGATGTGCGCGGCTGTGGCTCACAGGTAGAACCAACATCTTGTTATCGGATTGACTTATTGGTTTGATTCTGCATGTTGAAGTGTCCTTTGGCAAGATGGAACACCAAAGTGCTCCTGATGTGCTGGTCGGCACCTTGCATGGCAGCCACCAGCATCAGTGCAGCGCTGGCCCAAGCCTTTCGGGGGCCCGAAGTAGAATTTGATTTTGGGCCCCCCTCCCATCACCACGGAGTCACCTGTGCTTGACTTTTTTGTGATATGGCTTAACATTACGGTCTCTTCCAACTAGGTCTAATAAGATGATTGAACTTGATGCAGTGTCTATGCACGTGAGGTGTCTAGTTTCTGCGCATGACTCAAACGCTGGCAGACACAGCAGTTGTAGGCAGGTATATTGATCATGAAATCAGAATCATCCTGTCTTGAATAATTTATTCAATCATTCATTTATGTCACTTGTTTAATTTATTTAATGTGTAAAAAAAAAAAAAAAAAGACTCTAAGAATCTAAGCAGCCACTTAGTTCGCTTATGCCTTGGGCCAGCCCTGCATCAGTGTATGAATTTATGTATAAATTACTGTAAGTCGCTTCGGAAAAAAAGCATCTGCTAAATGCACTAAATGTAAATGTGAGTATTCTGCTCTTTACACATGTCTGTTCACCCATGTTTGTCAGCACATATGCTTATCAGACCTTGATAAAGAAGGAGACCATTAGGGAGACTCATTCCCAAACCTCATGTTTTATTTGCCTAAACTTAACCATATATGAACTGTTTTACCACACTTTAACCACATTTTATTTACTAAAGTCATGATCTTTATGTGACTGTAACCATATATCGCTGTGACCTATGTATAACATAAAGGACAACCATGCTATGGAGTAAATACCAAATAAGGAAAAATATACGATGAAATATCAAGTAGAATGAAATAAATAAACACAAGAGTAACAGATGAATCTGTAGTAAAAGATTTGTATATCAATGACAACCAATGCCAACCTTTTGGGCTTAAGACGTCCTGCCCACCATTTGGTAGAGGATACAGTGGTTGGTGCTGTAAGGACAACCACTTATAAACAGTAGGACTGACTGGCATACAGCATCCAGTGGTTTCCATGTAGAAGCAGCAGCATTTCCATATAACATCGCCATAATCCAAAATAGATTTAACAATAGTTTTTGCTGAATATGGAAGCAGTTCTTATTTCTGTGCAGGGAACCAAGTGTTAGTCTCACTTTAGCAATCAGAGTGTAATAAGGCACTCTATGCATACCATTTGCAGAATGAATGTGGAGATTGTAAGTAGATTTGGTGAACAACATCCATTTGTTTTTGTCTTTCTGAATTGTTCTGAAGTTATGATAATGCAGCTGGAGTTGGAGTTAATCAAATGACGATTGCAGACATTCATTGGCTGACTGTGCCAACGTTGCAATACAATATAAAATGGTGTCATCTGAATAAAGATGACGTTTACAGGATTTGGATGAGGAAATACTATGATTTATGTAAGTTATGAACAAATTTGGACAAAAAAACAAAGCTTCACTACTTCATCATTTTCTGTATGTTGTGTTATCTTTAACATTGTAAAATGTTACATTATTTAGTTGGAGGCTCCAAATAAGCCCACTGGGTTTTCTGCCTCTTCCTGAACTGTATATTATTGTGGGTTTGTTTAATTGTTCAAAACAAAACAAAAATGGAAACATTGCTTCAAGTACTTTGTGTCAAAGTTTGAGATCTATGACACATCATATCATTTAGGAGTGAAAGGGAACGTGTTGTCATTCTAATTCAACAAAGTCACAACAAATTTGAAAACAGTCTAAATGACTATCTACTTTACTACTATACTTTGTTGTATCACCAGTAACCACTAAGTCAACCAGGGCTGTATTTATAACTCTTGAAAGGATTACAATTGAAGGCTATAGATAGATAGATAACTGTATTAATCCCCAAGGGTAAATTAGGTTATCATAAAGTTATGCATTAAGAGCCTTCGATTGTAATCTTTTCAGGGCAAGGGCAAGAGTCCTTATCGAATTTAGTTCTAGGGGCCCATGAAGTCAAATTTAAAAATAGAAATGTTCAAAAAAGTGGTAAACAGATAAACTTGAATATAATGGTTTTCCTTATTGAAGGGTTCTAACTAAGTTGTACCATAGTTTGACACTTCTGTGTCAACTTTCTTTTAGGTTCATTAATTCTCCTCTACTAAAGTAAAATGTACAAGCATTGTTTCTGTAATTGTTGTTTTTTTATTATTTTCGATGAGTGAAAACAGTGTCAGGCTGTACTATTTGCCACTGTGGAGATAAGCTGTGTCAGTTGTGCCTGCGTGTGTGTGTGCACGAGTGTGTGTGTGTGTGTGTGTGTGTATGTGTGTTTGTGTTTGTGTGCGTGTGTGTGTGTGTGTGTGTGTGTGTGTGTGTGTGTGTGTGTGTGTGTGTGCGTGTGTGTGTGTGTGTGTGTGTGTGTGTGTGTATGCAACTGTACAGCCGTGTAAGAGACAGCGTTTATAGCTGACTAGTCATGTAGGCCAGTTCCAGTGTAAAGAGCTCTTGGGGGCTGGAGGAGTGGAGGCAGCATGGCTGACCTGCATTCTCCTCTATGGAAGGCCACAGTACTAACAGAAACTGAACCATTCAGTCTCTCTGAACACTCATCCAAACACTCCTGTCTCAGTGTGTGCATCTCTCTTTCTTTCCCAACACAGATACAGACGAGTCCTCAACGTTTGTAACCGGCATCGTTTTGTACAGAAACCTGGGCAGCATTCTGACCCTGCAGAGGTAAGATTACTGACTTCTTTACTACTGCAGCTGAAACCAGGTTTCCCTCTGGCCATGATACTGCATAAATGTCAAGGGTCTCTCTGGTCATGAAACTCCATATCAGGGGTATTTAGAAAGATGCTTTCAGATTAGGAAGGCAGGGATGTGATAACTGAGTTTACAAGAATGTAGCCTGATCTTTTTTACAGTTTGGTTCAGGGCACCCATGCATAAATGTGTTACAGGATTTAGAAAAAAAAAAAAAAAAGATTTAACATTTTTTTCAAGGACACTGTCGATACAGTAAAAAGAACTAGAAAAGATCTTAACTTAAGCAGACCTTGAAAGTTTGAGAATAAGATGGTAAATGGACCTTGAATTGAGGTTATTCTGTCAAACTGCTGACTTGATCGTCTACAAAAAACCTTCCACACAAACTATATTTGTCTCAGATTACCCTGTCACAGATTGCTTCCACTGACTTAACAAGTGCACCATCTACACACTCTTAAACTACAAGCCGGTGTAGAGTATGAAGAAGAAGAAGAAGTAGAAGACGTTTAGGTGTAAATAGATCTACCGGTTGGGAATTGCTTTTTAAAATGCAAAAATGTGAATTGACCAAATACCTATTAAACATTATCATCAACCTCTGCTGTACTTCTGTTTAGTGTAATTAACAATACTATATGGCTAGACTAAGTTGAGCATGGTGAGCATGGTAAGCATTATGCCTGTTAAACAGCAGTTCTTTAAACTAAGACTAAGATCAGCATGTTAGCATTATTATTTATGAGCATGTTAGTATGCTGATGTTCACATTTAGCTCACAGCACCACTGTGCCTGATTTGTAGTTTTGCTATATATTCCAAAAATATCACTATTCAAATCTTCAAGTTGACAAAGGGCTTATCATATAGATATGCTTAAGAGACAGGTAGGGAGACAGATGAGATTGATATCTGGACAAACAAATGTAAAATCCTCCAGGACAACAACATATTTTATTGTAATTGCCTTCCAAAACAAACTGCACAAGTGATTTAGTGCCCCTATAAACAGGACAGCATTGTTTGTCTGTGGCCTCCACCTGTGTGGTGTGAGGAAAATGATTGAGAGAACCAAACTTTGACTATTTTCTTTTTCTTAAAATAAATAAATAAAAAAGAGTATAGGAAACTTAACTCCTGAGTGAATGGCCCACAATTTGTTTACCCATCCACCCACTCTGAACTCCTTAACACCAATTCTACCTTTGCACATGACATACATCAACAGTCTACGCAGACACTTAAATCACCTACTGGATAAAACAGAGTTATCTATTCAACGTTTTAACTTGATTTTCTCCAGTTAATAACAGTCCTTGAAACTTAGAATACATTAAGAAGAATACATTAACTCCAGCTAACATCCAGTTAATTTAATTAACAATGATACTACAATAATAGAGTGTTTGGAGTTCAACGTCCCTTTTTAAACCAGCTACGTGAAATAGCTACGTAATATGACGAATATATATTGAAATATGGTTGCTGACGCTGTGGAACAGTTGAACCATATTCCATATCCTACTACAAAAATGTGCTGGTTGTAACAGTTCGTCATGGTAGACTCAGGGCATTTTACATCAGTGCTGCAGTCAATGTTCCCAGCTTTAACACAGCAGTGTATGTATAGCTCTGCATAGTTCTATGTGGTAAGAAGCTCTCCATTATGATAATGTGGTAAAAGCACATAATGAACTGGTAACATAGGGGAAGCGAAGCAGACCCTCACTCTCTTCAGTCCTCCTACATGTATGTACAGGGTCTTTGGATTGCTGCTGCGATCTGTATTTCTCGGCTTCTCTTCACTCTTTTCTTATTTCTTTTCCTCTCCTTTTCTGCATTTGATTCCCCCCTTGAGGAAAAGCAGATGAGTTTGAGGCAAGAGACTATATGACACAAACATTTAAGTTGACTGATTGTGTTTTGGAATGGTGAGAGGGTGATTGTGCGTAGAGGATACAGTGACAGTGTGAGGAGCTGGAAAACGGAGCATGGGCTGCTGAACATGTTTGGTCAACTGGAAGCTTTCGGCATCAGTACTTCCTGTAGCAATTCACTTTTTTTTCTGATTGTCTCATTCCACATGATTGATAGTACCTATGAAAACAGAAATTTCAATGCATACTAAACAGGCCGTGAGAATGTAAAATAGAATGCCCCCCAAATTTTCAAAGAAACAGTGCTGAAAAACAATTTGGACTGCTTCAGATGCTAGACAAAAACCCTTAAACTCTTTGGGGTTTACTTGGGTAGGATTACGTTTTTTTCTGAAACAGGGCACGAAGATTCTGGGGAGCTCATCAAAGACACAAGGCAGTAATCTGTTACATAATTTTGTTCATTAACCAATCAAGGCTCATTTTGATGCTTATCTTTAAGCAGACTGGACAGGAACTCTGGAGCTACCATGGATGTCATTGTTTGAAATTCAAGTCTTCTTTAACATGTTATTCAGAAACATTTGATATGTAATAATATGTATGAATTTCAGTTTAATAGTTCTTTCTTTCCACCGCTTTCAGACAAAATCATTAGGGTGAAGGTTTGTACATACAGTATATATAGAGTCAAAAGGTCTGGGAACATCAGTCAAAATATATATATATTTTTTGTTTGTTTAAAAATATCATCGTAGTCATAGTCGTCATCCCGCTGTGGTATAAAGTCAAGTCAAATCATGGTGAGACCTAAGGTTTCCCTTTTGGACCCAACTGTATATTCATGGTCCCAATTGGATGAATCCAGTTGACTTTCCTCTAGCACAACCATGAGGTAGTTTTGACTTAAACGTTTTGATGACTTTTGAATGGATAACTATAAAATTTGGTAAATATGCTGTTGGTGCCCAGAGACAGGCAGACACCAGCAGGTCAAATGTTTCACACAACAAGTTGTATCCTAGTGATTTTGTTGATTCCCTTTGAGCTAACTCCACTGACATGTTAAAACATTTAAAAACTACTGGATTGATTTCCATACAATTTAGCTATTCAAGGACCTCATTGTATGATCTTGGTGGTTCCCAACAGGCCAAAGTTTTTACCTATCCAGTAAAAATTTGTTACATTGATCACAAATTTGGGACATACTGTAAATCCACGGTATCTGGACGTACCCTAATGACTTGGGTGATCTCTGGCTTCTCATCTAGCACATTTTGTTTTTTTGTTTAGCATCAATAAAAGCCTAGAAACACACTAAACTACCATGGTAAACATGGTGAACATTGTACCTACTTAACATTAGCATGTTAGCATTGTCATTGTGACCTTACGCTAAGATTGCTCAAAGCACCACAGTGGCAGTGGTACAGATTAGCCACTTAAGCTTTCTTTCTTCTTCTAGAAACAGCACAGTCCTCAACTCCAAGGTTCTGTCAGTAACAATCAAGCCCACCCCGGCTTCCCTCTCTGCTCCAGTTGTAGTTGAGTTCTCTCATCTGTACAATGTGAGTGCCTTTTGCTTCAAAACAATTTCAGATATCAAGTAATTGTTGTAATATTATGTTCTATTACTGGTATTCGTTCATGCTGTTCACGTGTTTTTTATGTTCATCATTTAATAGGGTACCACCAACCAGACCTGTATATCCTGGGATGAGAGCGACAGGTAAGATCAACTACATTGTTGTGTCTAAGAATTTAGCATCAGGATATTTCAGACTTTTTACTGTCAGGTATTACGCATGCGTAGGCGTGATGCATGTAAGACAGAAGCTCTGTGGCAATTTGACATTTATTCCAGTTTTAGGCAGTGATTTTATGATTCACTTCTTGGAATCTTCTTTTCACCAAATTTTAATCGAGAAAAAGGCTTTGCTCATTAGACATCTGGATTTTTAACTTCAGGACCTGACTGCCAATTCTCAAGTGCTGCTAGCTTGGTTTGTTTTTAGCCAGAAAGCTAAGCTAGCTGGTTGCCATTTCTGAGGACTATTATATATAATAATACCGAATTTTATTTTTACTTGAGCATGGATACCTCCCCTGGCATTGTCCTATCGTTTCTATACATCGTACTGGAGAGAGAACATGGCCTACAGTACATTCATTATGGCGCTGTGTGGCTCTTTTGAACATACCATCTCCAAGTTCATATCGGACACGTCTCAACCAAAAAAAACAAACTGGATGAGAGGTATAAGCTAATCCTGGGGTTTTCCAAAATTGCAGTGGCCTAGTTGATGCAGATCTTTATTCAAACCTCAGCTAACCTTAGCGGCACCCCTTTGGTACAGTCCCACCGTCCTCGTTACCCAGTCTGTGGGAATGATAATCCAACTCTCCCTTGGTCAGGCTCAATGGCAGCTGGTGGTGACCTGGCCTCTACACCGGTTCTGTACCTCAGGGAAGACATCTAGCGCTGTCTCTGAGCAAAACCAAAGTTTCAATCCTGCGCTACTCCATCCAAGCCCGAGCCCTGGAGTCTGGTAATAGGCAGCCCCTACTCTGCCACCAGAAATACTGCAACTTGAAAATAAGTTTCAGGCTTTGGAAAACTTGTGCTCTCCACCTCCTCCAACGTCAAATGGATGCTGGTCTCCTGGCCCAGATGCCACTCTGGAAGTGCCTCTACCCCTCCCCACCATCAGCTGCAATGAGGGCTTACCTGCCTGCAGTGTCCACCAGGGCTATGGTCCACCAGGGCTATGGTCCAAGCCGCCCGGTCTCTGAAGCTCAAAGAAGACTTCATTCATCCCATGAACATGCTGCATGCTTGAACAACATTTCTGGCCCTAGCACTTCCTCATGCTTTGGTGCTGTCAAGGTCAGCCGTTCACGCCAGTTCCACATTTGGCTGAAAGCATATTGCAATTCAAATGCAACATTATCTATCTGGACAATTTCACTTCCTTTCACAAGGGAAGTGAACATTTTAAAACTCACCACTTTCATCCAAACTTCTCTGCTTCTCTGCTATCCATGAACATTGATCTTGCCGTACAATCCAGTAAAATCTTCTGCTGACTCACAGATGCTGCTGAGATTAGCCCTGATCAGGTGTCACTCCTGTCCCAGTGGCAGCTTATATACAACTAAGTTTGAAATAATTATAACTGATTTACCTGGTATGATAGATTTGACTTTGCTAAATGTAAGATCCTTGGCAGGCAAATTATTTTAATGAATGATTTCATCACATAACAAACTTGATTTTAGGTTATAACTGAAACATGGTTGCCTGAAAACAGCATAGCTGAAAACAGTGCAGCTCTGCACAATAAGTGCAGAGCTGCACTTATTGTGTCCACCCCCCGAACTTTAATATGCTGGATATTATTAGAGCAGGAAGAAGTGTTGCGTAGCACTTATATTCAAAGACGTGTTCTTTTGCAAACAACTATAATTTGGTACATACAGTCCCTTTGAATATCTAAATATATGTGTTTTATCAAATAGCAGACAGTATACTTACTAGTTGTGATTTTAACATTCATGCAGACAATCCAAATCAGACTATAGCCATATCTTGAGCTGGTTGTCATAAAATGTCTTAACATTTTCAACGTCACTGTCTTTGATACTGCCTTGTCTAATCATTTGTGTTTAATTTTTGTTAAGTCTGTTATCATGGATACCTACACCACGTCTGACAGAATCAAAAACAAAATGCCATTATATGTCGATATTAGTCAATCATTTTCTGGACAACTTTAATTCTAGAATCCTGAATACCACGGATGAAATTGCACCAATAGGAGAAAATCTAATTTCAGGTAAGCAAAACGGCACTGTGGAGGAATGTCCCACAAGTCAGACTTCATATACGATTATGTGGCAACATTAATGGCAGAAAACCAAAACGGAATTAACTATGACCTCGAGAAAACCCTCGAGTTTTTTAATTGCCTGGCAACAGATATACTACACATATTCCACAGTTCACTGCCCTCAGGTTTTTTTCCCAACACCCTCAAAACTGCAGTAACTAAGCCACTTTTAAAGAAAAGCTAATGTGAATGTATTGGTACTAAAGAACCACAGGCCCATTTCAAATATGCCCTTCAGTAGCAAAATGATTGAGAAAGTTAGAAGTAAACACTTATCTTGACATTTTCCAGTATAACACTTTAGACCCCTTCAGAGTACAGAGACTGCTCTCAATACGTTTCTGAGTTCCATTTTTTTCATAGTTGATTCTGGTGTAGTCTCAGTCCTGGTGCTATTTGACCTCACTGCTGCATTTGATACAGCTGATCATGGCATATTAATACAGATTACAACACTGGTTTGGTCTCTCTGGCACGGCCCTCGATTGGTTCAAGTCTTACCTTCAAGGAATTTATTTTGTGTTCATTTGTAGCTTGTGGCACACCAAAGCACAACATATGGCATCCCATAAGGGTCAATCTTTAATCCTCTGTTTTTTAATCTTTAAATACTGCCAGTACTAAAGTCATAATAACTTTTAAGGTTTCTTATCACATGTACGCAGGTGATACACAAATATATATAGCAGTGTCGCTATACAAACAAAGTTCAATAGACTCCCCAGGACAGTGCATTAGAAAAATCAGTAGCTGGATGCTCCAAAATGTTCTTTAAGTTGAATAAGGACAAAACTGAAGTCACTGTTTTTGGGACCAATGAGGAAGAATTAAAAATCTGTGCACAACTTAATAGTCTGTCTCGTCAGAGTAGAAATTAAGCTAGAAACATTTTGTAATCCTGAAATCTGGTGACTCAGTTTAAATCAATTACAAAATCAGCCTTTGTTACCATCTCAAAAACATTACCAAGATCAAAGACATTATTTCAGAACATGATCTGCAGAAGCTGGTACTTGCATTCATCTCCAGTAGGCTGGACTACTGCAATGGACTGTTCACAAGTCTTCCTAAGTCAGCTATTAGACAGCTCCAGCTGATCCAAATTGTTGCTGCCAGGGTTGCAACAAGAACCAAAAAGCTGAGCATTTAACTATTACTAACCTTGCACACCTCTCAGGTTGGCTGGCTCTGGATTACTGGATGTTCCTAGAGTAAAAGCTAAACGTGGCAAAGCTGTGTTTAGGTTTTGTGCCTCTCAAATCACCAAAAGAGCTCAGATTCAAGACAGTGCTAACTACTTTTAAATCCAAGCTCAAGACCTACCTTTTCACCACTGCTTTTAGTACATTTTCTTTTACATCAATTGTATTTGTTTGTTAATGTTAGTTTCTCTTATTATTTATATTCTGTGTACTGTTTATTGTTTGTACTCAGTCTGCTTGCTTTTGTTGTTTTGCACTTTTGTCTGTGTAATCTGTAAAGACCTTTGGGTTTCCACTGGGTAGAAGATGTGCTATAGAAATACATTTGCCTTGTCTTACCTTAATCTTATGTGGCTGACTTTGTATAAGTGCAGCATGCTAAAGTAACTTAAATGATCCATTTTACCCTTTGATATTATATCATATGATGTGATGAACATTGTAACCTTCAAGGATCACTAGCATGGCAAAAATGGCCGCTGTTAATTTCTCAGCTTTCTATTTTAGAGTTTATAAACATTTGTTCAAATTATTCCATATCAGATCAATATAGCAAATGCATAATTCTGGCAAGTTGAGCAGACACTGAGCCGCCATGTTCTCCTTTGTAATTATTCCAAAGCATATTCACTTACTCACACATAGTCTATAGTACAAATGGTAGTTCCAGGTACTCCAAGAGGAGGTTTTAGAGACACTATGTTCCCTCTGAAAAATCTGCTTTTGGCCACAGTGTTTTTTTTTAAAAAAAGTATCTTGACAAAGTCAGTGCACTGCTCCCCAGTGAAAGGTGCTGAGTGTGTTGGACAGCTCCACAGCTTGTGTCTGGGAAAACGCTAACCCCACGCTATCAGTGCTACGACATTGATGCAGCATGTGGAAAATTAAAAGTGTCGCTCACAGCTTTCCTCCCCCTCCAAACCCACGCACACACATCACCATGTACAACAGAGAGTAGTTCGGAGTCTACTGAGAGAAAGAGACAGAGAGAAACTGGCAAGCATGGTAGCATAGAGAAGGAGTTAAATATATATATTGTACAATTCAGCTGTACTGCGTTTGTGGCCAGATTCAAAGTACTACTCATTCGCCCCTTGCTCTTAAGTGTCCTATTTGTTTAAGACATGAAAATAGCGTGAGCATGTCAGAGTGTGAGCACTGAGCAGGGGAAGAAAGAGGAAGAAAGAAAGAGGCAAAAATTGTGCAGCCTTTTTGTAATGCAGGCTTGAACATTTGCATTTAGATGGGTCTGAACACTTCTGGTAAATAGATGAAGAGCAGAACATTCATGGCCTCAGTCAAGGGATTAAAAGAAGTTTGGCGTTGCACATATAGACCTGGAGCAAGGCAAACAGGGAAACATAGAGAAGGAGGTGATTTGGGAAAGAAGAGAAATTGAAAGGATTTTAATGGCAGCGCCCGAAAACAATGAACAAGAATATGGCTCAAAAGTAACAGTTGAGACAATTTCTACAGCAGTATTCTGTGAAATTCTACACTACCATAAACTTTATTTATCTCAAACGCAGATAGAACCAGACCTTTTTTTTGAAGGCTCATATTCAAAGAATACTGTGTCATTCACTCAATAGCTTAAGTTGGTTCTATTTTGCTGTCTTATTGTCCATGGAACTTAGTAGTTGCTGCACAGACATGTCACATGAAAAGGTGACACAAGCAGTGGTGAATTTCCTTGACCATGGTGCCCCCTTAAACTAAATGTGTTTGTGTGTATATATATATATATATATATATATATATACATATATATATATATATATATACATTAGGGCTGTCAAACGATCAATTTTTTAACCGCGATTAATCGCATTTTATCCATAGTTAACTCGCGATTAATCGCAAATTAATCGCAATTTTGCAATTTTTGGCACATTTTTTTCTGTTCTAAATGTACCTTAATGTATTTTTTTCATGTTCTTAATACTTTTAACAACATAAGAAAGGTCAGATATGCTTGCATTATGAAAATGTTTAATTCAACACTTCAAATCATGCAGGAAAATAAATCCAGGGTTGTCTGCTTTTGGCGAGGGGGGGCGACGGGCTCTCTGCATCTGCCGTGTGTTTGGCTTGCAAGTGGTGTCCACTGACACTGCACGTTTTTCTTCTTCGCCTTTTTCACGCAGTGTGCTGCTTTCTGTCAGTCAGTATCACACTGATGATCGCTATGGCTCCGGTGCAGCAAAACAATAAAAAGTACGACTTGAAATTCAAACTTTCTGTCGTGATATAGGAATCGGAGGATCAGAGGAAAACTCAGGAGAAGCAGCCGCTAGACGTTTCTCTGTCGACCCCACGAGAGTGAGAGAAACGGAGCTTCAGCGTCTGTCCGAGGAGGACAGCAGCAGGACGGCTTTCGACGGGTGTAAATCATACAATGCGTGTATTTTTTTTTTGTTTTTTTCATATACTGAGCGTTAATCGCGCGTTAAAAAAATTTTCGGCGTTAAGAGGACGTTGCGTTAATGCGTTATTAACGCGTTAACTTTGACAGCCCTAATATATATATATGATATAACAGATAATCATGTGTGTTAGCAGTTCTATATTATGTTTTATTTTTATATCAATATGAAATTAAAATAAATTAAATACACCTTTTTTTAATATGTTGTAGGAAAAAAACATAAATACAGTCATATGTTATTAAAAGTGTATTTTTTTTTATTCTTTCTTTCTTCTTGCCTTACATTTAATGTTTACAAACACAAACAAACATATAAAAAAAGAGACATTTTTGCAGAGATTTCGAGAAAACGTGTGAGCCTGATGTTGATTTGTGGATAGCTCGCAGGTCTTTCTCGAATGACAGGTGCTTCTTTTTTAATGTAAACCAGGGATGAGAGAGCCACAACACACATACAGCTTATGATAATGGGAATGTGCATTCCCACATTGAATGTGCTATCGGTAATTATGGATTTGTCCTCCACATGCAGCCAAAACCAGTCTGTTAAGCTGTATTAGCCAGAGTCAGATCTGAGTTTGTTTTTTTTTTAGTTCTGTTTACAACAGATTTCACCCATTCTTTGTGGTTGTTTGAATACTAGCATCTGACAAATAGTAGATATCAGTCAGTTCAAAACTGTGTTGAAAGCAGTTTTAATGAAAAACCATGATAGATTATGAAATGTGTGTGTTTTAATGACACTGACCTTGATCACTGCTTTGATGTCAGGCATAAGAAACAACATAGTAGGAGAAATAATGACAGGAAAAATAGCAAGGACAAATAATCTAATCTCTTTGTGTTTGGGTACAGGGTTGGAGCTGGGTGGAGAAATGTTCTATGCTAAATTAAAATCCATCTTGGACAGCAGCTATGATTAATGAGTTAATATTTGGGAGAGAAATTGGAATCTGAGGAGGCGTCCTTGACATGTTGATAAGAGCTGTGAAGCAGCCTGTGCCTTCACTTGTTTTAATCTCCTGAAATCAATAACAAGAACATCAGCAGCTTCTTTCTGTCTTTCTCACTCTCACTCACACTGACATTATTACTTTGTTTTGTTTACAGTATGTCTTACCTGATGCACTATAAATACTAGGACTAAATGTGATTTGGCATCAGTCTGCTGTTGCCCTTAAGGGGATGAGTTCAGTCTACTTCATGTATTACTGACACTCTCATAGGAATACACAACATGTTTGGTAGGCAGACCCCATCTAATACCAGAGTATATAGCAGACCCACTGGTCCGCTAGAGGGCAGCATGTGAATTTATGGTTTGCCTCACTTTGGGGCAAAATTAACATGTGTACGAAATGCAGTGCCAGTTGTTGGGCGATATTAATGAGCTCAAAGGACAAACAGAGTAGATTATAGCCAGGAAGTCTACAACAGAAGGAGGTCAGGGATGGTGTAGGTGTCAAAGAAACATATACACTACCAGTCAAGTTAATGTTTTTTCTTTATTTTCATGAATATTTACATTGTAGATTCTCACTGAAGGCATCAAGACTATGAATGAACACATTTGGAATTGTGTAGTAAACAAAAAAGTGTGAAATAACTCTAAATATTTTTCATATTTTAGATTCTTCAAAGTAGCCACCCTTTGCTTTGTTGCTGCAAGCCCTTGGCCTTTTCTCAATGAGCTTCATGGTGTAGTCACCTGAAATGGTTTTTACTTCACAGGTGTGCCTTGGTCAGTTTTCATTTGTGGAATTTCTTGCCTTGTTAATGGGGTTGGGACCATCAGTTGTGTTGTGCAGAAGTCAGGTTGGTACACAGCTGACAGCCCTATTTGACAACTGATAGAATTCATATTATGGTAAGAACCAATCAGCTAAGTAAAGAGAAACGACAGTCCATCATTACTTTAAGAACTGAAGGTCAGTCAGTCCGGAAAATTGCACAAACTTTGAACGTGTCCCCAAGTGCAGTCGCAAAAACCATCAAGCGCTACGGTGAAACTGGCTCACATGTTGACGCCCCGGGAAAGGAAGACCAAGAGTCACCTCTGCTGCTGAGGATAAGTTCATCTGAGTCACCAGCCTCAGAAATCGCACCTTAACAGCACCTCAGATTAGAGCCCAGATGAATGCCGCACAGAGTTCTAGTAGCAGACACATCTCTACATCAACTGTTTAGAGGAGACTGCACAAATCAGGCCTTTATGGTCAAATAGCTGCTAAAAAAACACTACTAAGGAAAAGCAACGAGTAGAGGAGATTTGTTTGGGCCAAGAAACCCAAGGAATGGACATTAGACTAGTGGAAATCTGTACTTTGGTCTGATGAGTCCAAATTTGAGATCTTTGGTTCCACCCGCCGTGTCTTTGTGCGACGCAGAAAAGGTGAATGGATGGTCTCTTACATGCATAGTTCCCACCATGAAGCATGGAGGAGGAGGTGTGATGGTGTGGGGCTGCTTTGCTGGTGATACTGTTGGGGGATTTATTCAAAATTGAAGGCAAACTGAACCAGCATGGCTACCACAGCATCCTGCAGCGACATGCTATCACATCTGATTTGCGTTTAGTTGGACCATCATTTATTTTTCAACAGGACAATGACCCCAAACACACCTCCAGGCTGTGTAAGGGCTATTTGACCAAGAAGGAGAGTGATGGAGTGCTGCACCAGATGACCTGGCCTCCACAGTCACCTGACGTAAACCCAAGTGCTCAGCATCTCTGGGAACTCCTTCCAGACAGTTGGAAAACCATTTCAGTTGACAACCTCATGAAGCTCATCAAAAGAATGCCAAGAGTGTGCAAAGCAGTAATCAGAGCAAAGGGTGGCTATTTTGAAGAATCTAAAATATAAAACATGTTGTGAGTTATTTCACACTTTTTTGTTTACTACATAATTCCATATGTGTTCATTCATAGCTTTGATGCCTTCAGTGAAAATCTACAATGTAAATAGTCGTGAAAATAAAGAAAAACCATTAAATGAGAAGGTGTGTCCAAATTTTTGACTGGTAGTGTAGGTCATCTGTGAATGCAACATATTAAGAACCATGTTCACTTATAGTATACAGGGTACAGTACATAATATAGTAATTATGCAGGGTATAATAATTATTATAGGAGCAAAGGAGGAAGTCAGACAAAGAAGTATAAAGAACAACAAGGTCAACACAAGGAACAGGACAGGCTGGATGGTTGCACATAACTTTCATGCCGCTGTCTTCTCAAACCTAACAAAGTAGATTTAATGCCTAAGCCTGAACTAAACTGTGGTCATACGCTGGGTTCTAAATTAACTTTTTTGATTACCAGCCAATTTGACTGGTAACTTTCTAAAGTTACAAGCCAATCAGAATTCCCATGAGCCATTTTTTTTCCAGTGAAAAACATGATGACATTTTCGTGGTCAATCACAAGCCATTCACGACCCGTCAGCCATTTGGCATTGAACTTTCTTTTTTTCATTTCGCATGCATTGTTGTTGATATTCTCAATCTCATCCCCTGCCTCCTTCCTCTTCTCTAGGGCCCTATAAATTCCATTTTATTTTTCCCAAATTCTGTTTTTTCCGTTTTAATTTTTGGGAATTGCGTTTTTTCCATTTTAATTTTTGGGAATCCCAATTTTTTTTTTACCTTTTATCCTTATTATACTACCAAAAACAGTGTGTTTTTAATGTAAATGACTAAAATGTACACAAAATAAATAGAAATTACCTTAAATTAATTGAGGTGACAAACACATTTCCTCAATACTGTACCGTACAGTACAGTAAAGTGCATCAAAAACATTTTGACTTCATCATGTGGGTTTCATTGAATAAAAACATGGTCAGCTCTCAGGCAGATCCAGGACATATTTGCATACCAAAATTGTTCTGAAAATGTAAGTCGTAAATATTAAAAAAATTAGCAAAGATGACCAACAAAATGAGAAATTATACTCGTAACGTTAAGTCAACTTAGCACACTAACCAGCTAGCAGTGAAAAAACCAGCCCTCCCCCTGTTCTCTGAGCTCCCAGCCCAGGCAGAGTCAGCTAAGAGGGCTGTGGCTAACGGGGCTAACTAGCTAACAGCAGCTACTGTTAGCAGTCACTCTGGTATTATATGCCGATAATATGAATCGGACAGGTGGCTAACTCTCACGCATTACACCTTTAATTATGATTTCTCAGGTCAACACAGTTCACCTGGCACATAAAAGTCGTTTGGGAACTGCTCAGCTCTGTACTGAGGGGTAAATGTCGGGTTGGCGGGTGTTAATTTAGAACCCTGGTCATACGGTTAAGGTCCAGTACACCTCTCGCTGGTATGCTGCAGTGGTCATGTAGTTTTGCAAAGCTAAACTACGGTTAGCATACAAGCTAACATGCTAGATTTACCAACAAGCTACGTAGCTCCACTGCAACATCGTACGGCCGTATACACTATTGTGAGTATTACTGTAGCCGCCACCACCATAGCCTTGTGGTCCAAACACAGAATGAAACATATATCAAGCAGCGGTCCTTACTTGTCCAGTAGAAAAGTCGCTAACTCTGCTTCGCTCAAGTCCTTACAAATCCCGCAGCTCCCTCCACCTTTGAAATGACGCTTTAATGTTGGAAGATTCACTCTGAATGATTTTGTCCAAAATACAAGTCCAGTCTTTGTGTTATTTTCTAATTTTGCCACTTCCTCTCATACGCTGCGGTCAGAGCTGGTCACAGACAACAGCCCTGCAATATTACATATATCATGTTTGCTGTCAAAGCTTTAAAGTGATTCTATGTACAGACCAAAACATAAATAGAACTTACATGACCTTAAACATTCACTACAGGGTAGGTCAAACGAGATCTTTTCAGATTGATTCAGAGGAGATAAATTCATGCGCAGGCTAGACATTGTTTACCAGACTGCAGTCACTAAATAGACTCGCTTCTGATCGTACAAATCACCCTTGCTGTCTCAGTTAGTTTACAGAGTCAGTGCTGATGTTGAGGAGCTGCCTCAATTTATCAAAGCTGCCGGACTTAACCACTGTGGACTTTTCATCAATTACTGCAATACAATTATAGAAGAGGAGGTGAAGTTTCAGTGGGCAGGGGGCATGTTTGTTTACAAGTACTTCTGAATAGAAAGAGGCTGCATTACAGGGAACACACTGCATACATATTTCTATTCAGTGCATGCTCATCCATTCTAACTCATATGCCAGCAAACTCACCAAATGTTTAAGTGCATAGGACACTGATAAATACACAGGAACCGCTTCCCTACACCTAACAGAACATCATGTGTCAGAGTTTTAATTTGTAAGAGTGTTCCCCTATCTAGTCTCAATCCAGCGGAATCAGTTTGCCTAGTCATGTGTTTGATTGATGCATTCCCTTATTTAAAAACATGACATGAAATGTCCACCTTTATCACAGCTCTGATTTGCAATTATCAGATTTTCCAAATAATTTGTGTTTTTAAGGAGATCTCTGTGCTAAATTATAAGTACTTCACTTGGATTCAGTGAAGGAAGCTGTTAACATGATAGCTAGAGTCCCTTTATTCAGTTGTTGGCAATTGTTAAAGGGGCAGCTGAGTTGAAGTTGTGTTTGTGTCAGCTTGATAAATGTCAGTCTAATACTTACTTTCTTTTAGCTCTGTTTTGGTCTCCACCAACTCCTTAGAAAAAAACACCTGGCTATTTAGCTGCTAGGTAAATGACACCAATGAGCTTTAAAAGGCAAAAATGGTCCATGGAGTTGGTGATAATTGTGGGTGTTGCAATAAGGGAGACTTTCCACCATAAATACATACACATTTGATCAAAATTTAATATCCAAATATTGATTGTACAACCTTATACATGCCTGAAAATCTAGATCTATTTCCTATCTGAATAAGCAAAAGCAATTGCTTTAGACTGTGAGAGTGAGTCTATAAATTGATTGGCAGTATTACAGTGATGATAATAAGCTGTGTACTGATTTTTGTTTTTTTACATTTATATTGAAATGTAAAAATCTATGTTCAGAAGGAAACACCAACCACCTCTTTCAAGTAAAGGGACTTTAAAAGTGACTGATAAAACAGGTCAAAATTGAAGCAGCAGAGGCTAAAATATCCTGACTTAAAGTCCCTATAGAATAACAAAAACCCTGGATCTTAAAGTCCATATAATGCAACTTGACATGTTCCCCATTTGTAATGCAGGGTTTCTGTTGCGTCGTCAAGCCCCCAGAGATAACCCTGATGACATCATCAGCCTTATTTTCACAGGCTTCCTCCCTATGACTATTCAACTCATATAGGCATATATAGTTGAGCAGGAGAAATAGGTTCCCATGTACCCAGACAACATTTCTTGTGACTTGATTGTTTAGGGCCCTAATGGTGTCTAGTTAAGAATCCCAACTGGCCCAATAGGTCAGTCTCCCTCGATAAAGGTACTTACATGAGGCTTTTTCCTAAATCAGCTGGAGTTATTACCATCCATTTAATAATAATTACTAAAGATTGGTTTCCATTTGATTTGTGGAGCCAATTCAATTATATGAAAATGTGGGTTCATTGTCTTTGTATGTTGTCTGCTTCTGGGTCTTCTTGTGTCTTTCAGCAGTTCAAGATGGCTGCCAAATGAAGCTAGTGCACCATTAGCTGTCCTTGGCAGCATAAAAAATTCTTAACTAGATTAATAAAAACAGGTGACAAAAAAATGGCATGCGGGTACACAGGAACCTATTTTGTCATGCTGGACCAGTATAAAATCTATACATTGCATATTTATATTACATTCATATTATTTGTTCAGTGTTAAGATTCATAGTCAGCATGCATAATTTAACAGTAATAAATAAAGCTAATGTCATTGAAAACACTGTTAGCCTAACTGGCATTTTTAAAGTTAGTTCAGATATTGGCTGAACTGATCCAACACATCCACTCTTAATCTTTACATTTTGCAGTGTCACAGATAATCCCTATAAGTATATATTATCTTGTAACCCGACCACTAAGCACTGAGCAGAAGCCCTCCCTTTACAGCTTTTTGCATAAGAGCCCATGTTTAAATATTTCCTCTGTGCTGACAGACTGCTTTTCATCCATGTGGCCTGTTCTTGGCAGAGGACATTCTTCCATGCAGTGCTGCTGGACCAGCACCTAAATTATCCAATTAGACAGTGGGGCAAGACTGTCTGCAGGCCTCTGTGGCTCACACAGAGGCCTAATCACATCAGCCACACAGAGAAACTGCACTGAGTCTCAATATATTGGATTTCTGTTCGAGGTGATGTGCTAATGTCAGCACTGAGTCACCTGATGGGGCTAACGCTGACACACACACAAACACCACACATACACAAACAGCCCAACATATTCTTCAGTTTATATTTCTGTTTAAAGTTAAGAGTCCAACGGATGTGTGATGATGTGACCTTTTAAATATTCTTGATAATTGTTTTTGTTGTTGGGTTATTATAAGAGGTAATAAATTAAAGGACTTATGGCAGATTTTAGGAGTGATAGCAGTCAAATCAAATTAAAATCAAATCAAATATATTCATAAAGCTCAGAATCACAATCACATTGCTGCCGCAGTGGGCTTTAGAGTCTGTACAGAAAACAACATGCTCTGCCGTATACCTTTGTTCAACACACAAGAAGAATCAATGGATCAACAACAACCAGTAGCCAGAGTAAATATTGACAGTGTTTGTTTCTGCCCAGTGGTTATGCTCAGCTGTAAAATTACTAACCCTCCACCTCCTGACATGAAATCAGCATTTACAATGTGAACATGATATGACACATACTATATAGTCCATGGGCCAAAGGCCAAAATTTGACTTTTCGGTACCACTCAAGGTGGCAAAACTTAGTGACATTTTTTGAAATGGTACATGTCCATAGATAATATTTTGGTATGATAACCCATCCTAAGTGGTAGCTTTGTGACAGTTATCAGCACATGAAGTTAAACATCCCCTACAATAAATAGGCCTCCAGGCGCAGACACATATCCTACTTTATGCTCATTCTTTAGAGCTTTACTCATCTTTTATGAGGGCATGTTTGGTAGCATTTTAAAGGGTAGATTCATAGCTTTCATTTAAACCAGGTTTTGGGCCTGTCTAAAAAATACAAAGGTCACATGAGCTCTTCAAACTGTCATCAACAACAATTTTTCCACAGTTTTCGCCTAAACTGTAGTCTTTTTTATAGCATTGTGACATGTAGGAACAACACTGACACAAATAACAAACACTGAAATACTCACAGGACTGTAACAATTCAGGAAATGTATAATCCTCCCATATTATCCTACTATGAGGGGTGATTGTGGGCCTTAAAGTGGAACATGGGCCCAGGCGAGAATTGTCAATAATTGCTTGCTATTTTCAAAGTCTTTATTTAGCAGGCAGATCAGATCAGTAGATTTTTACCTTAATCATCATCATCATCATCATAGTTCAGGGTCAAGGCAACTTCATATTCATCTTCCTCTTCCTTTCTCTCTCTCTCAGTAACGTGTAGGGCTGGGTATTGTTAAGAACCTCACGATTCGATTTCGATTTCGATTCTTTAGGTTGGAATTCGATTCAATAACAATATTGATTTAAATGCTTCGATATCGATTCTGTAATAAGTAGTAATGAATAAATAATTCATTAGGGTACCTGTACCTGTACCTATTTTTAAATTTAAAAAAGTAATCTTAAATTATAAATCTTTCCTCTAGGAAGTTCTAGTTCGAATTGAAATGTAAATAAAGGCACATGATGTGTTAAGTCATAATATAGTGGAACCATAGTTAAGCTATGAAAGTTCTATTGTTAATTGTTGTTAATTGTTCTATAACAGCGGTCCCTCCGCCCTCCGGCTAGACGCAAGGGGGTAAAACATTAATACTGAACCCCCCTCTCTGCCCGAGGAGAGTGCTACCCGCAGGCGCACAGTGCAGCGGCCAGGGTGAGACCGGCTGCGCTGGGAGTTTACAGTCTCTGAAAGAGCGGTGCGTCAGACATTGGCTACCCGCCTCCGCAGCTCCGACGATGTTTCCGCGGCGCATCACCCTCCGACCCTCGAGCGAGGTTGCGGGCGAGGCACTTCCAGCTGCTGGGGGTGGGGACAGAGAGCGGGTGGTCGGGGGCTGCTGCTTGCCGGAATCGATTCAGAGGATTTTCTGAATTGATATCGGATTGGGAAAAAATATATAGCAAGGCATTGATGAAACCATATTTTTACCCACGTCTAGGAACGTGTTCCATTGTCATCTGAACAGTGTATGAAACAGTCCGTCATGGGACACTTTGGCTGTTTATACCATTATCTAAATTATATATATAGGCACACAGCCAAAGAGAAAACAACACTGGAACAGAAAATATCGCCTTCGACAATTCAAGGAAAAAAGGAGATAGGCTGAACATCTTAAAGCATGAAACACACTGGGCCAACCATTGGCCATCTGAAGCGTTTGGGGAGACTCAGACGAATTCAGGAACAAATCTGTTCGGTGTGTTCAACTGCACTGGAAGCTTTTGGGACTGCATGGACAGCGTCTGCTCCAATTCAACTTGCAAAGTCTGAGAAGGTTGGCTGTCGACCGTCTGAGCCATTTGATACTCTGATTGGTTGTGTGCTAGCTGTATGACTATTCTGATTGGCGGTGTGCTAGTGAATCAGCGCAGTGTGTGGGAGGGGCGTACTTCAGTGTTCGCCAATGAACTCTATGATGTGTGCTTTGTTTTTCTATGCACTCCATTCCATCATTTCCTGTTTTCATGTTTTGGATTACTGGCACAAGACTAGGGCCACCCGACCTCGCACAAGCGCAGAACATACATGCTAATGTGTAATTGGCAGCTGTCGAAGCAGTATGTTTCAAAGCAACTTTTCTGCCGAATGGGTCAGACGAGAGGCAACAGAGTGGTCGGATAAAGGCAGTTGGCTGTTGGTTTGAGTCTGAGCGGTGTGTTGGGGCCTTAAAGTTTCTGACTGCATTACTGACTCCGTTTACCATGTCTCTGGTCCAGTGTCTTCATTGTTTTTGTCCCTCTAAGGTTATGAAAAGTCATCCACTGGGCCACCAATTAGCTGCCAGGTAGCCCCAAGCTATCCGGGAGCTCACCTGCGAACATTGTTTCAGTTGTGTGCGGGCCCAGGATCCATAATACCTGGTAAAGCGAAGTGGGTCCAGCCCCGGAAAGGCTAGACAGCGCAGTTAATGCAGCCTGCCGTCGGTCGAGCTGGAGTTTATCAGTCAGCTTCATCGTCCGGTCTCTGCTGATAATTGGCTGCTCCAACCTCTTTTTGGCTCCGTTTGCCAAGGTGTAATCTGTAGTCAGGCCCGGGAACAGGAGAGACAGTCTGAGGCCCAGATTGTACAGTGCTGACATGGTGTCACAGTAGTTGCTCCAGGACATCCGGACTGTAGTCTTTGTAGATATGCACCAGCGTTCCTCGGTATTGGAGGCTGCCTCGTCTCTTGCGGGCTTCCCGTACAATCATCTCCTTTGTCTGGAACCGGTGGAGAAGAATTATGACCGGCCACGGCTGCAACCCCGGTTGTGGCTTGGCAGTGAGCACACGTGTGCTCGGTCTAGTTCAGGGGGTGACAAGAGAGTCTTTTGGCCTCCAGCTAGTCAATCTGTTGGCCGTGCTCTGTCACCACAGCCTGTGTACAGTGTCCAGTTTTGCTTCTAAAGCCGCAACAGAGTTTTGAAGTCGGTGGATATGCTAGCTCTGTGGTCCTCCAGTAAGCTAGCAATGCTAGCTACACAGGTGTTGTTGCATGTGGTTGAGGTTGAGGTCCTCCCTCGATGGCCTTTTTAGTGTTTTTCCCCCGATTTTGACATCATGCCAGTTATATTAAGTTAGTGGAGTACACTGTCTTACTGTAGGCTAGTGGGGTTGATTTTTAGAGTAAAGATGTGGGAGCGTGAGATTGCCCTGCCGTTCACATGCTCAGCTAATCGGAAGTCCAGTTATTTTATAGTTTTATTGTCACACACACGCATGACACTGGTCTAATGTTTTTTAAAAGTTACAAAAACACCGCCTGTACGCCTCAGGCACAAGCTCATACACACAAAGAATAGCGCTCTTTACCTTATCATAAACCAGACTGTATTCAACTGAACAGGCCTCCTGAGTCTTACCAGTTCATTTATATTGTAACTAAATGGCATAACACATCCCTCGGCCACTGCAAAGCAACTGCAATATGCTCAAATGTACCGAGTCTATCGAGGAAGTCAACGTAATTCACTGTCCACCAACAATTGTAGCCGAGAAGTCTACCCAATCGCAGTCAGGACATCAAACCAGATAAGATTTTACTAGAGACAAATTGCTCGAGGCTGTAACCCAACCAGTCTCTCCTATCTGACATTCTCCACCAGTACTGAACTTAAAGTACTAGGGGGGCTATGAAACTGTCAATCTGCAGTCAAGAAGGCAGACATCATTTCAGCCTATGCCTCCCTGCAGACTCTCCACCTCCTGGCCCTTCCCAAGACCTGGATCAATCCTCACTCACTTCAGGCATTATTCCAGCTCCTTTCAAGACAGCCACAGTTAAGCCACTCCTAAAGAAACCCACCCTAGACTCAGCTGACATCCCAAACTACAGACCTGTATCTCTTCTTTCGGCCCTCCTCATGGTGACTCACTCGGTGCCGCCAGAGCCTCATCCAACTCGTCAGTCCTTATTCTCCTCGACTTATCCTCTGTGTTTGACACGGTCAACCACCAATTCCTTCTCTTCACTCCACACTCGGCTGAACTTGATATTGCTGACTCTGCTCTAACCTGGTTCACATCCTCGCATGTTCAGGTCACATGGAACAGATCCTTGTCCGAACACTGCTTTCTGGAAACTGGTGTCCCTCAAGGCTCAGTATTAGGACTGCTTCTGTTTTCACTATGCACTAGCTCACTAGGTTTTGCAATCACATCGCCTGGATTCTCCTACCACTGTTATGCTGACGACACCCAACTTTACCTCTCTTTTCCCCATTCTCCTCCAACACCCATGTTGCAATGCGCATCTGGTAATGTTTGGCAGACATCTCTGCTTGGTCAGCTGCATATCACCTCAAACTCAACCTTAGAAAAATTGAACTCAGGGAAAGACTGCCCTCGCATAGACCTGTCAGTCACTGTCGAGGATTTCATGGTATGGCCTTCATTAACGACGAGGAGCCTCGGCACTACAACATTGCTACTGTGGCCCGATCCTGCAGATTTGCCCTCTACAACATCCACAGGATCCAGTCTTTCTTCACAAAAGACATGACGCAACTCCTGGTCCAAGCTCTGGTCATCTCCTGTCTGGACTACAGTAACTCCCTCTTGGCTGGACTCCCAGCCTCTGCGACTAAACCGTTGCAGCATATCCAAAACGCTGCAGCGTGCCTCGTTTGCAATCTTCCCAAATTCGCCCATGTGACCCCCTCCTCTGTGACCTCCACTGACTTCCTGTTGCGGCCCGCATCTGATTCAAGACGATGGTGCTGGCCTTGGAGGACGTCAACAGAACTGCAACCGTCTACCTCCAAACACTGGTTAGACCACACGCCCCAGCAAGAGCACTTCGCTCTTTTACATCAGCTGGCCGTTTGTTAGCCCCATCGCAGAGAGCAAACAAAGCCCACTCAGTGAAGTTGCAACTCTTCTCTGTTTTGGCACCTAAGTGGTGGAAAGAACTCCCAACCAATGTCAGGACAGTGGAATCACTATCCATCCTCCGCAAAAAACTCAACCTCATTTGTTCAGACTTCACCTCAACCCCACATAGCATGACTCCCGCAACCCCCTTTCCAAAAATGTAAAAAAAATTTAAAAATGTATGTGTATGTTCGTATCATAGTACGTGGGCACACATGCACTTAAAGAATCTTTGACAAATTGCAGTTACGATCCTCAGATGAGGGCTTGAAAATTGTTTCTACATTTCTTTTTACTCCATTGATGGTGACATGTCATGGTTTCTCTCATGTGACAAATGTACTCATTGTTAGTCGCTTTGGACTGAAGCATCTGCTAAATTCCCTAAAGGTAAATGTAAATGTCAACTGCACACTCACGAACACCGAGACCAAAGAAATACTTAGGAATCAGGAAAAAGACAGGGCACCGACAAGAGAACAGACTGGGGCCTTCTGAAGTTCCAGCTGGCTCATCTTAATGGCAGTCTTTGTCCCCCATCTTTAAGCTCCAACTTCCTACACCTGACTGGTAAGGAAAACAAATCACAATCAACACCTCTACCAACAGCAAATTTGATAATACTGACACCTGATGCCACACACAATTGTTAACTTCCCAGCCTTACAAGAACAAACTCATCAGATCCGTCCTATCATAAACCATTCCTGTTTATCTTTTGGAGCATGCCAGGCCCGAGGCAACTTGAGAGGCAAACTAGCAGCAGCCAAGGCCCTGAACTGCTATCCTCCATCAGGGAACTTTATCCCATTAGCCAAGGATTACCCCGAAAAAAAGAAAAAAAGAACGCTTGAAAGGCTGAAAAACAACCCAGCTGGACACCCATCTATCTCTATATAAAAGCAAGGAATCTCTGTCTGTCTGTGTGTGTTTACCTTAAATATCTCTGCGGATCAGGATCAGACAGACCTGAGACTTTTCACATGGCTGCTGCTTGGTTCAAGGGTGTGCAACGTCGCATTTGTTTGGACTACAATGATACCGTTAATAAATTATTTCATAAATGATTGACCAAATCCGCTAGCATTGCTAACCGTAGCCACCACAGTCACGTGCGCACCAGAGCCAATCACTGCAGAGCCCGACTCCACAACACACCTTAAGAAACAAGCGGATTTATACCTGCAGCGGTGCGAGCTGGACTGGGATTTTGCCGGCAGTTCGGTCCTGTTCTGTTCTGTTCATCTAAACTGACTGTTGTGGAGTAATGAGACTAAACGAGTCCGGACCGAGTCTGTTCGGGTCTGAGGAGATCCGGAGACACGCAGACAACAAAGTGGAATCGGAATCTGTGGATGTTCGTGTGTAGCTAGCCGCTAGCTGAACCACACGGCCCACCTCCCGAGTCGACGGACTGGACCCACTGGCACGTCCAAAACCGGACTTAGGGTAAATAATGTCTGCCACGCTTTTTCGCGAACATTGCTGTCACGTTTGCTTTGTGTCTGGTGCAGGAAGAAAAGGTAAAAACGGGCTTTTGTCACGAAAGTGTCCAAGCAGCAATTTTGGTTGTTGAGGAACAGAGAGTTGTGGGAGGGACGGTGGCGGATGAATGACAGGCAACTACAGTCGGTGCAGAGACAGCGATATTGAGAGTTCAGAGATTTGTGACATTTAGCGTGTTTGGAGTGTATAGTTAGTGTCTTATGTAGCATTTGGTGTAGTGTGTTTAGTGTGTAGTGGAGTCGGTTTTTTGTTTAATAAGTCAAAACAATGAGGAGACTGCTGAATGAGCATTGCCTGCATTTAAATGTAAATAGTTACATATAACTTTGAAAATGTTTTAAATCTATGCACATGTTTAACAAACAACAATTTACATTTGCATTATAAGTAATAAAAAATGGTTTTTTAAACATATTTGTGGTTTTCACAGTAAAAAAATCTAACTTTTTCTACTCGGACTTTATGTTTTTTTTATGTTTTAGGTCCATTGTGTTAATACAGTATGTCAAAATAAAAAAAAATGACTGTACAGTCACACATGTGAGGTTGTGCTGAAAAAAATGACTCCAAGTAAATAGTTTTTAAGGTTATATATAATGGCAAAATCAATAATAGTCAAAAACGGCCAATTATACCCTGGAATATCAGATTTCACAACAAACCTAAATATCCCTGACGTCCAACCTTCAAACACAGCCTTATTTGGCCATCCACTTAACCTCCCACTTTTCTATAGGAATACATTTTTCTTACGGGCACTGCACTAGTCTTAACTGATGAGCAGTTAAATATTAAATATTAGGATAAAAATCTACTGATCTGATCAGCCTGCTAGATAAAGACTGCAAAGACTCTTTGAAAATACCAAACAATTAGCAATTATTGACAATTCTCGCCTGGGCCCATGTTCCACTTTAAGGCCCACAATCACCCCTCATAGTAGGATAATATGGGAGGATTATACATTTCCTGAATTGTTACAGTCCTGTGAGTATTTCAGTGTATGTTATTTGTGTCAGTGTTGTTCCTACATGTCACAATGCCATAAAAAATGACTACAGTGTAGGCGAAAATTGTGGAAAAATAGTTGTTGTTGACAGTTTGAAGAGCTCATGTGACCTTTGTATTTTTTAGACAGGCCCAAAACCTGGTTTAAATGAAAGCTATGAATCTACCCTTAAAACTGCTACCAAACATGCCCTCATAAAAGATGAGTAAAGCTCTACAAAATGAGCATAAAGTAGGATATGCACCCGCGCCTGGAGGCCTATTTATTGTAGGGGATGTTTAACTTCATGTGCTGATAACTGTCACAAAGCTACCACTTAGGATGGGTTATCATACGAAAATATCATCTATGGACATGTACCATTTCAAAAAATGTTACTAGGTTTTGCCACCTTGAGTGGTACCAAAATCTGGTCTGGCCCATGGACTAATAGTGTGAAGAACACAAGTTGTCTGTGGTATGTAAAATGCCAATGTTTTAATCTGACAGCTGAGCTGGATGAGGAGTAATGACGCTGTTCATGGCAGAACTATAACTTCCCAAGACACTTTATGTAGGGCAAACAATTGTATTAATTATTGACTTTAAACCAAATATTCCAGGTTTTGGTAATAGAGGCTTCCCCTCCTAATCACAGCAGTTGGCCGCATTATGTGCCAGTTGGATTGAGGCACTGTTATATTTCTGTCATGATTCCAATGTCCACTGAAAGCCTCTCAGGAATGTCTTCTTCTGTTCTTCAGCAGCCACATTTCAAAATTATTCAGCATTAGTATGCACACCATGTTTTGGTTGTATTTCCTGTTTATTAAATATTAACATAAACTATAATGCTTTACTTTATGGATCTGGAAAGTTCTGAATATTTTCCTAGGTTTCCCATTATCTGGCATTGATTCAAGGAAAAGCAGAGAAAGCGCTGTGTAGGAATGGCTGCATTTTCACAAAAAATATTTAAGAGCCTTTGTACTTATTTGTATATATGTTGCTTTCACATTTTCAGCCGACCTACCATACACCGACAATAAGACTCAAATTTACGCTGCATTTCATTGGAAGAATGAACTGAAAGTGCTCCATTAGCCTAGGACATTCTACCGCAGGAGAGGTATATCATTCCTTCGCCTGCTTTAAAGACTTGGAAGATTAGTGACATAAAAACAATAAAGGTAGTTAGGCTTTATGTGCATAATGACAAGTCAAAAACAAGTGCAACACATCATTAGTATAGCCATTTATATACACCAAAAAGCCACAAAATTAAAAGCACTGCCAGGTGAAGTTAGTATTATTGCCCATATCGTTACAATCAAAAGTTCAGCTGAGAAACCTTGGGCCCTTGCATTCATGTGGATGACACTTGACATACACTACCCGACCAAACAATGTTGCAGACCAAGTACAGGCAATGGCGCTGCCCAATGGCGATGGATCCCCTCAGCAGGACAATGTGCCGTGAGACAATGCCAAAACAGTTCAGAAACAGTCCGCAGAATGTGACAAAGAGGTTAAGGTGTCAAATTGGCCTCTATATTCCCCAGATCTCAATCAGTTTGAGCATCCATGGGGTGAACTGAATCAAGTCCCATCTATGTAGGTCCCAACGTAGATTAGACTTGGCTCTGACCCGTCAGGGCATGGACACAGGCCCTCTGAGGTTGTCCTGCGGTACCTGGCCCCAGGGCTGTGGCAATCGATTCTTTGAGTCCTATGGGTTATGAGGTGGGGCCTCCGTGGATCAGATTTGTTCATGTACATCCCACAGATGTTCAATTGGATTGGGATCTGAGGAATTTGGAGGCCAGGTCGATACCTTGAGCTCTTTGTCATGTTCCTCTGGCTATTGCTGAATACTTTTTGCAGCGTTGCAGGAAGCATTGTCTTGCTAGGGGGGGCACTGCCAGCTCAGCTGCTGTGAGAGGTTGTACTTGATCTGCAACAGTGTTTGGTTGGGTGATTCATGTTCAGTGGCATCGGCGTGAATGCCAGGTCCCAAGGTTTCCCAGCAGCACATTGAATTGTAACAAGATGATCAATGTGTTTCACTTCACCTGTCAGTGGTTTTAATGATGTGGCCGATTGGGCACATTCATAGGTTAATTTCACATGTCAGAAACTTGAGTTGGTCCAGCAAAGGCAAAGCTGGGTATAAAGATACTGGCACAAACACTGGCACACTGACTGGAATGGCAGCATTGTCTTTGGCAATCATATTGAAGCTGCAGCGTGACACAACTGTGCTAATATGATGCAGATGTACTACTCTAAATAAGCCTGCATTCTGTTGGTACTCATGGTACAACTGAAGCACTTGCAGACAGAGAAGATTCCTAAAGTCCTGTCTTGACAACCAATACGTGGCAACAGCTCATCTTCCATATCAATGCTGTGTCACACCTGTTTACAACTTTATTCATAATTTAGTAAATTACATCTTTATGTGAAGTCAAATGACAATATGCACCATCAAAAGAACATGATAATTACACAGAAGCAGGTGTTGTGTAAAGGACGTATCATCTTCAGACCGATGATGGAGGTTTGATATGACACATAGACACAGAATACACCCAGAAATGTTTGCTCTATAGGACCTGATACACATCCATGAAGCCAGTTAAACTATGTTAGAAACAATGAAATTGAATTTTCCAAGTCAGACCCATATAACAACATTTATGTAAAACATAAACTCATTGCTTTATTCTTTATTTGATTATCCTTTGTGAAGCCTGAATTCATTCTATAGATTTCCTCTGAGCTTTCAAAAAAGCAGCATGATGATTGACATTCCAAGTGCTTGCTATTGTCAGTGCCTGACAAATTAATTTGGATTCCATGGCCAGAGTACAAGTTTGAGTCAAAACCTCCGTGCGGCTCAATCAAGTCAATGTAAATTCAAGTCAATCAAGAGGGTGTAAATTTGTGCAAGGCAACTGCAATCTGTGGCCTGTTGCTGCCTGTTGTTAATTCATAGCACCTGGTTGCTTTTTCATCAATTTTACTTATTTACTGAATTTCTCTGTGCAATGAAGCAGAGTAATGCAAGGTCAGTCTGTGTCAGAAGCCCAGTCAAATGGAGCTTTTCTGTCTAATTGCAAAAGGTGTCAAATTGCGAAACCTAACAGCTGCTTTGATTCACCAACAAAACATCTAAAAAAGCTTTTACACCAATGACCTGCTTCACACAAACTGAATGTTTTGTTTGGTTTTGTTATGTTTTGCTTCCCTGATGCTGTGTTGCTTTTAACTACTTATATTGTGGTTAGTTATGCTTATTGTGCTTTTTTTTATTATTTATTTATTTATTTTGTTTACAAATCATTCACTAATACTGTAAAGTATACAAAATATAACTGTGATAGAGCATTCGTCATACAATAAATAAACACATTTTCTACAGGAAATAATACCAATGTCACACAAATGGTTTGGCCTTACAACTCTACCATCAATTTCTAATTTGGAAACTACAGAAGACATGTCCACAAGGAAAAGAGAGTCAAAATAAATTGAACATGTGGAAAGGCAGAAACAAAACCAAAAAACCCTGACATTAAGTCAATATTGTCCTTAGTCAAAGCTGTAAAGTAGTTTTTTGTTGTTGTTTGTTTTTCAAAATTTCATTTCAATTTTAAGCTCAGTGAAAAAAAAAATAGATAGTTTTGTGGTTAGGACTTTAAAATTATATACATTTCATTTAAATCAAAATGTTCTGACTTTTGACTTTTTAAAATTACAATTAAAGCAACAACATGTCTCAACCCCAGCTCATCAAATAGTGAAGCTTTGGGTTGGTGTCAGACCCCAGCTGCCAACCCAAAATGAAGTAAGCATTTTGTTGCTTCAAGTCAGCATTATGAATGAAGTACAGCACACCTTTGACTAAGATACAAAGTATCATATACTGTTGAATTATAACCTCATGATTATGACTTATTTTTAATCATTCCTAACTGTTCTTCATCATTTTTTTAGTAGTAATGAGCTGCCGCAGCACCTTATCGAAGCACATTTCATATACTGTTAACATTCACAGTAGCAATAGCAGAGAATGAACTCTTTCTAGTGGCTTATGGATGTTTCTAAACCATATTTCCCTTTTCAAATGTGCCCCAAAACACTCACACACTTCCTCTTTAGCAGGCCTATTTCACAGCCAACACTTTGACTCATCACAACAGCAAAAGAATATGTGAAGTTAATAAAATGTAATAATGGCTTCATTCCGTGTAAGTGTGTCAGTACTTTTACAATAACCTGAAACTGGTAAAAGCAGCCATTATCAACAGAATTAATTCCACATGTGCCTTTTCCTACTGTGGGATGATCTACAGTCAGCTGTCAGCAGGTGTGATTGATTGTTAAATTGTGGGATTGTGTTAAAAACACTTCTCACTTCCCACTTAGTCTTTGTTAAATGCTTTAACACAAAAATAACAGTGTCCTTGATAGATGCAGAGGTTACCATGTTGGTAGCGCGTCATTCTCAGCATTCATCAGCGCCACATCACAGGCTGTAGTGTAGCTTTTTTTTCAATAGGCTTATTAACGTTAATATTTAAAAAAATATATATATGTCAAGGTCAAATGTCAAAAAACAGGGGTGTAGTTAAATTGATAATCTTACGGGTAACACTAATTTATAAATGGTGCCTTTTTCAGTAGTTACTAATTAGCCGACTACTACTACTGCTATAATAATATTATTATTATTATTATTATTATTATTATTATTATTATTAATAATAATAATAATAATAATAATAATAATAATAATAATAATAATAATAATAATGTTACTATGGTTTTTATTATCGTTAGTGTAATATATCCTCGGGGCTGTCAGCAGTGTGTTGGTAGAATGTGTCCGTGCAGGGACCTGCAGCACGCCGCCTCACAGCCTCCTCATCACCGCGTTCACTCCGCTCTCTGCGCCTCTCTCCTGCCTGCGACCGGCGGAGCTGTAAAGTGGATTAAATAGCCGGTGTAACGCGCTGGGATTTGAACCGCTTTCTTTGGCTTTTGCCGGGGCTGCCTCTACATTCACCGCATCGCTTCTCTGTGTGTCTCTCTGTGTGTGTGTGTGTGTGTGTGTGTGTGTGTGTGTGTGTGTGTGTTTTTCTCCCGTGCAGCTCCTCTCTGCTGGGATCTTGGTCTGCCAGGGGCTGCAAAGCCGTGCTAGTCGACTCATTCAGAACCAAATGCGTGTGTGACAGACTGTCCACCTTCGCCATTTTAGCACGGCTAAATCCCGAAATGGTAAGTCCAACAACCTCCCTTGACTTCGTTGACGTTAAAGCTATCGGAGACGGTGTTTTTTTTGTGGGGTTTTATGTGAATGCATCAGCTGTATTTTTTTTTTTTTTTTTTGAAAAGGGCGTCATTGTCATTACATATCAACAGATCCTCCCTCTCCCCCCCCCACACCTTCTTTCTATCTCTCTTGACATACCAAAGCCATGCTGCAAAACGTTCTTATGGTATTGTCAAGGAAAGGATTTTATTTATTTATTTATTTATTAATTTTATGTGGGGAGGGGGGTCTTTGTTCATGGTGCACATAGAAGGAGATGGGTTGTGTGTGCCAAGAGGAAATGCTCACAGGAAGGGCAGCAGTGTGCTAACCTGTGCATTAAGATGGTGGTGATCACTGTCAGATATTCATCATATGTTACAGTAATGATCATACCTGCATGCAGCCCCCCCCTACCTTCAACTTCCATCCTATGTGAACACTAACAATTGTTGTTCATATTAGCATATTTTAACACACTAGACTGTCAATGGTGTCTCCATGGTTACCAGGCCCCATGGAGAAGGTGCTGCATGGCATTCAAATGATGTGGAAATAAGGACACACTTCAATAAGACGTGGAGCTACAGTAGCTAACAGAACACAGTCCCCTTCCCATTGTGTCTGCAGCTGGACACAACGAGCCAGCAGTGATAATGAAATGTCTGTTAATATCACAGCACTATGTGACTCAAACGTGCCCCAGTTTCTTTGGGGAAAGGGCAGTGTCTTTGTGGGGAATTTTCATTGAGTGCGATTAGTTATTATTAGACTGGAAATTGCCTCGGAAGCAGTTTGTGCACTAGTTGCCCTGGTAACAGCATGGGCACCAACCAAGGTTTTCTTAAAGACATAGTAATCAGCGTGCTGCCTGCATGGCCTAGAAGGGAGGCTAGGCCAGGGAACCAGTGGATTACACAGATGAAACAGCTTGGCTTGACCACCTTGAGCTCAGCATTCCGTTTGTTCAAGTTATTTGTGGTTATGATTGAAGGACCAAAAGGAATGGGTGTGAGTGAAGATGCTGTATGCTTTGATGGCTTCTGCACTGAATATGCCAGTTGTCATGCTGATGGGCTGATGTGTGATCCATTTGTAATTTGTGCTGTCCATGATAAGATGATCAGATCATCAATACATTAGTTATTTAAAGGAATAACGTTTTGATCTTCTACAGAGATGGCTATTCTGTAGAATGAACATTCTTTAGCCTCTAAATATCACAGACACTGTGTCTGCTTTGAGGTGGTCATTTTTTTTTTTTGTTTGAACGTTAAAATTAGATCACAATACCTTACCTGATACTTTATACAAGTGTTTTTAAAAAGATAACATTTTTGGCCCTTACTCAAAAATAGAAGGCTAATGTACTTCATAGGCCACTCCTCTGTGACCTCTCAACCTGTGACCCATGCTATTAATCAGTTTCGTCTGGTCAGCTAGCTAGCTCATCCTCGTCATCCATGCAGTCAGAGCATCACTGTTTTATGAATGAAGCAAAATGTTTGAGAAACGTGTCGCAGTGTCGCACCCAGACTGGCCAAACATGCAGTTCCAAGGGTTACCCCGAGATTCCACCAGATACGTGTCCGCTGCGTTACGGCTACGATCCGGTTTTGCTCCGCAGTCCAGCAACCCCCACTGGTTGCATTTTGAGTCCGCCACGGCGCAGTACTGTCGACAGCTGGCGTTGTGAGACCGAGGAGTTCCCGCGATAATCACATAATCACTCGCGACTACAGTTATAGGTATGTGTTATAAAATCGACAACATGAAGTGTTCTCGAATGAAGGATTAGCAGAGGAGCTTGTATTTGCCTCTTTTTTGAGATTTGTGTGCTGGTGTCAACACAGAGTGTTTTATTTTGAAAAGTAACCGGATGTTTTATTGTTATTTTGATGCTTGACTGTCTGCTCTGTGCTAAATTCTGCTGAACTGCATCGCAGTGGACCCGGTGGAAGTTAACACATAGACTAAAGTGAAACTTATTAGCTCCGGTGGCGAGGCAGAGCCATAACGTAGCAGACATATATCTGGTGGAATTGCACGGTTATTCTCCCATTCAGCACTACCGGTCTGAGACAGCCTTCAGTGCCTTTGTAACAATAAAAATAAAGGCCTGTAAAAGGCTCAATGTCCACCAGGACTTTAGGCTGGCTATCACTAGCATCACACCTGCAATTCCATCCCTGGTCAGAGGTATGCAAGTCTAAGGTGGCCATTACTTTATCAACAGGATGACACAAAATAAAAAAACAATGTAAGTAAGAAGTTACTGATTGTTATTGTTGCTTTTGGAGCCAAATTAACAAACAGCTTTTCTTAGATACAAGTAGGGGGCTCCAAGGAAAAAGGTTGGAAACCACTGCTATAGCAAACAGCTGGAGTCAGGTTAGCTTAGTATAGTATAAAGACTGGAAGCAGAGGGAAACAGTTAGCCTGGCCCTGGTTCTAACCTGTTTGTGTGGACAAACAGAAGTGTAGAAATGTCATGTTTGGAGGAGAGTAGCATAGTCGTACTAGACTGATCTTTAGTTAGTGCACAAGATAGAGATCAGGCTTTTTTTTTTTCAGGATCAACACAGATTATTAGAAATCAAGAAGACCGATAACTGATATTTGGAACCATCACACGTTTGCAGTAAAAGTAAATATCTACAGAATTTAGACCAACCAGTGATGGAATGTAACTAACTACAATTTACTCAAATACTGCACTTAAGTACATACCTCCTATGTTCTGAGGTAATGATTATTTCAAGTTTATTTTACTTTATGCTTCCACTCAATTACATATATTGGTAACCAATCAAATAGTGTTGTAGGCGGGACATTAAATGACACAGTGGTTACTACAGACAGAGAAAAAAATATTGTACATTACATATTTTTTCAGCTGATCGCAATAATCGATGACCACCTGCTTCTCATGGCCGATACTGATAAGATAACTGAGTGTGTATTTTAAAAAATAATTCTCCTCCTTCTTCTTCTTCTTCTTCTTCTTCTTCTTCTTCTTCTTCTTCTTCTTCTTCTTCTTCTCTGTGCCAACTACTGTTGAAGTTGGTATTTTCTGCTCTTGTTTGGTCAATGTAAGCAATTTGGATTGATATTATGGGCTCTATTATCTAGAATTTTCCTATACAAATAAATAGATGTTAAAATAAGTTTCACATTATTGGGCCGATAATTCCGTGGTCGGATGTATATTGTTAGAAAGAAAGCTGCAACAGAGCCAAAGTATGGTGTTTTTAAATTAATTTTGGTTGGTTTTGGTATTGGTCTCACACCAACCCTGTTGATACACAGTCACTGTGCCCGGCTGTTACTCACCCAGCCATAGTTCCACAATGCATGCAACAACCCATTAAAACAGACAAATTGTTGGAGTTAAGGTGTTCCTTTTCTTTTCACTTTTTGTCATACATCCAGGCTAGCTGTTTACCCGTGCCTTCAATCGTCACGCTAAGCTAATGAGCTATTGTAACCATATTTTGTCTACAGCTTTAGCTTTATACATAATGGTCAGAAATGAGACATGCATCAATCCTGACATTTTGCTGATGGAAGAAAGGTATATAAGTGAATTCTCATAATGTCGAAGGGTTACTAGTCGTTGGAAATGTTCGGTTCAGTTATGGACAGGGCCTTATCTGATGTTGAGTAGGAGGCAGGGGGTCACACCTTGACAAGCTGTAAGCTGACACACACTAAGCTGCTTCACCAGCTGCAGGAGCATAAAAGGCTGCTGGAATGGAGCAAAGCATGAGATGTGTCCAACGCAAAAACCGCAGAACGACACACAACTCTTGATAATCAAGTGTTTAGTTTTAATTTTGTAATTTGATTGTGTTGGAAAATTCTGACTCTTTTCTGACATTTTATATACCAAATCATGAATGAATAACTAAGGTAACTAAGAAGAATGGTTAATTGATAGATAAATAATAATTAGTTCTTAAACCCAGGGATAGGGATATTCTTTATGTCTAGTTTATCAGAGACAAACATGATAGGAAATAATGAAGCACCAGCCTTAAGACCCTGATCATTTCTGCTGATATTGTGCTTAAATAATTTGTATTCCCAAATGCATTTGTTTGGGCTGCGATATATAATGTTCATCTTCAGTTAATCTGGGTTATTACTTTCTCAATCAACCATTTAATTGTTTGGTCATATTTAATATACATTTTTAACTAACCTCCCAGATATTGCCTTAATAATGTGGTGTAAACATCAGAAACTAGTGAAAATTGTTTCCTAAAATCCAGGATGACATCCTTTATTTGTCCAACCAACAGTTCAAACCCCAAAGATATTCAATATGGGATCACATAAGACAAAAATGAACCTGGGCACAGTGAATGTATGACATTTTTGCTGGAAAAAAGAATTCAGTTATAATTGTATCATCTAAATAGCTGCTGCCTAATAATCTATTGATCCGAGTGATTCATGGGGTATATGTTTTAGCTCTAGTTTAACTAAAGTATGGCTATCATTGGATCATTAAGGCCCCCTTAATGGGTTGATCTGGCCCTGCTTCTGAATGATATTAAACTAGGAAAAACGCCAGAGAATGAGGGCATGTTTGACTGTCTGTCATATAAAATCTAGCTTACAATGTGTTTTTTTGCCATGCTAGTGACCTGATTCTAGTGACAGCATTGTTGGTCGTTTTGTTGGTCTGTCAGTCCACCACTCTGGGCCAGACTGAAATATCACACTATGTATTGGATGGGTTACCATGTTATTTTATATGCAGAGGTTAGATCCCACTGACTTTGCTAAATCCCTGGGTTTTCATCAAGGACCACCAGCAGGTCAAAGGTGTCACTTAGCATGACAAATATGGATTAGTACAGTCGTAGACATTGATGATTACCAGATAATGTTAGTTAGCTATCAGGTAACTTTAGCTGGTCACTAATGAAAACTGACATGTAATATTATGTCCCATCAAGTTGCTTACTTGAAGAAAAGAAAAAGCAACTCTGAATCAAGCTGGAGCCATTTAGCAGCTCGTAGCTCACATGCACTAACATGCACCCACGGTTGACTTCCCAAACCAAGAACTCACTCAGATTACAACATCCACGGGGGACTAAATAGTTGTTTGTTGTTCAGTGCTATGTTAAAGTTCAATTCCAGTCCTTTAACTTACTCTGTCGTGCCATGATCAGGTCTGAATTTTATGCTGCCAATTAGTCGTAGTAGTCCATAACTTCACAGAGCTGTCAGCATGGCTGAAGAAGAAGACAAGCTGAAGATGTGTCTTCTTCAGATACAGATAAATCTGTGAAATATGAATATTACTTTATAATTTTTACTGAACCAATGGTGTGTCATCGGTTTGCTATGGCCTCCACCTGTGCAGACGACAGCCTGTTTAAGCCCTGATGCAGCATGGAGGCTTCATGCACCCCGAGGGAAGCTACATTTTGGCGCCTCCTTTCGCCAGAAATGGAGCAAAAGGCAACTTGTCCCCTTCCACATTCTGCTGTCCCTTTCCCCACATCCTATTATTTTTTGAGACAGCCATGGTTACCATGCTAATTATTCTCCCTTGCAACACATAGCTTCTAAATGGCCCAGCCGCTCTGTCTGCAGCTAGCCTCCTACAGCCTCAGCATGATAAACACCCCAAGCTCCTTTTTCCTCTATGTCTTCCCCCTCGCTCCTCTCATCCTCCTATCCCTCTCTTCTCTACCCCTTAGTTATTTCATCACACCATTTTTACTGCTCTGATGCTGCATTATATTTTAGCCCTCCTTCTCTCCCTCTGCTTACTCCATCATTCACTCTCTTGCTGCCACCTCTTATGTCCATTTTGCTCAGTCCAATCTTGCTGCAGACTTTTAGGAAGAAAAACAGAAAAAAATGCTCGACAGTCTATGGCAACAGCCCCAAACCTGAGCCCAGTTTACTGCCACTGCTAGACCAGTGTGTGTTGAGAGAGAAGAGGATGAATGAGCGTGCTTACGCTTGTATCATGTTGGATGTTGTAAGCCTAAGTAAGCCTCTTCTTAAATTTGAATGCGCTGTTAGGGGGTGTATGTGTAGCGACAAGCCCTTTTTCCACTTAGTCACAATGAAGAATTAATAAGAAAACAGGACAGACTGAGGTCTCACTCTTGAAGCTTCATTTTTGTTGAATATTTGTATAACTTGGCTAACCTACACCTACAGAAAGCCACCAGGATAGCTGTCAAATACCAATAATTAATCCAGATGCAATAGTCTATCAATGGCATATGGAAATTAATATCAAATTCTGAATTTAAAGAATTCACAGTTTGACACCTCTCAAGAATTATTTTTTTTATTTACTCGTCCAATTGTGAGCAAATGTTTAGCCATATGGCTCATTCTGTTTAGCCTTGTTTTTTTAATTAGCTTGTTGAGTAAACAGATTATTAAATATAATATATATAATATAAATATAATTATTATAAATAGATATTATATTATTATTGTAAATAGATAAAAACTTTGTGAATCATCCAGCCTGTCCATTTTCATATCAATTATGTGTATTTGATATTTGCTTACGTTTAATATCAGCAACAGCTTCATCTGATACATTTCTGGAGAAATGGTATCCTGTGGTCTTCCTCAGCAGTGGTAGCTGGAGCGTCTCTGTCTTTGGTCATGTGGAATAATGCAGTCTGGTCACTTTATTTTGGATGGTAGTGCTCTTGTTCTGACACTGTGTGAGACATGCAGCCAAGCTCTGTCATTGGCTGAGATGGAAGTGAAAGTTTGTCTGTCTCAGCAGACGCCTTGCAATTCCACTGCACTCGTAATCTTTTTTTTTTCCCTCTTTTGCTTTTAGAGGAGGAACTCACTGCAGTGCAGATTAATCAGAGGGATTTAATTAACTTGGCCCCGGCACACATATCAGACGTGGAGACAAGACAGGCTATAAACTCAGCCAATTATCTCCTGCTAGAACGGTGGTGTGGGGGGTGAAACTCCCTCATGTCCTGTGGTCCCCTCACGTCCAACCACCCTCCACCCCCCACCAACCACAAAGCTTATTTCAGTAAAGTGCACCCTCACTTCACTCGAACTCTTTTCACTGGTCACTACACACAGGTGTTGAGGTGTGGACTGTTGACCTTTCCTCCACCATCATCATAAGGTTAGAAATGTAATTTGTCCAATACTTTGATTAATGACCAATAAACTGCAAAACCAATGACATTCAAATTAGCCCCAGCTGTACATTTTAGTGCTAATTAGCAAATGGTAGCGTGCCCACGCACTGCATTAAGATGGTGAACATGGTAAACATTACACCTGCTCGACATCAATATACTAGCATTATCACTGTTAGCATCAATGCAGAAAAAGACCAATCAATCCTTGACACACACATTTTAACAATCAAAGCAACATTCTTTAGTATTGGTAAACAAACTAACTGGGTCACTATCAAGAATAATCCGCTCTCATTGATTCTGTGTTCTCTCGCGACGACGATGCTGCTTTACCATTCAGGAGAGGCGCCATGATGAACCATTGAAATAAACCAACATTTGACTTATTTGAATTTTGAAGTGAATCTGGATTTTAGCAGCTTTTTCCCCCCTTTTTTTCAGTTTTGCGCCACAATAAACTTCTTTAACAGCTGACACCTGTATGTTTTAACTGCAGTCTCAAACTTGTGCTTTAATGCCTTTCTTCGTCAACCGTTATGTGAAAACAGATTTCCACACAGTCAAAGTGTGCATCCTGCTCATAGTTCATTGATAAAGTCCCAGCTCACCACAGAGCATCTCTTCTGTTGGGCTGCTGACAGCATTGCAGAGCAGGTTCAGTGCTACACATTGTGGTGCCATAGGCCAATGTAGGATGGTGCGGTTAGGATTTGGTGCCCCCAAATTGCAGCTTCTCTCATCAACTCACCACCATTACATATGGTCAGTTGGATTTTTTTTTTTTTTTAAGTATGTATATGGTTCCCCTGATTTATAATTTCTAATTAAATTGTTTCCCTGTGCACTTTTGTAGGCTGCCATGTTTTTTCATGTTTCTTCAGTCTACTCAGACTGACAAAATCTGTCTCTAGATTACTGGCTCATCCACTTTTGAGGGGCAGCCGTAGATGTGCCGGTGTTTTGTTTTCAGTTTTGGGATTTCATTTGTTTTATTTTGTTTAATTTTCAGATACATTTTCAGCATAAATGAATCCAACCATACAACACCAGAAACAAGTTTAACACTACAATTTGACAAATTTAACACATTTTATTGTGGACCAACTGGATTTCTACAGGACCAACTCAAATGACCACCTATCAGTCCCAGGGACTCACTATTTCAACATTACCATAATAGTAAATATGTATTGTACTATACAACTAAGTAAAAATGTGCAGGTGGAAGTCATTATTTATTTACTGTTGCTAGGGCAGAACGGTGCTGTAATCATAGAAAAGACTAATGACGGAAATAGAAATATTGATTCTTAGTAGGGATATGTAACGACACCAAACACTCACGATATGATATCACCACAATATGTTAAAAGATAGGAAAAAGAAAAGATGCTTTGAACAATGTCCTAGTAATACATGTGATGTGTACAGCATTCAGTATTTGTATACAGTTTTTTTACTTTTTACTTTAGGCACTGCTGTAAAGGAGCCTCCGTGCAAATAGTCACAGAACTTGTCGGTTACTGCCCACTTGAGTGCCAGAAACTCAAGTTTGTGAGCTGGATAGGGAGATTTGCTCTTTGACAATCCACAACTGGCAAATGCAATGACATGCATCTTCCCTTCCTTCTCTCGATTTGATCTTTTGATCCACTACTCTTTCTAAGTGGTGTCTAACCTGCAGTGAGGTCGTTCAGTGGCTTCACTATCTTGGAGTAATCTTGAATGAATCGCCTGTAATAACCAGCAAACCCCAAGAATGAACGCAGCTCTTTGCTCTTTGAGGTTTCTTGGGCTTGGCCAGGTTTTTAAGGCCTCAACTTTCTATGGGTCTGTTTAAACACCATGCTGGGACCCAAAGTGTCCTAGGTAGTTAACGGATGTTTGGAAAAATTAACATATTGATGTGACGGTGTGAAGTGGTCAGAGTGTTACTATAGCTCAAGCACTGCCGAAAACAGACATTAAAGGGTGAGCAATGCCAGATAGTCTTTAAAAGGTGAGGTACTTGGCATAATTTCCCTGCGCTTTTTAGTTTTTCAGACTACATTACTTTTTTTCCCTGATTGTTTGTTTATTAATTCTATTTTTTTTTTTTTATTCATATTTGTCTTATTTTCTTTGCACAGCTTTTAAAGGTTGTATTAAGATAAGGGGCTGCATAAGTAAATTGACTTTTTTAAGTTAGTATGTTTGACTGAAGGTACAAACAATAAGTTTAGAAGTAGAAGATCCCTTTTGAAGGATTGTGCCTATATTTCAGTGTAGATCAGTGTTTAAAGTGAAATATCACAACTCATTACACTCATATACACATAGCCTTACACAACACCCATGAGTCCTGCTGCAGCTGCTACCACTGCCATGTTACAGCATAGCCATGGCAACAAAGACAATGTCTGCTGTTGCATGGAGATGGTGTTGAGCTGTCAGTTTTTTAGGATTGGACAGAATGCAGTCCTATATTTGTTATGTGAAAGCATGCATCACTAAGGGTGTGTGTGTGTGTGTGTGTGTGTGTGTGTGTGTGTGTGTGTGTGTGTGTGTGTGTGTGTGTGTGTGTGTTTCTGCTGATTTATAGTATTTTGGTTTATTCATGAATCACCTTGAAGTCACCTTACTCTGCAACCGAGGCCCAAAAAGCACCCAGGCTGCTGACTTGTCTCCAGCTGTAGATACCAGATACCTGCATGTTCATTGTGTGTGTGTGTGTGTGTGTGTATGTGCGGGCTTATGCATGTGCATGCACAAAGCCTGCCATACATCGTTTGATTCTTGTCAGGGTAGAAAAGCCTCTCACTGAAAGCGGTACTAGTGATATTCTGTTAGTTGTGTTCACAGCTCCCTAAGGCAGTGCTGGGCTTCCTCTGGTGTGTGCCAGGGTGTGTTAAGTCATCCCTCTAGCCTTTACAACTCACCACAATAAACATACCAGCTTAAATTTACTAACTCCAATCTTTAAAGCAAATTGTCAGTCTCTCAAGTTGAATTGCGATATGGCCAATTTCTAACTGTCTTATTATCCAGGTGTTTCACTGCTGGATGTGGTTACAGATGCCAGAGAGCACACTTTTGACTGCATTCAACCACACCCATCAGCGCTGTTAGCTGTGGTCGGAGGTGCAGCACATTTTAAGCTTTGTGCCAGAGAGAACAGTGAGACACGGATTTTTCAACATAGTGCTTTGTAAAGATAAGCAAGTACACCATTGTACTGTATCTGTATCCATAGCTGTACTCAGATTGGGCAAGATCTGATCCACAAGTGGGTGATGCTTAATCGAGCAGTTGTTCATTGAAGCCGGAAATTGATATCGGTTGATCAGAAGCGCTTTATTTCTTATTTATTAGAAAACTATTTACAGAACAGAATTTAGCTTCAGATTAAAGTTTTTCATCACCAGAGTAAGGGAACAACAACAGAACACATTTTTTTATGAATTTGAATCAATCACTTGTACGGATATTGACACATTGTACTCAGATGACATAAAGCCTCCCAAGAACTTCATTCAGGCATTTACTAGATCAGTTCTCGTGTTCAGTTATTCTTAAATTCCTGATATGAACTTTGAGTGTCTTCAACAGATAACTGGACACATTTCCTCCCATTTAACATGTGGTTTGCAGATGGATATTTTACACACAGTGGCTTGCAAAAGTATTCACCCCCCTTGAACTTTTCAACATTTTGTCACATTTTAACCACAAATGTAAATGTATTGTATTGGGATTTTATGTGATAGACCAGCAAAAGGTAATGCATAATTGTGAAGTGGAAGGAAAATGATACATGGTTTTAAATTGTTTTTACAAATAAAAAACAGAAAAGTATGGTGTGCGAAAGTATTTGTAGAACCACCTTTTGCTGCAATGACAGCTGCAAGTCTTTTGGGGTGAGTCTCTACCAGCGATGCACATATAGAGACTGAAATATTTGCCCATTCTTCCTTGCAAAATAGCTCAAGCTTATTCTGACTGGATGGAGAGTGTCTGTGAACAGCAATTTTCAAGTCTTACCAGAGATTCTCAAGTTGATTTAGGTCTGGACTTTGACTGGCCGTTCTAACACATGAATATGCTTTGATCTAAACCATTCCATTGTAGCTCTGGCTGGATGTTTAGGCTGTTGTCCTGCTGGAAGGTGAACCTCCACCCCAGTCTCAAGTCTTTTTCAGACTTTTAACAGGTTTTCTTCCAAGATTGTCATGTATTTGGCTCCATCCATCTTCCCATCAACTCTGACCGGCTTCCCTGTCCCTGCTTAAGAAAAGCATCCCGACAGCATGATGCTGCCACCACCATGTTTCACGTGGGGATGGTGTGTTCAAGGTGATGTGCAGTGTTAGTTTTCTGCCACATATAGTGTTTTGCAATTAGGCCAAAAACTTCAATTTTGGTCTCATCTGAGCAGAGCACCTTCCTCCACCTGTTTGTTGTGTCCCCACATGGCTCGTGGTAAACTGCACGGCTTTGTTTCAACAATTGCCACTCTTCCATAAAGGCTCGATTTGTGGAGTGCATGACTAATAGTTGTCCTGTGGACAGATTCTCCCACCTGAGCTGTGGATCTCTGCAGCTCCTAGAGTTACCATGGGCTTCTTGGCTGCTTCTCTGATCAATGCTCTCCTTGCCCAGCCTGTCAGTTTAGGTGGACGGCCATGTCTTGGTAGGTTTGCATTTGTGCCATACTCTTTCCATTTTCAGGTGATGGATTGAACAGTGCTCTGTGAGATGTTCATAGCTTGGGATATGTTTTCATATCCTAACCATGCTTTAAACTTCTCCACAACTTTATCCCTGACCTGTCTGGTGTGTTCCTTGGGCTTCATGATGCTGTTTGTTCACTAATGTTCTCTAGCAAACCTCTGAGGCCTTCACAGAACAGCTGTATGTACACTGAGATTAGATTACACACAGGTGGACTCCATTTACTAATTAGGTGACTTCTGAAGGCAACTGGCTGCACTGGATTTTATTTAAGGGTATCAGAGTAAAGGGGAGTGAATACTTTTGCACACCACACTTTTTTTTATTGTGTTTCCTGTTTTTTATTTGTAAAAAAAAATTAAACCATGTATCAATTTCCTTCCACTTCACAATTACGCACCTATTTGTGTTGGTCTCTCACGTAAAATCCCAATAAAATACATGTACATTTTTGATTAAAACGTGACAAAATGTGGAAAAGTTCCAGGGGGTGAATACTTTTGCAAGGCACTGTAGATATTGACATGATCTCGGGGCCTTTACTCCAGCGAGCAATAATAAGCACATCGTTGTTTCCCTCATTTCGACTACTTCATTATGCAAAAAAGGTGGCTGTTGCATGAGCTTTACTATACCTGTACTATTCAATTACAATACAATCATAGTATTTTTTGCTAGTAATTCTTTCTTTTCTAAAATCTATGAATATTTGTATATGTGTCATTTTAAAAAGAGTATGATGTAGTGGTATAATAGCCACCACTTAGGTCACTACAATCCAGTGCTATCTAGCCTAAACTACTCACACTTGCTGTATCACAGTATACATGTCATGTTTCAAATGTTTGTTCATATGCCGTCATCCAACGTGATCATTGTAAAACTACAGATTTCCACACAGTCAAGGTAATCAAGTGTGGACACACATCACAGTTCAGTAATATAATCCTAGCACAATACTGAATAATGAAGCATCAGTGCTGAGGAACATTGTGCCGGGTGCAGCCGAAGCATGTGTTTGGGGCAGCACTGGAAGCTACTACCTTTAGCAAAATGAAGATAACAACAAGAGGTGAAGTTAGAGGTGCCTTTCAAGTTGTTTGGCAGGTTTTGCTATTATTAATGTAACCTGCACCAATGTCATTTACTCTTGGCTCTGATCTGGTCACAATGCAGTCTATACCACCTGCAGGTGTAGTCTGGATGATTGGGTTGTATACCAAATGAAATGTGTTTAGGGCTTTGAGTGTCCTTTCAGGAAATAGGCAAGCGGAGGTGGTTAAATGCCAGTCTGATGTAACTAACTGCTGGTGTTCCCAGAGGCTTAATAAGTCTAATGTTATATGTTCTAAAAAATGTTATTTAGATATTATTCATTTTTTTTTGTTCACTAGCTGAGGCAGTCTGGAGAATGTAGAGCTGAAGCTCAAGTCTCTGTTCCACTAGCATCTATAACTCTGTGTAATATCCCACTCAGTATGTTTTGCAAAATTAAAAGTTGAAAACTGTGCCATTTCAATAAGTTAAGCATTGATTACTGTATGAGCTCAGAAAAAAAAGAAATTAAAGCTTTGTTCAGTGGCAGCACAGGTAGTGCTATCATCATAACTACTTCAATTTCCATAAAACTCATCAATGCCCTTTTCTAAAGTCTGTTTTTTTGTTGTTGTTTTAATTTTTCCATTTTGTTTCTGCTATCTTAAAATGTACACAATATTTGGTCTCTGTGTCCTGTTCTCATACAGACACATCATACCTAACTGTGGCCCCAAGATTCATTCATTTTATGTTGTTTATGATCATCCTAAACATATGAAACGAACCACACACCACACTCTTGAGAAAGGCTTTCTTCCAATGCTGGATTTTTAGACAAATGCCATCACAATATTCAATGAATGGGTCTTTCTGGATCCAAAAATATATTTGATGATATTTGCACGTCATTAGCAGTGTAGGCTACCACAAACTACAAAGTCTTTAAATTGAACAGCAAACCAGTGTTTTTGAACTTGTGCAACATTGTTGCAGTGTGAGAGCTTTTGCTTACTGAGGAGTGTCAGGGAGACTGAAGTGATTGTAAGGAAAATGTAGTCCACTGCATTTGACCCATGAATGACCCAGTTAGGAGGTGAGCTCTCAGCAAATCAAGCCAAATCAATTTCTCTGCTTTTGTATTCATCTGCTGACAGCTCCTGTCAAAGTCTGTACACACCACAGATCTTCATGACCCTGCCAAAGGTTGGCAGGGTCTTTGTTTACAGTGATGATTTTGAACTTTTTGCCTGAGTATTTCTATTCATCATGCTGCTGATAATGTTGAAATGTTGAGCCCATAGAAACATGACATGTTGACTGCATGATGCCTGCATCATGATTAAGAATCAGAGACATGACCGCAACAGGTTTTTCACATTCTGTGTTCTGTTTCTTTTTTTTTTCAGAACATGGATAAGACACAGCTCCCATCTGTGACGCTGATTGTGGGCTGTGGAGTATCTTCACTGACATTGTTGCTACTCATCATCATCTATGTCTCTGTCTGGAGGTGAGATGAATCATCTTGTGGGCTGTGGTTAAGGCAAGGGTTCAACAAGTGCAAGATTTTACCATGAACACTTTGATATACATCTGCCAGTTAACCTGAAACACTAGGCTAGAGAGAAAGAGCGATATTACTCTGCAAGGATGTGCTAGAAGAGAAGTTTCTCTATAAAAATGTGGATAATTCGACCATCATTTCACATGTAACTTTTTGACTCTCCCTGTCTTCAAATAGAAGCATTCATGTGTGGGAATTAGGAAGTGCCCAGTGTGGTGCTGTTTAAATAGTTACCCTCTTGAGAGTCAGTAGATTATTACTTGTTTTCTTTTTCTGCAATACAATGCCATGCTCCACTAGAAAGGTAAAAAAAAAAAAAGTTCATGAAAGTTGTGAGTGCTCCAACAGTGGGTCACCACTTTACTCAAAGGAACCACAACTTTATGTATATTTAAAACAGAATGGCCGAATAGCCTGATGCATGCGCTAAACTCAATGGGATGCTGAGACAATATTGGGTGCAGCAAAATTTCTTTAATTGATAGTGCATTTAAATTACTCTGGTTCCAGGCCTCAGAATCACTCACGTTTCCTGTTTTTTCATCAATGTAAATCGGCCTTATGTTGTGCCCATTGACAATGATGGCACCCTTTGTTGGCTATAGCTTGATGCTCGTCAGTGGGGGTTAATTGATGTCGCCTCATCAGACATTTGCGCTGAGGAATGAACTGTCCTGGCAGCTACTTCTGGCTGTACAACATGTTCAGTGTGTTCTTCAGCTTCAAATGATACAAATTAGATTGCTGGACGATCCACAATGCACAAGGTGTGTGTTAGACTTAAGAGTGGAGACATCATATTCCAGTATAGCCTGTTATTTACCTTGCTACATCCATGAGAAAAATGGCCACAGAAATTGTGAAAAGCATGGATGACTTGAACGTAAGAACTGGAGTGATATGTCTTTATCTTAAGATAAATATAACATTTTAACATCACCCAGTTGGATCAAATTTAATGCTAATGTTAAACATTATTCAGCTAACAAGCTCTAGTTCTCAGCCCTAGTGGTAACACTAATAATGATATTTTTGTTGTACTAACTGTACTGTTATGTTTTTGGCATGTTTTATCTGATGATGGTTGAAAGTAGGAAAGATGTCAAAAAAAGAATGGTTAATATGTTTCAGTGTGATTCTTGAGGATATATTATGATCTGTTTAACATGATTTTATATGAGCAACAGAAATCGAGAGCAATTTGGACATTTAGTGTCAAGGGCACTGCCAATTGCCTACCCTCTCCATCTCCTAACCAACAATGTAGAATAGATTGCCAGTGATTTCAAAACAATATATGACCGTTAGAGAGAGTAAAAAACGGCAGTTGTACTGGACCCTCTTCTTCACATGGTTGGGATTGTGAAATGGTTGCAGGTAGTTTTATTTTAGCACCAACAAATGCATGGTTTACTATTATCAAATCGTCATCAGCTGCAAGAGTGAAATGAATGTACTGTTTTTTCAGTATGGATCAGAAATGCCCTGGATACTGCCTAAAATGCTGAATTGGGTATTGGCCAATGCACAAGACTATAAACCGATCTGATACTACATAACTTATTTATCAGAAAAGGGACTCTGCTTCTTCCCAGTAGCATCCTATACACTACACAAAGACATTTCTTGAATTTTCTTTTTTGCATGCACTGCCATCGGATATCGGCTGATACGCAATATTAGTAGTTGGTGTTGGAAAGGAAACATGGTATTGGTATGTCTCTGTTGTAAACCACACGTTTGTGCTTAATCTGTTTTCTGTCTTTCTCCTGCAGATACATTCGGTCGGAGCGCTCAGTCATCCTCATTAACTTCTGCCTCTCCATCATCTCCTCCAACGCCCTTATTCTCATTGGACAGACGCAGACACGAAATAAGGTAAGGACTAATCCACATACAAATGTATCGTTTCACCTATATTAGCCTTTACTTGATGACATATGGTCGTAGTGATGCAGTGTGCCTGATTTATTAAAAATCACCTGGTTAATTGTGTTTTCTGTCTTCTCCCTGTCAATTCCTGCTGTTTTAGGTCTTATGCACCTTGATTGCTGCATTTCTTCATTTCTTCTTCCTGTCCTCGTTCTGCTGGGTTCTTACGGAGGCATGGCAGTCATACATGGCAGTGACGGGCCGCCTCAGAAATCGCATTATACGCAAGCGTTTCCTGTGTCTTGGCTGGGGTGGGCCTTCTGTCTGCTGTCCATCATGTCATCCATCTTGGTCTCTTCATTAGTCCTGTGTTAACATCCATTTTTATTTCCCTCCCAGGTCTCCCTGCACTAGTTGTGGCCATCTCAGTGGGATTCACCAAGGCAAAGGGATATGGAACGCCAAGCTAGTAAGCATGCTTTCCTATAGATTCACTATTGCAAATACCTCCACCTCTTTAAGCATTTATGCAGGGTTGGGGGTTTATGTCTGCAGCATAATTAATCTCTGTCTTTTTCTGTCTCATTCATCTTTTACCATCCTCTTCCTGGTCATGCATCTGCTCTTCCACCTTTCACCTCCTTCTGTCACTCCTCTTTACAATCCTCCTTATTTCCTCCTCTTCCCTACATCCTTCCTCCATCACATCCATCCCTCCTAATCATATCTTCCTACATTTGTATTTTCATGCTTCTCTCTTGTAGCTGCTGGCTGTCTCTGGAAGGAGGTCTTCTTTATGCATTTGTTGGACCTGCTGCAGCTGTTGTTTTGGTATTTCCTCTTTCCTCCTCAATCTGTGTGTGCTGGTTTGTTTCACCTTTGAAACCTTTGTCTACTAACTCAAATGTAGAAGTCATATATATACTCATATATAAAATGTCACCAATAGATCACATCATGTAACAGTTTCCATACAGTCACTTACTTTAAAAAAAACAACATACTATATAGTCTATATAAACCATGCAGGGATTCATAATAGGAATATTGTTAACAATTTCAATAGTAATCATGTTAAACTGTTTTTTTTCCATAAAACAAGTTCGAATATATAATTATAAACACAATAATTAAAAAAACTCAATAGTAGACTGGGAAACTTAACATCATCAGTAATTGTGAATCAAATTCACAAATCTAAATTAATGACAAATAATAAAATAAAAGACCTAGGCAGAGACAGTAAATCTGTGGTGGTCATAGATCAATATTATGCTTGCACATTATTGCATCTATCAGTTATATAGTTATAATAGAATTGTGGGTTGGTATGGTGTTTTATAATTATGTAACAGGTTCTAAGAATAGTAGACCACAGCATAGTTAATAGCCCATGTCTCTTCTTTTCCTTGTTAACATCCTAATTACTCTTCCTGAGTCTTCTTTTTATATTATTTAGCCCCTCTTTCCCTTCCCCACTCCTCTTTCTCTTTTTTTTGCTTGCTCTGTTACTCCACATTACTCTTACCTTTACTTCCATGCCTCTTCCCTTAATTGATTCTTTTCTGACTATAACTTTTACTTTCCCTACCTCTACCTTTCTTTGCTTGCTTCCTCCTTCCTTCTTTTTTGTTTCAGTTTTTTTACTTTCTCATTTCCTTCCTACTTCTTTCTTTTCTTCCCTGCGTACATATTTACTTGCTTACTTTTTTTTCTCTTATATATCCTTTCCTTTTCACCTTTCCTTCCTGCCATTTCTTATTTTCCTTTCCTTTCTTACCTTTTTCTTCTTTTTCCTGCATTCACCTTTCCTTCCTTATGTTCTCATTTCATTGCGTGCTTCATCCTTATTCCACTCATCTTTTTCTTTACTCTTCTTTTTTTTTACTTTTCTTTATTCCATGTCCTTATTCCTCTCCTCTTTCCCCCTCCACTTCTTGGATATATCTTCTTGGATATATTTCCTAACACTAAATTATTTAGGTATTATTATGTACGTTATTATGCATTAGCATTTCTATGTCACATTGCCTTTTTGGAAATCTTCTTAGCTAAAAATGTGTCTATCTATCAAAATGGGTTAGCTTTAGCTGTGTAATTAAGTGCACAGTGTTATTTTATCACGTCCGCAATGAAGATTAAATTTGCAAATAATAGGTAATGTAAGCTCCCTGTATTTTTTGGTTTACAAAACAGAGGTCAAAATGTTATCTTTTAAAACATAGCCACGAAAAAAAAAAAAAAAAAAAAAACTAGCTTCCTGTTTGTTAAAATTATATGTTAGAGCATAAAATGCCATGATTCTAGTCACTTTTATCACAGTTTAAAATCACCATTTGAGCTATAAGAAACCTAGGTAATAGTACTCCTAGTATAATAGTAGGAGGAGTATAGTATTCTAGTAAAATACTGGTGCTTTGGGTCCTCTTGGTAAGCATTCATATGTTTGATAATGTGCTCCCAAATTCTACTAGTATAAGATAATGGACCCTGTAGCAGTTATATACAGGTAATATAGCCTACCAGACGGCCTTATTAAAATGAAAATAGCATAGTTAGGGCTCCACTGTCTTACAGTTGCTGTTTAAATTAGAACAAGGGCAGTCATGTATTAACCATAAAATTATATGGAGACAAATTCAAAAGTAATTCGTCACTTCAATGCCTGTGATGTTCAGCCTTCATCTGAGGTAGTCTAAATCACAGACATAAATGCTGACAGCACACACTCAGCAGTGGACACTGTGTCTTTATTCACTAATCAAATCCACTAGCTACATTTTCAGTGATTCACTTCCCAGTGTTTCTTTTCTACCTTCCCACCTACAAGTGAACAGCTTGTTTTGGGTGTCCTTTTTTACACAAGACGCTTCACCAATAAAGAGCTACTGCTCCAGCTGGCACCCACACATTGGCCCAGCCCACTCTGAACAGCATCAGAGCAGCTTGTACAATACTTGTATCATACTTTTATAGACTGTGAATCTTCAAAGCAGTAAAATTGTGGGAATTACAGTCAAGGATAACCTCCTCCCCGAACTCGTATGTCATGTATAATTTCTTTCTAGCACATTAAAATGCAATTAATGTTATAAATCCATCCTTCAACTATTTTCATCTCTCATGCTTCACTGGGTGCCTGATTTTTGTCACTAACATTTAATATAGTATAGTTCAGTCTTTAAAGACATACAGTATGTATAGCTAGTGTGTGTGTGTGTGTGTGTGAGAGAGAGAGTGATTGACAAAGATCATCATCATCATCATCATCATCATGAGAGTAGAGCTACATGTTGTGAAGTAATGAAAGTGTCTTGCTCTGCTTTAATCCTGTGCCTCTTCTCTTTGGCAGGTTAACATGGTTATTGGGATTCTCGTTTTTAACAAACTGGTGTCCAAAGACGGCATTACTGATATGAAACTAAAGGAGAGGGCGGGGTATGCCTTATACCACACATCATTTTTACACAGGGACCTATAACCAGGCTCCTTATGGCTCAGCTGGGGGAGGGTGTAGTGCAGTACTGGCTCTTTGCCATAAAATTGTCCTTTGCCATCATTTCAGACTTCAGACTGGCAAATTGGTTGAGGCAGATGCTTATTTTTTAGCACCAGCATGGTAAGGAGGACAAGCAAAGAAAAAAGAGAGAAAAAACAAGATAGAGAAAGTGAATTAAATAATCAAAATTGAGATAACCAAAGACAATGTGTTTTCCCTATCGTTCAGACTATGATTAATGCTTCTGACATAGAGCTAAATAGAGAATAGATATGATAAGAAAGATGAGGGGAAGGCTGTCTGGTTATTGGTCCTGCACAGACTGAGCAAGACGATGACTCATCTCATTGCTTTCTTTTAAGTTTCAAATGTGTCACATTTTCCTCCAGCTGCTCTTTGTTTGCAGGTGTTGCTTTTGATGTAAATTTCTGTAAATCCATCTTTGTCTTTTCTTTCTCCTGTTTGGTTGGTTCTAGTAAAGGGAAGCAGGGCTCTTGAACAGCAGGACCCCACTGAAAAATAACTTAATAATGATAATGCTCTTACGTTGGTAAATACGTTGTTATTGTTACCAATAGGACAATGGCCAGAGCGACACTAAGTTGTAATAAACTATTGTTTGCTTTAGAATCTTAATTCTTGCTACTAAGCTGCTTTTTGTTTAAGTCGTTGTTATTATGGAGTTATTAAAATATAAGGTCAACATGACATACCAGTTTGCTGCTTAAAGATATGGAGATTTTATTAGCCTGTAATGAAAGGAACACACAGAGATAGATCCAGAATGCATTTAGCCTGGATTAACACACACAGTGGGAGCAAGATAAACTATTTAAGTAGCTCTGTCAAAAGTCTTGATGATGCATGTCAAAACGCCTGCACTCATTGTTGTCTGTGGAAGCCTACACACCTGCACCGATGTAATATACTGCAAACTTGTGGGCTCAACACTCGCAGGTATAGTATTGTAGTGTTTCACTGGCTGTCATTCAACAGGTTAATAAAGGGTAACACACCAGTTATAGATAATAAAGTGTGTTTACAGGTCTTGTAGAGACTTACTACTACTATACTATGTCGAATTAAAAAAAAAAAAAACTTGTATAAAGCCTTATGTGGTTTCAGATGAAGTTGCATGTAATCTGATAAATAACCTCCATGTTTAAATACCAGTCCACCAGTTTGGCATTGCAATCATATGACTTAAAACTCATTATAGACAGTTTAAAATCAAGTGATACGTCAGACCCAGAGATATTACCTTTTTATTCCGTGCATTCTTCCTTTTCAAAACCTGGAACCTACATTACCCACAATGCAACTTGATTGTCACTGAGTGACATTGCTGGACAGCACTGAAATTTATATAATGATACATGCCAAGTGTATTTTTGACGGGAGCAGACTGCAGCGCGTCATTCTTGGCATCATGGAACAAAACAGCGGTGCACACGCACGGTTACATGGTAACATGTGCCCAGTGGAATGAATGGGCTAGATCTGTAAACACACTTTATGTGTAAACTTTTTTGAGTTAAACTTTAAGGTAGATGCCAGTGTATACCGTGTTTACACAGTTTAGTAAGGTGCTGATCACTGAAAGTTGAAATGAAAGTAGGAAAAAAGAGGAAAAGCGTATGGAGCCACAGTGTGGAACACTTTCCTCCTGTCAAATGTTAAATATCTGCCCCATTGCAAATTGTATTAATAAATGGTACAAGTTATTGTAGTATTGCAGCAGTTAGCATTGGAAGTGTTTCTTGAGCAACAACAACTGAGCTAAAAGGTGACACACATTATCCCAATAGTTCTGTCCTACGTGTGGGGTTCGAGAACTGTCCCAACTCTAAAATGAGCAAAAACCAAGGGACTCTTGGCAGAAGAGGACTATCTCGCATGCTAACAGAATATACGATAGCTTTGGAGTTGCTGGAAATAACATTATTTCACCTTTGTCTGTTTCCTGGTTTCAGTTGAAACATATCACTGAACTTTTTGGTATCGGCGTTCAAAAAGCCATCAGTCTAAGCTCAGAGCTCATGTGCACCCTGCTTCCCTTTACACTGCAGGCTGTTTTTGTCTCCATTTGCATTGTTGGTGCATTCAAATGTTATTTTCTGTCTTTCTCTGAAAATGTTTGCTTCAATGATCTCTCTGTTCTACTGTACTTGTTTTTGCTGTCTGAAATGTCATGTTTGCGTTTGCACAGAATCCCCTCTCTCTCACTCAGGGCTCTCCAATCAGGAACACATCAGTCTCAGAAGCCCCCTTCCATGTCATCAGTGATTGGGTAAAAAATACCTGCCCATCCCACCTTCTTCTTAATGTATGGCTACCAGCCCTGCCCATCACCAAACCTGCTGAATCCTCTAGCCAGCACCTCTGATTGGCTTATTATTACTTCCTGCCTATTTACCTCACTATTTCACTATTGACCTTGCAGTTTATGCTACCTCCTGTTAGCTGGATAGCACATAACACATTAATACCTCTGGAGTCTCTTTTAGAGAAACTGACTGTCTCAACAATAACACATACTGGTTGCAGTGCAGGAATATTGATATTTTCTATAGTACATGAATGTTGTGGGCATGTGTGTGCGTGTGTAAGGTTAGCATGGTAAGGACTGCATTTTATAGTGTTTATTCTGCATCTGAAAGAGGCAATCTATGATAGCCATACCCTTGGATCTAATACATTTGGGTACAACATCAGCTTGGGTGTCTGTAGACTGTACAGTGATAACACCTACATAAATACAGGATATGGCACAAGTCAAGAAAAAAAGTCATCAGTGTCTGCGTGTGTGTCATCTATTTGTGCTGCTGTAATAGTAACTGAAGTTAAGCAAGAATCTCATCCTTGCAATATTGGTACTTATTTATAAATATATAGTGTTGCGCTGATCAGTGCATCACCTCATGCTGCATTCCCATTGGTTGGCTAGTAGATGTAGACTGCAGCGCTAGCACAAATTTCTCTCACTTTAGTCATCTTACATCGGGGACAGGCCGAGTGTTTGCCCAGCCTTTACTCGTAGAAACAAAGATTGTCGGACATTTGGACTGATCAGATTGCTGCTTCAATTTAATTTGCTTTCCTCCAGTCATGATGTTACCTGAGACTGTTTTCCCCTCAGCTCAATTTATTAAGTCATTTGTCACAACCCAAGCTCAACTAGCATTAATCTCAACTGTTACATGAGTGATGGAACTTGTATAAAGAAGTGATCAAATCACAAAAAAATAGAGCCATAATATGTAAAAACAAATAATTTTGCACTTTGACTCAAGACTTGAATAAGGACGTTTATCTTGATATTGGCATCAGTATGTCTAGGAAAGTAGGTTCAATTACTACATACGGTCTTCATCTGTTTCTGATGTTCATTCAGTCTCTAGTCCAGGGTTCTTGGCGTTTAATTGTTCCCTACAGCTGCCACATGTGATGTAATACTGTTGTCATTCACCACTCCAGTCTTCCGCTTAGTAATGAATCCTGTCTTTCTGCTGTGCTGGTCTAGATCTTAAAATGTTAAATGGTTTGTATTAGGTGTTGAATCCTTGTTACTTGAAGACTCTTTAGATGTCGAGATAGGGCCAGTCATGCAAGTCCCTCTTAGATCCTGAGTGGCTAAACTTGTTCCAGCATAACTACAAAATATTGAAATCTATCATTCAGGAGCCAGTGAGCAAGAAAACTCAGGGCTAAAACGTCCATCTGATGCCAAAGACTATACAAAAAATATACAACAAAATGTGTCTATCTGCTATGGTATGGCTGATGTTTAACAGTTTGGTCATGTGATGAAAGAAAGATTTGCAATGGATTGAGTTTTTATATCACTGTGTCAGCTATCTACTTGACTCTTGTCTTTAGGTTTTGTGGCTTGACTTACAGACATCTGAGCTAGCACAGCCACAGTCAGCTCAGTCTCTGTTCAAGCAAAAGTTTTGGACGATGTGTTCATCAGCTTCCCTTTCATACCTTACAGTTGCTATTTTACTGTTGGAACAGAATGACTAGTGGATCAGTAGGAACAACAATACTGGCCAATTTACATGACGAGTGTGAATAAGAAAACTATGATGGATTTTGCTAGACATCAGACGGACATAATTTATATATTGCTTGGTGTATACCCATCAATGTAACCATTCTCCACTACTTGGCAGTGAGTACAAATGTCCTTCTCCCAAGGCACCCACACAACACATGGGATAACTGTACCTATGGGGTATCCTCCCAGTTGGACTTGCCTGGAACATTTCCACAGGGAAGCTTCAAAAAGACGTCCTGATTGCATGCCCAAACATCTCAATTGGCTCTTTTGCCTATGACAGAACACTTCTTAACTCCTATCAGATATCTGACCTCCTGACCTTATCTCAGATCATCAGTGCCCTGTATGAAGGGGCACATTCAGGGAAATACCTACTGATTGGGTTCCCCAAGGCAAACTAGGGACAATTCAGAAGCCTTTGTTGTTCCGCTTTAATAGGGATACCTGAAATAAGGTAATAGTGGCATTACTTGCTGGGAAATATGACAGATGAGTCTCTGGTGGCTGAGCCCAGAGCCATGGTGTCTAGTCAGTAGTCACCATGCGTGTTCATCTTCTGCAGGTGAGCCTTTCCTTCTGAGGTGAATGGTTTTGCTACATTGCCATGCGGTCAATAGGCCAGTGTATATGTTAAACACATGCTCCACTGATTAAGCTTGCATTGCTGTCACATTGCTGGACAGTTTCAAAACAAATGAATTACAATTAAAACATCTTTTTCATTGCCTTTTTTTTCAATGCCACTCTACTTTGGAGTTGCATGTGCACAATAGTAGTAATCAGTAGAGGTGTGGTATACTATCCTATTTTTTACTCAACAACCCAATTGTTTTCTGATTGTCTGCCTCTGCTGGTGAGAGCCTTATGAGGCACTATGTTGGGTTGTCCGTTTGTTCATCCCATTGTGAATGCAATATCACTAGAACACCATGAGGTCATTTCTTCACGTTTGACACAGGCATCCATTTTGACTCCAGGATGAACTGATTAGAATTTAGAGGTCAAAGGTCAAGTCGAGTTTTGCAGTCACTCAAAATTCATATAATGAAGATGACAAAATTATGCAAAAATATTTTATAGGATACAGTGGTCAATTATGACATTTTATAAGTTCACTGTGACATCATAATGTTCTAAAAAAATGTTCTGGTCATTAATCAACCCCATAGGTCAAGAACAGCAACTTGACTAGTATGTGGACACAAACAACTGTATGTGGTAATTCTAGTTTGTTTTCTGTTCTATTTTTTTGTCTTTAGCCCCAACCAATGCTGAGTCAAGTGACATCACTTGAGCAAGTTTATGATATTTTCCCTCTAGAGGGAGCAGAACAAAACTCTTCACATATTTGAAAGTGCTCTCCTAAACCTGTAAACAGGTTCTGATGTAATATGTTGATGCTGCTCAGGCTTGTTGGCTAAGTCATATGAAGGTGACTGGACTGGTTTGAAATGGTGAATGAATGAAATATATGGTTTGTGCTGACCTGATGATCAGGCTGTCTGTAGTTCTCTCTTTTGTGTACAAAAAAAGACAAAGAAAACGGTCTAATATTGATTTCTCTTTTGATAACCATCCTTCACTCATGCTTCAAATGCAATACGTGTTTAATGAAGCTAATTTATTTGTGTAGCATCTAATGAAGAGTGCAGCAGCAATCTGCACCAGACAGGTATGCTCACACCTCGGAGACAGACCTTGCTGCTGAGTCTCGTTTCCCCCCAAAATTAGAGGTTAATTCACTCGGAAAATTAAAAGAGACAGGAGAGGCATAATTCCAACCTCCAATGGAGTTTGCTTCACACTTAATGCTCACTGAAATGGTTTCAATCATCAAGCCAGTGTATTTACAGGTTGAAATAGTTGGTTAATCAAACACTAAGCTTTTTAGATAAAGAGGTTTTATAGCTTTAAGGAGGACCTCCAATTCCAGTGCTGCATGTGATGCAAGGCTTTGGAGCATCTTGTAGAGCTTATGGAAGAAGGTTTATTTTTGACTCAAGGAGTAGTTTCTATTTGATGTTTGTGCATAGTGCATATTTATTTATTTAGTTTCATGCATCTCACCCTGCCCAACCAACCACCCACCTTTACCCTCTTCACCTTTAAGACCTGGAAAATGATGTTGTATTTCAAAAAGTTGTGATTGCTTTTTAATACCACTGCCTACAGCCTACATTTAGCAGCTGTATTGCCCTTTTACTTGAAATTGAGTTTCTTCCATTATGTGATTTTTAATCCAGGCGTCCAGGGGCTACAAAAATCGATTCCCTTAGCTCTTGAACTTTAATTGTTGTTTAGCGAGAGGCCATATGGTAACGGCTTAGTTTGTTATTACTTGTCAATATCTCCATACTTCTAGTGAGTCTTTGTCTAACAGCAACAGTGGAGAGATATAGGGTTATAAATCCTCATGATCTGCAGAGTTTTGGGATCTCTGGGTGTTGGAACGAAAATAAAGTGATGTAGTATCTCTGTGATCATACCTAGAAACCATCTAATGCTTGGGTGAATACTGTTGAAAAGAAACACACTATATATAACTTTAAAGTACTTGTATTGTACTTGAGTATTTCCATTTTCTGCTACTTTATACTGCCAGTCCACTACTTTCAGAGGCAAATACTTCACTTTACTTGACTTATATTTATTTTAGAACTTTAGTTACAAGTAACCATGAATATTACATGCTGCATCAGAGCCAAAGCAGAGCATTTCTGAATGTATTTATTTTATTGGCAATTTGATTAAAACAAAAATAAATCACCACTGGATACGATTATCAGGAAAAGCTAAATATTATATAATCTGATAATCAGTTATTATTATCATAATTGGTCAACCCATAGTATACAGTTTATACATGCTGTACATTTATATATGTAAAATGTACTTATGATCATACTTACGTATGATACTTGTGTACAGTGCATGTATGACTTCACTTTTACTAAAGTAATAATTTAAAAATGTGTGCTTTTACTCAAGTTTGACCTTTGAATACTTTATTCAACGTTCACTATTTCTTCATTGTTTCAATTAAATATTTTGTTTGGTATGACACATGGCTTAAAACACATACAAAAGAAGACACTTGTCACATATGCAAATCAGAGCAGGAAAACCAATTCTAAATACTGTTTCAAAATTGGAAAAATGCTGCACCGTTTTTCATCCAGAATATTTAAAAAATATGAATATGAGGTTTCTATCAAGTGGAAATGTTAGTTCCCTATCCATGTCCTTCCTTTGTGAACGCTGTAATGACTGATGAGCCAATCACAGGTACACATGTCGATGTAATTTCATTAGAGTGAAGGTTTGAGATGTGTCTCTGTTTGTAAGCCTTTGCATTAGTGCTTGGCATTGCTCATAATAACCAGTTAGTACAAATTGAAGATGACCAGGGGTGATCCAGCACATGATCATGAGTATGAAATGCACACAATATGTTATTTAGACAAAGTTGTTTTGTATTATAGGCAGATAAATGGCAGAGTGTGTGAAATACTGAAATCACAGAGAGGAGCAGTTTCTTTACGTCATCAAACCAGTAATTTGTGAAGAGGGTCAGACATCGTGTGTAACAGGAAATATCCACCAATGACTACGTCTTGGCCCCACCTCCCCTGTCCCAGAATCACACACACAGGTTTACCCAAACACACACACAATGTCCGAGCTGGACTGCAGCCCTGAGAGAGAGAGTGTGCGAGAACACTGTGACTCACTGTTTGCGTGACTGTTTGTGCGTGCTTTTGCGCGCACGCGCATCAGTGCAAGTCTGTGTGTAGGTGCATTTGTATCTGTTTGTGTATGTTACAGCGTGTTAATTTGACTTTGCAGTCAGATGACAGTGCCACTGTACAATATGACGCTCAAATGTGCCAAGTGCGGGGTTATCTCTTCGGCTGACGTTTCCACCACAGCTACCAGTAACGCCATGTTAGTCCCGCTAATTATTTTTCCTTAACTCTTATTACCTCTGTTCTCTCCTCTACTGTATGCCTCCCTTCTTCTTCCTCACTTGATTGGTTCTCTTTCCTTTACCCCTCTGTCATTTTTCTCTTCCCTGGTGCCCTGGCAGGGAGGATTTCACTCAGTATGAGGGGCTGCTGAAGCTTATGCTCCTGAAAACAAACTGTGTCTTAACTGTATACATGCAAATTATTATGCATATGTGCATGATGACTGGATGAGAATCTGTGTGTGTGTGTGTGTGTGTGCATGTGTGTGTGTTCGGGTGTGGGTGTGGTCTGGGTGCGTGCGTGCGTGCGTGCGTGCGTGCGTGTGTATGTGTGCCTTAAGAGATCATCAGAATTGTGAAGCTGATTATGATAAATGTTGTAAAGGCCATTATTACTCATACAGAGAGGTCTGCAGAACACTTTAAATGTCTCTGTTTGTGTGTGTCTTGCTGTGATCTATGGATCATTTGAATTATTATCAATCTGGGCCTTGATTTCTCGCATTTTTTTGCTATTCTGTTTATAGAATCTGATCATAATTATAGAAGTTCAGTTGTTGACTTATCTATCCCATTTTTTAGCAGGGAGTGTTGCTCTCTGTTACAATCCGCAAATCCCACTTTAAAATAGCCTCTCTAAATTTTAAATAGCTGTGACTGAACAATTAATACACATCATTTCACTTCATGGTCTGTAATGTGACACTGCTGACACACTTCACACACATTTATCTTTCTGGCTAATGGTTGTGACTCTTGAAGGAGTAAAATGTGTAAAAAGAAATAGGTGTAAACTAGCGCTCGGTAGAGTGCATACCTCAGCCCAACAGTCCCCTTTAATTTAATAAAGCCGTATCCAATATGATACCCGATACACCTGTATCATTTTAATTTATAACCACACATAACTGCTTAACAACAATTTAATCTTGCCCTGTCTCTCACTATCAAAGAAAGTCGATCTGTCTCTTTATCTCATTTACAGTCCCAACTTCTCAAACAAATTGCTCAGTGGCCTTAAGCATCAGACTGTGACGCTCTACCTACCCCTCTATCGCAGTTATGCATGTCTAATATGCTTGCTGACCAGTCATTCACTTATTATGACTTTTAGACTGTTACTGTCAAACGGTTGTGTTACTTTTTGGTTTGGTTTGGTTTAGGAAAAGATCATACTTTGGGATGAAAAATCTAGTTAGTTAAACATTTAGTTACGTATGTAACATTAGGAGAGTAACGTAAGTGGGATACTTAAATCACTTATGTTAATCATTTTTGTCATGTATGTACATTAATGTATGTAAAATAATTTAAAAACAATTCACTCTCTACTACACTGGACACAAACCTTAGTCTACAGGTGCAAAGTCCAGGGAGCGACCTATCCAACCAGCCGCAGATTTGAACATTTCTTGCACTTTTATACTACTGCACTAGAACACTCCAGCTATAGGGGTAACTACAGTGTTAAATTTAGAAGCTTAGGGCCACTGACAAGCTGCCGCATTTGATGTGTTGGAGTGAGAGCAGGCTGAGATTCACACCAAAAGTGAATGGGGCACTCCTCCATCCAAGTTTCATGGTCGCTTTCAACAGTTATTTTTTTCTAGATTGGAAAGGAAGATATATTTTTGATTTTATGTGTTTCCAGTCTCGTTAAGGACTTTAGACCTTTTAGCTGGTGCCATCCTCAATCTGGACGCCTGTCCAGATCCTGTTACTTTAATTCCCAATCCTGTTTCATTCCTGTGTATCTATGTCTTTTCAACCCTTATGGGTTGATCCAAATGCAATAGGCAACATTTTTTATATTTTTAAATAATGTTAGTCCTATTTCTGTCATGTTCCCATGACTTTTACTGTTTTTTACTGTGAACCTCGACATATCCGAATCCTACCATTTTTACTAATTTTTCACAATTGTAGTCTCTTCTTAAATAAAACTCAACTTATTAAAATATTCAGATGATGTTTCTTCTGGTCCCATCATGGTTCACAAGTTTTACAATCACATGCAAGCCTCTATTGTAAATACAAGATTTAATTAGTGTTGATTGATTTCTTGCTGTCTGGCCTGGCCAAATCAATATATTACCCACTACACATTCACTTTTGTTCTTTGCTTATGCTGACATGCTCCACTAGCTTGCATAACAGGGAAAGAGAGTCGGTACATATTGTGCCTAATTACCACTAAGAGGCTGACAGAGACTGAAGCTTCTATTCATGGAAAATATCACTAATATGAACATAATTAGTAAGCCTTAGTTTTAATAGCATATCCAATACCATGTGGGTGTTACCGGGTGAACAAATGGTTTGTAATCCCTTTTTGATTTAACGTCATATTTCCCTAGTTGATTGCATTGTTGAACACCACTCCCTGCACACGGAGAAGGTCCACAGTCACATTATTTGGTCATAATCAGCGAATATCGAAAACAAGGTCCAGATTGAAAATAACCTGAATTATTCTGAAGGTAGGATTAAGTCATTCAGTCCTTTAAAGGCAGTACTGATATGTTGTGCCAATTTCAAGTACTGTTAAGTTTGACAGAGTTCATATTAAAACTATCATTGAGTATGTCTTCTAGTTCAGTGTGTTACTGTGGGCAAGCTGGGACAGCCACTGAACAGGGTTCACGGAATCAAACACATCAAATTACAAATGAGATCAAGGAAAATAATGGTCAACATTAGCAAATCAATTTACTGTATTGGTAAATACCCCATTAATATACCAGAGGTGGAAAATAACCAAGTACTTTTAATTAAGTTGTGTAGTTTGTGGTTGCCCATTTGTTAAACGTTTACTTTGCTACATTTTTGAGAGTAGTTTTTAATGCATGAACCAGTTTCCCATTTAACTTTGCAGAAAACCTCATTAAATGCAGAATAGATTATTTGCCTTAGAAAAATATTGCACTTTATAGCAACCATCATTAGTTGATGGTAAGTTTAAAGTGACATGTTTATGTTAAAGTTATTACACTATTAACACAACAATACAAACATGCTTTATAAACCATTTATTAAGCATTTATAAATGATAATGACTAATAATCCAAATCTGAATAATGTTTATAGATGAATTAATTAACGTCATTAGCAACATTACAATAAAGAATTGCTTATTGAGTGATTTTTAGCAGTTAGATATACATCTATTGATCCAAACTATTAACTAAAATTAAATTAACTGTGACTTTACCATTTATTGATTATGTTTATTGTAAAGTATTACCAGAAAATGTGATGCATTGACAGTAGTCATACAAGATAGTATGAAAAAGACTGCTTTAAAAAAATACAAGCTCCATTCCTTTGAAATCCAGAGGTTAACAGTTGATCAAATGTTTTGATAAAATTCCCTTTTCTATCGTCTCAAGAGTAATATAGTCTACATATGCATAAATAATGAAAACGTTTATTTCCCTCCATTAAATTTCTATTAGTGCGTGATGTGTATGTAAATATAAACAGTCAGAAATTGTCTTTTCTGACACTTAAATGTGACACGAAAGCAGCTTAAGAACCCCATGTCCCTCTCTTTGTCCCTTTTAACGAGGCAATTCAATTAAATCCCCAATTTCGGACTCAGTGGCAGTGGCCCAAAAGGGTTGAACCAAATGTAAAGGCTACAACACAAATGCAAAAGCCACAACATGACAACAGAGACAAGCAATAGCAGATCTTGATGTGTTATTTTGGATCTCCCCCCACTCCACCACTAATTGGTTGTGTTTTCTATGCTTGACTTAAACTATTAACACACACAGTAGCTCTGGTAATGTCTCTTTTTGGTGGTTTGTAAGCTGTAGTTTTGCGGGTAAAGCCTAGACGTATCTATGGGTTCAACACACTAGGCTCGTTTGCCTCTCTCCTGGTCTTCTGCTGCTCCTTTTTGGGGTTGCTCATCCTCCGGAGCAGCTCTTCACTGTCAGAGTGTCTCTGAGTTTGTTAGGTAGAGTGGACAGATGGGCTGCCCTGCTGCTACTCTGCCACCCAGCCTGACGGCTCTACCTAACGAGCCAAGACACACAGCAGCTGAGACACCCAGACGTGGTGGTGTGTCTGAGTGGGGCAACTACAGCTCACAGTCAGCGACATCAGTTCCACCGCTGGCTGTTTCTTTTAGACAACACGGAGAACAACACAAGATAGCCACTGAACATACAGTTAGGAAATAATGACGTGTCGCTTACTGTGACAGAGATTTGTATGGCCCTGGTAGTCCACTGGACAAGAGGGAGGAAGATTAGTGGGACCAGTGCTCTTAGACTGTTCTTGGCTATCCTCCTGTGTCCACATCCCCCTGGGGGATCAGGTAGTCCTGCTGTACAACCAAAGAGAGGGAGGGAGCTCAGTGACTCACAATGAATTTAATGGTAAATCACACTATAAAAGAGACAAGAATTAGCAAGATAGCAAACTATTTCCTAACTGTATGCTCAGTAGCTGTCTGTTGTTTATGGGCTGTGCATGTGTTTTTCTTGTGATTGTTTAAAACAAACAGCCAACGGTGAGGATAGGATCTAAGTTTTTGTTAGCAAACAAAAAATACGATATGCCAATATGAAATTTAGCTGAAATAATAACAAGTTGATATTGTACACCTTTTCCTGTCAGTGGGGATTGGCATTGCCCAAGTGTGTGTCATCAGAGCAAGTGGAGATCAAATTGATACAAATTTCAGGAGCATGCGTTGTACATAGATTGGCGTGGATCGATTCTGCACAGGCCTAGCTGATCTCAAACGAACCTAATAACACGACAACATTTGCTGTGGCTTACTTCTGCTGTCACTCGCTCATTTCTGCTATTGCTGGCTTCCGTTGCGATGTTGTGGCTTTTGTATTTGGGTCAACCCTTCTCAGCCACCACTACTATTTACTCTGTTGTCTGCAATTATTACCCCTGCAGGTAGTGCACTCTCATACACAAGAGTGAAACTCACACGTTGTCCTTTAGTTGATTGGTAGGTCTATTGCATGCTTTGGTGTGTGACTGGGCCACAAATTTAAGAATGGCTTTCTTTGGTTGATTCAGGTGCTATAAAAAAAACGGAACACTTTCTGCCCATATTTTAAACATTAACATTAAGCATTATAGCAGCTCAAGAACCTGAATCAGCTTCACACTGATTGACGAAAATGACAAAGCAAAAGGAAATAGTGATTGAAAGATTGTTTGTGTTCAGAAGAGCAGCTCAGAGCAGGAAGTTGGTTAGTATGACATGACTTTTCTATACTGATACAATTAGTGCTGTGGAAATTCATCATGGGGTATTATTCTGTTGTTGTTTGCAACATATAATTTTCCACCTCTGGAATAACCAAAAAAACAAAACAAAAAAAAAACTATTGGAAAGGTTTAGAAAAACAAACTGAGTCAAAGATAATTTCTTGACACTCACACTGAGAGTAATTATCGCCCTTGTTTGTTCCTGATGTGCAAATCAAACTATTGGAATGAGTCAACAACAAAAGAAAAACAAGAAGCAAAGTGGGAGAAAAAATATGGACAGCGGGAATGAGACTTCTCCAAAATCTCTCTCTTTTTCTGTCCTTCTCTGCTCTGCCTCTTCTGTTTGTCTTTGCATTCTGTTTCAGCCTCATTACACTTGTTTTTTCCCCACTGCTCACCCTCGATCCTCCCTCTCTTTCCTGTGGCACTAGATCCTCTATGGTTTGACTGTGCCATCTTAAACATACATGCATGTAATATATGTGAATTATGAACATATATCTGCAGATAATGGATGTATGTTTTTGTTTGTGAGAGTAACATAATTTGTGGTGATGTTATGTATTGATGCATGGGTAGAGCTGCTAACACTATGCTAAAAGTGTGGGCAGTTATCAAGGGCAAGTAGGAGATTGGTTTAAGATTGTGATAAGCAATATATTCTCTGACGTATTTGATGCTCCAAAGGGAAAGAAGTCCAGTTTATCTCTTGGAGTTGTTTTGTATGGAAGCCTGCTAAAGTGGTAAAAAAAAATAATCTGATAATCGAAGCTAATGACTAATATGACATGTCTTAATTGATGCATAAATGAAAACGTTGTCTTGCCCTCTGTATCATTTTGACTAGTGCTGTCCTTGACTGCCTTTCCCCTTCCACCCTGTAGGGCATCACTGTGGAGCTCCTGTGTAGTTTTGCCCCTCCTGGCCCTCACATGGATGTCAGCTGTCCTCGCCATCACCGACCGGCGCTCTGCACTCTTCCAGATCCTCTTTGCTGTCTTTGATTCACTGGAAGGCTTCGTAATTGTCATGGTGCACTGCATCCTGCGCAGAGAGGTACCTCACATGACCACTGACTTTATAAATGTTCTTCCTGGTTTTCTTTGCGTTTAATTGAAGTTGACATGAAATTTGGTGTAGATACCAGAGATGTGGACCAAAGTGTCTTGGACTCAATGCAGCTCTGTTATAATGACTTGTAACTTAACCTAACAGAAAATAAATGACTTGAGGCTCAACTGGGACGTTCAAATTAAAGACTTGACGTGACTTGACTTGAGCCATTATTAGAACAACTTTTCTTTGTTCATTTTGTATTTGATTATTTGATTTAATGCCATGGATGGTTATTCAAATCATAGGTGGTAACATGAAATCACATTTGTGCCCCAAGAGCCCGAATCTGTACATAACTGAGACATTCTACAAACAGGCCAGACAAACAGACATGGTCGGAATTTACAAAACTGCGCTGTTTCAGTCTGGCTATCAGTATTGTAGAGTAGAGTGTGTGGTTGAGTGAGTGAGTGAGAGAGAGTGATTGCAGTGAGTGACAGCAGAGCAAAAGAAAAGCAATGAGGTTTTCAGCAGAGCAGTAAATTTAAACTTCATGCTTGTGTCATTCAGACATGCCATCCTCGCCATTTATGGTTGCTCGTAGCTTTATTTTTACCAGAAACACTGCACATCTAGCGTCTTAATTCAACACTTCAACACTTACTGCAAAGGGGAAGTTATGCCCCTGAGCTGCTTGAGGCTTTTAAAGTGAAGCATCTTTGCATCAACTCTTATTTTTTATTCAGTTCAACTTTGCTCTTCCGTCATTTAGAGACTGATTCTTAATGATTTTATTGACCATCAGACTTTTTGTTTGGCAGCACTTCTCAACTCAGATATCCCCTTAGGCGAATTGTTCATGATGGTCCATGTCAAGATTCTTTATCTCAAAATCTTCTGGATGTTTATGTATGGGTGCAGATGGCACATACATTTCTTGAGCACATTTAGGCTTTAAATGGGGTAAACTATATGGATTTTAATGACTGCATGGCTTTCAGTGTACAGTGCAGCCTTCGGGACAAACTTGTTGGCTAGACTTTTTTGCCTATATACTTGTGAGTTGTGAAAATAAATTATATATCAAGAATTCTTTGAGCAGTTGGGCACAGTTCTCCACTTGGACTGGTGTTGGTCAAAGATCAAAGGTCAAGATCACCGTGACCTCACAAAACACATTTTGGGCGACTCAACAATACATATGATAATTATGAAAATTGCATTCACATTTCGAATAAGATAAAATTATGAACTGAAAACATTGTATATCGAACAGGTCAAACTTCATTGTGACATAGTAATATTTTGAAAAAAAATTTTGACATTGCTCAGGAACAGCAACTTTGCTCGTCGGAGGAGGCATACAATACAACTACATTACGGTGGTAATTGTAGTTCTGTGGCGTAATGACAGTGTCAATCAATAGGGGCAGCTTAAAGGGCTGTGGACTTTTAGCCTCAATTAAAAAAGGCCAATCGCTCAGTATTTTGTAAACTGATGTATTTATATATCCTACCAGTATTAAGCTGGTCTTCCTCTGTTCTCCTGTGGTTTGGTACAGGTTCAGGAGGCAGTAAAGTGCCGTGTGGTGGACCGCCAGGAGGACACTAATGGAGATTCAGGCGGATCTTTCCAAAATGGTCATGCACAGCTCATGGTATGAATATGCATGTGTTTGTTATTTCCACCTTTCAGGATTGATCATTAAATATTGGCAGAGTCAGCACACCTAATACAATATTTATTGTTTTGTGTCCTCAGACTGACTTTGAGAAAGACGTGGATATGGCTTGCAGATCAGGTAAGCTCCAGATTTAGTGTGTTTGATTTTGTGTTTGCGTTTGATTTGAGGTTGGGGACTGCTGTTCAAAAGCTACAGATGTCTTTTTGTGCATCCTCTCTGTATTTTGAAGGCTTCAAATTCCTCAGTGTTGTCAGAACAGATGTGAGGCATGTTCCCCCTCAGTTCTGCACTTGTGTCTTACAATCAACATCACGACAGCCTCCCTTCACCAAGGAGCTATTTTGACAAGAAATACAGCACATTACAGCTGCATTACTCAGTTCAGCCAGGCTGATGGGAGTGAGACGAACGTGCACTGAGCAGTTATATGCAGATAAACACGGCTGTCTGACTCCTTCCTACACTGCCGCTGTATAATTAAGTCCCTCCCGACAGTGCCACATCAGATACTGGCTCTGCTCTGATATCCGCTGGGAGTGAAAAATCTGATTATCTCTTGAGACAGGATATCAAGAAAAGCATCTGGAGCAGAAAAGCTATTGAGACACAGACAAGCCCAACTGAACAAAGACAGAAAACAACAGAAAAAGATTATTGTTTTTTTTCTTTGCATATGTCAAGTAGGAGGAGGGAGCACAGAGAGCGATTGTGAGATATTTAGTTTGATGGCTTTGTCTGACATTGTTTACTAGATTAGATATGAGATGTGCATGCGGCCATAAGTCAACAATTGTTCAAACAAAATTGAGGTCAGGCCACAATGTCAAGGCAGGTCCCATGTCAGCCATATTCTCTCAGCTGATATATTTTAACAAACAGGTACTTTCTGTTGGTCCATCTTTCTGCTGTTGCCTGACTTGTCAGATCACTCAGTGCACAATGATTTGATTGATCTGGATGTTTGAAAGGTGCCTTTTTTATTACATTCATAGAGTTGACTTATCAACGCTCTTTGACAGTGTCAGTGATAATGGTGACACTGTTTTTACGCTATCTCAGGGTACAGTCACTTGAGTCAAGTGCATCTTTTCTTTTTATCTTTAAAGATGCACCATGTCATTGTGGGGAAGAAATGTCAGAGGAGAAAGATCTTTATTGACTGATTTTTTTTTTTTTCTGCCTAAACAAACTAAATAGTCAAACTCTATTTGTTTTCATGACTGAATAAGCTGAATAAACAAACTGACCTTAAAGGACAACACAGTTTATAATGTTTCACGTTGTTCATATGTGGTGGAACCTGCCACCATTCTAGCTTCAAACAGTGTTCTGGGACCTTATCTTCAGGTCAGTTACAATTGGATATAGTGGTTCATTGAGATGGCTTAGCTGGATGGTACTAAATAAACCAGATTGGAGTTTTAGTAAAAGGTTGCTTCAGCTTCTGTTCAGCCCAGTGCTTCATTATTGACTAACGGGGGCTGGCAACTGGTGTAGGGCCCTCAACCCCAGGGGCCTCAAAACCCCAAACCCTAAGCAACAGTAACAACTGAGATAATTGCTGCATTGTTCATTATTTTGAGACCTCGTCTTGTGGAGAAGAACTCTTTTTACACAGTGAATTTTACTAAATACATTTGGGTTTTATTTTTTTTTCTTGACAACAATGCAGTACATGTGATATGAATGAATAATGTGCAATGAGAGGTGGACTGGAGATCAATAGGGACCTATAACTCATTTTTGCCCCCAGGGAACCTGAGCAGATAAATCTATTGAGGGTTCAACTCCTTATCTCATACTGGTTCTCTGTTCTGGTTCTGTTGCTTCCAGGCACTGTGAAGCGCTCATCTCTCCAGGGGGAAGAAAAGGCCTCCTCTGGCACCCTCACTCTTCAGAAGGGTTCTAACTTCAACACCATGCCGGCCAGCATGGCCAAGGTTCACCTGCAGAACGTGGCTGACTACACCAGCCACACTCTGACGCTGCGTAGGGATAAAGGCGCTACGAAAGGAATCAGTACCGAGCTACCGGGTGCCAAATCCATCTACATCTGCGACGGCGAGCTCTTCAAGCAGCTGGACGGAGAGCTGCCTCGAGGGAACGGTGAGGGCAGCAGCTCTGAGGGCACTGGCAAAGGCCCAGGGTACGTCATTCTACCCACCAACAACACAGGAACCATGAAGGGTGGGAAAGAGGAGCAGACAGCCAAGTACAACATCAGCATCGAGCAGCTGCCTCAGACCAGACTCATCCACCTGGCTAACCCTGTCAGCGCAGAGCCCGTGCCTGGCTTTGGGCTGAAGACCCTGCCTGCTGACCAGATCAGTGTGTCATGCTCTGACAGAGACTCACCTGCACACAACCTGCAGAACATGCCCAGAGACTCCCAGGTGGCCAACAGCATGTGTGACGGGGGAGATTCCGGAAACTCTGGTGTGATGTCCAAGAGTGAGACCATCTCCACACTGTCTATGAGCTCATTGGAGGTAAGACTACCAGATATGCTCAGCATATTCTTGTCATAGTAATGCATTGTCAGCCTCATACTTCATACTTCAAATGAGACATGCATGTAAAGTTGTGTTTTGTACCACTAGACTGACCAGTAATTCTCAAGAACCAAACATTTATTTGAAACTGGCTGATACAGTATCATAGACAAGCCTTTAATTTGTAATTAAAAGTGTATTTGATCACATTTTAGTAGAATGCCTCCCTTTTCTAAAATCTGCATGTTTTTTAATTTGATGTTGACCTTAAACTTTAAACTCATCTGCCCATTGTTTTGACAAATTCAGAATATTAAAAAATTCCACAGCAATATGCCAATCAGAACAATAACAGAGTCATGTCTTACAGACCATTCTAATGATCTAAGTTTCTTTTGTTAACAGAAACTAGTACAACTCACTCAGAGTCAAGAGATGAAGCATTATCAACATCCACTGGTAGGGCATGCATAAGGAAGAAATTTGGGATGTGTCTATTGTTGCTCTCTCTTCTGATACACCTTTTCCCGGTTTAGTGATGATGTGAAATGGGACGTACATGAGTGACTTCAAATAAAATTCACAGACTGGCTGCCTTGCCGTTGGGAAGTGGGATTGGGGTCAACATGAAAAAACCTGTGTTAACCTGCTAATTTTGGTAGAAAAATGGCAATAGTTGCATCCCCAAGCAGTGGAAACCATTGTTCAGCACAGATTGTCTGGTAATATCAACCATGTTTGATATTTACAATTAAAATTTGGATTATTACATCAGTTCCTTCTGAGCTGGACCACAACATCCACTGAATGAGGCCTCCTTGAGCCGCCGTCAATAAAAATCATATTTTTATACTGTTTATACATATACTGTTATGTATTAAAGGTCCTCTAGTACCTCATAGGGTATAGGCATTTGGGGGCTCTTTAATGTGAAACATCTACAACAAGTGAATCACAACTGCTTTTAATAACAGCAGCTAAAAAACATGAAATTGGAAGTAACTATAAATTCTAAATATGTATTATAAATATAAATTAGTGAATAAAAACAGTGTTTCTGTTTCAGAGAAACTCAGGGCTGCAGGGTGGAAGGTATGACATGACGCTTGCTTTACTAACTGAATTACTGCTGTGGAAATAGACATGTTACTGGGTTTACCATGAGATCCTTGTGTTTGAGGCATTCTTCTCATAATATCTCCTCATTTTTATCCATATCTCAACGTGAATGGTTGCATATATCATGACAGCTTATGTTTTGCTAATCACATGTGATTATTCATGAACCACAGCCATTCATGTAGTAAACAAAATCCAGCTCTCTAGGTAAATAGTTACAAGTGCTATTGTATAGCCTTTTTTTCTTGAATCATCCCTTGGGCATGTACTGGCTATGTTTGAGCAACACAGCATCAGTGCATAGATATGAAATGACTAATAAGGATAATCAACTAGGGAGCCACACATTAATAAGCTGGATGTCAATTCATGAAAATAAATAAAGGATCATTAATTAGGTCTCCCCAGAGTGGCACTGTGCTGATTTTCACGCACACTTAGTTTACTCGACTCTGATGCTAAAAATAAGGCATCACAAAAACTATGCCCATATTTCCTGGCCCCATGTAAAAGACAGCATCTTTACAAAGGTTTGTTTTCACTGAGCCTCTAGTGCAGACAGCAGTGGCAGGCTGAGACGACACAGTGATCAGCACACAGCGGCCTGGACATCTGTCTGCTGGTGTCTTTTCACTTCAGGGCAAAACACACTTCCATAATGGCGTGCAAGGCGGCAGCTGCCACAGCAACCGAGCAGCCTGAAGGTCAGGTTTTCCTTCACCACTCCGTGATGGAGGACTCAAAGGTCATTCGGTCACAATCTGTTAACTACAAACTTGTGCCAACAGGGTCAGAATGACCAGCAGCAAACCTTGTTTTCTCCCTCATGACTCACTGCTCTCCTCCGGCACCCAGAAAGACTCTCTGTTGACTGGCTAATGTGGAGCTACACAATGAAACACTTAACCAACACTTGAGCATTTGTCTGCTCATAAGGCACACAATATCAAGACACATTTTTAATCTCCCTGTCTCATCTCCCCCCAGAGACGAAAATCACGCTATGCAGAGCTTGACTTTGAGGTAATTTTAGTCTCTTTGATTCCTACAGAGCTTTGTAGACTTTGACCAAAAAGCTGATATGTCTCTTAGTTAGCTATTCAGACCTCTAGATGTTTGCATATATTTATCAGATTTATTCAAAGTTTGGGTGTGACTGTGGTGTAGAGATTAGAGACTTTAAATGTGAAGGGGTAAAGTAGGATTGATGGTAGCCTGTGCTGTTTACCTCATACGTAACGTGCAATGTTCCTGTGTAGAAGATTATGCACACCCGGAAACGCCACCAGGACATGTTTCAGGACCTGAACAGGAAGATTCACAGTGCAGACAAGGATAGAGAATCTCCACCTGTTGACGCCAAAGCTGCCAAAAGATGGAGTGTGTCCTCTGCCAGCAGCGACAAGACCAACATGAGTGTAAAGAGTTTAACTTTATTATGTTCTGCCCCCCCTCCCCTCCCCTATATCTAATGTTGTCCTCCTTTTCTCGTATCATTAGTACAATTCACCACATATGCTGAGAATTGCCTTTTTAATTATTATTGCAGCCATTCTAAAAATAGTATTTTTTTAATCTGCTTAGTGCCAGAGGAAATTAGCTGTGAGGGCATTATTGTGGGTGGGCATACAAATACAACTGCAGACCTAGTCAAGTACTCTCCAAATGTGACAAATATGTAAAGGTTCTCTCAAATTATACAACTTGTTAGAACTTGGTACAAGACAGGGCCTTGTTAAAAACAGACACAATAAAAGGCTCTTTTTGTCGAGCAGGCAATCCAGGCTCTAAGCTAAAGTTCTGCTGCCTGACGCGGGCCATATTGTTTAAGTCGGGATATTTATTCATGATTCATTGAGAAATTCTTCTTTTGTCTTTGTCTCTGTCTGTCTGCAAGTTATGCATCAAAGCATGTTGTATGTCAGGAGTAGATATGCATTACCTGGTGATGAGAGCAATAGAGACATTAGGTCAGTAATTGATTAAATCAAGCAAAGATACTGGTCCTGTCACATTGCAATTTGTAGTTTAGCACAATAGAATTTTGAAGTGGGTAAACCACCACAAACTCCCCATCTGAAATGTTCTTTAAGGGGCAATTTGTATGATATAGCCAGAATGTTAGTCTGGCACATTTCGTCATGTAATGCCGCTTTGTACCTCAAGAGTTGATAGTCTGTAGTTTCAGCTGTGAAAGCGACAAGCTTGCTACTGAGTACTGTATGTAAACAAACTAATCTCACAAATATCTTTATTTATCTATATTCCTGACTAAACAGAAAAATACATTTGTAATTGAATTTTTGAATTTGAATTGAGGTTTCTTTCTTTTACTGCTTAAATTGGCAAGTTACTCTATTACTAACCTGGTCGCAACAGGCTAGCAGATCTTGACTTTTCTTTTGTGGAGATTTAGCCGTAATAATTCCAGGGTTCACCTCCCCATGTGCAATACAAGTTCACGCCAACACTAAACTGCAGAAGAACCCTCGCTGCATCCTGGGTTTAGCCCCGCCCACTTGGTTTAAAGAAATTGAAACTACTCCTCCCCATGATCTGAGGTTAGGGTGACCAGATCCCAATAAGCCGAATGTGGGACAAAAAGGTATGTTTGTGTGGGACAATGCGGGACATGTCATCAATGTATGGATGTAGTCTAAACTTTGTATATATTATCTATCTAACTTTAAAAAATACATTTTTCTATTGTGCCTGGTAGCTCATAACATCTATGCTTTACTTTCTGGTTGATTTAGTAGCACATAATAGACTATACAGTTTACAGGTAAGACTTCTATTTACCATGTGAAGGATTTTACAATGACTATATTTTACGCAGCCCTGTTTGTATTTTCTCTAACATATATGAACAAATGGTATGCTGGTGCCTTCCAAACACCATACCTGTAGTTATTTAGTCTTTTTCTGAACATAATCATGTACTGAAGTAGAACCATATACTTAACCAAAGGGATTGTAGTAGCAAGATTGGGATTGCGAATGGGAGTGCTGCACAGTGTGGTAAATGCTGGTTATTTTAACTGCTGTTACCTCATCTGTCTGGCGGTCATCTTTGGGTTTCAGGAGGGATGTGTTCATAGATTGGCTCGTGTCTTTTTGATCCACATGTTTCTAGTGAAGCGCACAGGTATTGTGTCGCTCCAGATCATATTCCCTGTGAAATTGAGAAATAACTCCGGAAAAGATCGCAAAAAACTCGGTGAGAATCGTCTTCCACCAGCTTCACCCAGTTGTAATTTTCAATTTTCAATTTCAATTTTCCTCATTGCGGGGATGGGACAGCGGAGACAGTGACAAGTTAGCTTGACTGACTATGCAGTTTGATTAACAGCTGCTGACACAGACTGGGGATAACAGCCATCCCTCCTTTCTTCACAGCCATGGGATAAATTACGAATTTATGGAAGGAAGCATCTGTCCTGCAGTGGTTTTGACTTTGAAAAGCAGAGCCAATTAAATTGCGGGACATCATCTCAATATGTGGGATGCGGGACAAGCACTTAAAATGCTACATCTGGTCACCCTATCTGAGGTCGATGTGCTTGCACGCTCCCTTCAGCTAATAGGGCCACTTTGCTCAACAGCTAACTGAGCTACTGGCTGACGGTAGTTAGATGCTACAGCTGAAGAGTATAGTGAACCAAAGTTAGTGGTTATGCTGCCCCTATAGTTGTGGAGCTACCTTTGAAATCTGGCCATTTCCTACAAATTGCTACATGAATTATATTCTCAGCGCTCCTACACATAGGACTGCATTTCTCTATATAGGGTTGTTTTATGGCCATTAGTTTAGCATAGTTTAACTTACGAGGGTATAGCTGTTTATACCCTATTGCCAGTGCTACAGAGATGAAACCAGCCAAGTCAATCAGAGAATGAAAGGGTCTTTATTTTTTAACACAGTTGCTCTTATGTATGATTAAATGTATAGTTTGTAACTATTTTTTTGTTAGATTTGCTGAAATTGTCATTATGATCAGACAGTAGAATCCGATGCTGGCAGCTCCCCTCCCTCACACAGTGCGTAAGTGTGTCAGATCAAACTCAAACTGTAAACAATGGCAGAAAAGCAGCTGAGCAGAAAAATGCCCCACCATTGCCCGCGTCAGAGAGAAGAAATAACAAGATTGAAGAAGAAAAGCAGTGTAAAAACAAAGAATTGGACCGAGCCAGAGAGAAAACTAGGATAAATATCGGAGCATCATTTCAGAGGTGGAGGGAGCTGCAGGATTTGTAAGGACTCAAGAGCGACGCAGAGTTAGCAGCTTTTCTGCTGGACAAGTAAGGACCCCTGCTTGATATGTTTCATTCTATGTTTTAACCACAAGGCTATATTGGCAGCGGTTACAGTTACACTCGCAATAGTGCATATGGCCTTACAGGAGTGGTGCCAGGGGGGGAAAGGTTACGACGATTCCAAGGGCCCGGCACTGACAAGGGGCCCTTTGAGACACGGGCAACCTGTACAAGGGCCCAACTAGATTTTTTTTCACGGGGCCCTAAATCCCTGGCGGCGCCCCTGTGGCCTTACGATGTTGCAGTCGAGCTACGTTGCATGTTGCTAAATCTAGCTTGTTAGCTTGTATGCTAACTCCGGTGTTCAACTTTGTCTTTATGGCTACTGGTTAGCAAAAGTGTCTTTCAAGTGACAGGGCAGTTATAACGTTAGTTTGTGTTCAGGACGCTCTGAAGTGGTTGAATTATTTTAGAGAAATAACGTTACTCATGTTTCAGAAAGGCAGCATGGTGAAAATGTTGCACCAGGTAATGATTACCTGGTAACTTCGTCTACAGCGATGTGAGGAATATTGTTTGTTACTCAGGATATCTACAGTGACTCGGCATGAGGCACTCATCATTGTAATTTAGTTGTATTGATCAGAAATAGAACAATCAGGGCCAAGGGTGTAGGTTTGGTTTGTAAAGTGGTGGGGACATAAATTTGCCATGTGGTCAGTGGATCCAATTTTTTTACAATATAGTAAGATCTGTGGCTAGAAAATTGTGAATGAATAATGCATCGTAAATAAATAAATGTTCTTCATTAAAATACAGAAAGAATAAGTGTGTGAACTTCTATGTTAATGAATGGGTTAAATTCCCATAGAGGAAGGTAGACTTTTATTTTCAAAGGCCATTTATTTCATGGATCCAGGATACTATGCATCCTGATAACGTCACCTAGGCCTTTGGGATTAAAATAGCCCCACATCATGACATACCCTTCACCATACCCAGAGATTGGCATGGTGTTATTTCAGTTATTCCATTAGCTGGTTTGATTTCCATTGAGAAATCATTAGGCTAACTAGCAAGCTAACTAGCAATTTGACAAGCTGGAATAACACCATGCCAACCTCTATAGGTATGGTGAAGGGTATGTCATGATATGTGGCTATTTCAATTACAAAGGCCTAGGCGACTTTATCTTGGATACATGAAATAAATGACCTTTAAAAATATAAATCTGACTTCCTCTATGGGAATTTAACCCATTCATTCACAAAGAAAATGTGTGGCCTAAAAGGTTGGATTTGTCCTCATTTGTTTAATTAAAACATTAATATCAATTTCCAAAACGTGATTTTTTAAATTCCTCTTTTAGTCAACTTGAGCATGGGGTTAACTTACTTATTCTTGCCACTGTAGTTGAAATCCTTACCTCATCATCTCTTTCTCCTCTCTCCTGTCCTACGCTAAGGTGCTCAATCTCAGGTGGTTCAACAACTCTGTCTGATGCAGCCTGTAGTATGGACAGCCACTATGTAATCATTGCCAAATTAGCCTATAACATTACAACTCACAGTTGAAGTCCTTACCTGGTCACCTTTTTCTCCCTCTCTCTCATTATGTTTCGCTCTCTCATCACGATCTGATGTCTGTAGTATGAAAAGCACTTAATATCACAATACAGGCCTACGCAATTTGTAGGTTACATTTTTAGTCTTCATCTTTGTGAATTTGAAAGATATTATTGATGGAAGATGAATCTACAGTGTAATAAGACAAATTACAGCGCTGTGTTGGCTAGCTTACCTGTTCAGTGCTACTACTTTGCTCTCTTCCTGTCTGATCTGTAGTGCTGCTACTTTCCCTCTTTCTCTTCTTGCCCGACGTCTGTGTACAGCAAAACAAACTAAAATCATCTGGAATTCATAGCTTAATGCAATGCAAATTTCGAAAATAACAAGCTCACATTTTCTCTATCACTGCCAACTGTCTAGACTGCCTACTTACATTCAAGAAATAAGACCTTATATCTTTTGTCCCAGTGTCCATGATGCTAGTAGCTAATAACAAACACATTTCAGTGTGGCATATAGCATCTCCATCTAGCCTACGTTACAGTTGTTTTTCCGCTAAAATAGATTAGTTCTAGGTCGAGAAAATCCTTAGATCTTTGCAGGAAACATTGGAAACATTCATATATTCCTCTCCTCTCCTGAACGACGGTCACAGTAGAGCTGTCGCCACTCTCCAACTCATGCGTTCCGTTCCGTATTTCCTTTCAAATTACTGCGCTTTGACAAACAAACAAACATCCACGACACATAGGCGGGACCAAAGAGGAAAAGCACCAATCACTGACAGAAGCGCTGTTTCCCCTGCGAGGAGATAGGCTATCAAAATACTCTTTGGGAGACTATTTGTGAAGCGCTGGGGAAAGGCTATAGCCTAGGGTACAGTAGGCTATTTTATGTAAACGCGATTTGTGAAAAAGTGGTGGGGACAATTCTGCATCATTCCAAAAGTGGTATGGACATGTCCATACCGTCCATACCATAAATTATGCCCATGATCAGGGCTTATGTTGTTGTTGTTAATTTGAATGCACCATCTTGGTTATCTGGCGTCCTCTGTTACCATGGTTACAAGCCTGCTCGTGCACAGCAGGCTCCTCTGTGGGAGGGGCTTTGAAGGGCTGCAGCAGCAGAGAGGAAGAAGGAGGGACCTGGGAGCTATATCATTCAAATGTTCTGACTAAGTCCACTTTTTTTCTCAAAACTCCAGACTGCAGCTTTAAGACGTGTGTGCCCATCTCAGACTTAAAAATCAAGTGTCAGTCATTTAACGACATCTCTCCAGAAATTAACAGGGCAGCATCTTCCCACTTTTGACTGGACAGCTAGTAATGTGTGAGATTCAAGACATTATGATCTATGTACATTTAGGATATTTTCCTCCTAGGTAAGGCTATGAGCTAGCTAAATAATTAATCATGTAGTTCTTTGTTCCCCATTAAATATTGGGAATCAAGGTTGTGACTGGATTGGTTGGGAACTAGTCTCTAAACAAAGTCACCAACAGCAGGTACAAAAAGAGAATCCATGTTGGCTTTGTAGCTGCAGTCATTCCATGGCAACAGATGGTTTCCATTTCCTTCTGCTCCCAAAACCCTTGATCTCCATTTGTTTCACAGCTTTGGAGTCTGTTCTTCTCTGGCACAAGTCCAGCTTCACAGATCAAGGATACAGCTATTTGACAATGACTGTTTCAAGGCCGGATCAGATATTTTTGATAGCGCTACAAAATCAAACAGCAGTAGCTACTTTACAGAAAAAAAAAAAAATCAACAAGTACTAATCATGTATGTACAATATGCCTCAGCCACACTCATAATTGCATCTTGATCCTTATTTCTATGTTATCCAGCTTTGTGTAAATACTTACTCTGGATTGAAGCAGCAAGTTTACATCCCTTTAAATGGGTTCGTCAAAAGAAGTTTTAAAGGAAAAGTTTGAAAATTTCAGAAATGTGTTTATTTGCTTCCAAGAGTCAGAGGACAACTTTTATGTCTGCTTTTTACGTTTGGAACTAGAACCCTAGCTTAGCTTAAGACTGGAATGGGGGAAGTCAGTCACTGTGATGTAGTTCCCCAATAAATAATTTGAACTTTTATCTTTCTGTAACGCCAAGAATTTTGTCATTTTTACATTTCTTGTGACTTTTATGTTTTTGTCTACTTTAGAAAAGGCCAGGAAAGCTGTTTCCCCCTGTTTCCAGTCTGTGTGCTAATCTTAGTTAATTACCATTTGCTCCAGCTCTGTACGTAACATTCTAGTATGTAGGGTTTAGGGGAGTCTACAGAAAGAAATATATTCATAATTATGTCTTCATTCGTGTATAATCACCTGAAACTAAGAATTGTTGTAGTTTTGTTACGTTAGAACAGTGGTTCTGAAATTTCGATTTTAATTTAACTCAGGGGCCCAGAACAACTTCTCATGTCTTTAGTAATTATCATGAAAGACTGCAGTACAAGTTAACAAAAAAAACAAACTTATCAGAGACAGGCAATTTAAGGACCAACTGTGCAAGAACATGGTTTGCTGATAACAATTTGATTAGAATGTTTTAATAGAATCTTTGAATCTGCCCATGTAGAAATAGAGTATTGTTATTATTTTAGCATCTAATAATGATAAAAGCTGCAGTAAAAGAACAAGACAGTAATACAGATATAGGCCTATGTATTTCACTAAAGGAAAATAGGAAAATAAAATGACACCGAAATTCTCGTTTTTAATTTTACAAATATTTCAGTTTAAACATTTGTTACCTGCCAGTGTAGCTGATAGCCTTAAGAGATTAACTCCCCAAATAAAAAGCTGTGCGCTAGATAATACAAGAGATATTATGTATCTACGATTTAGGAGCTGATGGTAACTTGTAGTGTTACGTTAACAACACACATCATTCTCTCACTGTCTGTAGCAGTTAACGTCTGACAGGAGAAAGAGCCACGTTCATGTGTGGACAGGATTGCTCAAAATGGTCTCCAGCTGCACTGTGTATTCAACGGCACTAAGTATTGATGAATAGAAAGTTTATTTCAAAATAGTGTCCAGACTCTGAGAAGAGGGAGCGGGTATGCACTGGCTCTAGAGAGGAAAGCGACGGGTGAGAGGTACTCAGTTGGCTCTGTTTTTTCAACCTCAGTGCTTGATACCACTAAAAACCCACACACATGACTTTAAAGCACAGACACGACCGTGGCAGTGATATAACTGTGAGACATTTAACTTGGCAAGAAACTGAAAAAGCTTATTATTTGAAATGTCAACTATTCCTTTAAGAAATGACATAAATAAGGAAGTGTGAGGTAAAGTAAGTTCACCAAAAGGACTCACAATATAAATTCTGATTATATGACTGTCTGAGAAATCAAGATTTTTTCCCCCTGTCCTCTTCCCAGCAGGACAAGCAGCAGACCCCGAGTAAGAGGGCATGGGAGGGCATAAGGAAGACCCACTCCCCTCCGTCCTGGGTGAAGAAGGACCTGGAGACAGTGGCAGCCTCCCCTCTGGAGTTACAGACCGTGGAGTGGGAGAAAACCAGCGCCACCATTCCTCTGGTGGGCCAGGAGATCATGGACCTGCAGACGGAGGTGTGACCCACATTGCAACCTCACACCGACAACTCCCTTCTTTTCCAATGCCCTCAGACAAACAAGCTGACACACCACACACACTGCCCTGCTCTGTACTTCTACTCAAAGCCTGGATGGAGCCCCATGTGAGAACTTGAGGGGGAAAGAGGGCGAGGAGGAGAGAGAAGGATTAAAATATCAGAAAATCAATTAAATCAATTAAAGAGAGAACAGGAACATGATGTCTCTTTCTATGTTGTTTCATTTGGTGTTTGGACGGGGTTTTTGTCATGAAAATACTTGTCATCTTCTTGTATATGGTCTCAGATACCACGCTGGCTCACATAGGAGACAGATCGCCAAAGTAGCAGATTCAGCTACTGTATGTGCATAATGTAGTCATGTAATAAACTGCATAGCAAAGGTAATCATGCAATGTTTACCCCTGAATTAAATGAATACAATGTAATGATCATGATTATGTCTTTTTTTTCACTGTTAAAAGTATTGTTGCATCACTATTCTGCTCTCTCTCTCTTTCTCCTGATGAACGCTGATGTTGTACACTGCTCAAGATGCCCCTGGACCTTTTTTTTCCTTTTAACATAAATCTCAACAGGGAAAACGAACAAGGGTTCATTCTCACATGTGCCCCCTAATGCCATAACCCCTCCCCTACAATTCACCCAAATCCCGTTGACTCCACAACTTTACACCCTGTGATCCTGGTGGCTCAATGGCGACCCTGCAGTGACAAGCGAATAGGGGGCAGGGAGGTTAAAAAATCGAAGAGCCGAAACGGCATGTTGCCTTCTCATCGATGGACACCTCAGAGACGCCAGAGAGCAGGCTGGCAGGCTCTGCTCTCTGATAAGCCCACAACCTCAATGCAACAAAGGGACAGCATGGATGTCAGTGCATCCAGAAGGAGCCATGTTCAACAAACACGTGCTGTTTGGGTCAGTTTCTCGATGTACAAGCAGGCTTGATACAGCAAATGCAAAATGTGATGGTGTTTCAAAGATGCTAAGGAAAAAGGTACTTGTGTGTATGTATGTGTGTGATGAGTGATGGAAGATGAGTAAATGACTAGATCTATAAATATATGCGATGATGAATAAAGGTGATGATATATAAGGCAGAGTTGATCAGAGGGATGGTGGTTGCACACAGTGAAAGCACAAGGCTCATTTGGAGTCCTGATGTACAGCATTGTAATTATTTCAACAGAGTTCTACAGAATGGATTTTAGCCTATAAATATCTTTCTTACTGTGCTTGGGGATAGTTGTTATCATTATTATTAATATGAACATGATTATTCTGATACTGATCCTCCCATTCCCTCCCCCTTACCTTTCAAGGTACTGGACTATACGAGTGTTCTGTATCGCAACGTAACAGTGTGTGTTTTGATATCACCGCCAGTCACTCCTTCAGATCTGTATTTGTCGAAACCCTGACCTCAGACCTCTGACCCCCTGATCTGCACCCACCCTGCCACACACATCCCTCCCGACCCCCCTTCACTCCCCTTTTTATTTTACTGGGGTCACCTCTTTGTTAATGTACAGTTTTCAGAGCACAAAATGAATGTGTCTTATTTCTAATAAAAGCATATAAGTATATAATAAACAGCATTACTCCTTTTGTTTTCTCACATTTAATTACATGTGATGTGTTTCATCATGACACATGCACATGATGATCTGGAAAAAGGGACAGATCCAGGTATTTTTTTCTCAGTTACTTTAGCATTGTTGGATTGGATCGTTTTCAACATATTTGTCTCAGGGAGTAATGCACGGGTGTTGATGAAAGAAATCCGGTGTATTGAGATGGGTGGTAAAGGTTAATATGTTTTGTTTGATATTAGACTAAGTTTAATTGAACTAAAGGGGACTGTTGGCCCCATTTTAGTTATTTAAGACACTTGTTATTTCTTCCTTCAAAAATCACAGTATTGCTGTAAACAAATAGTTTGGCATTCTAGGAACAATGCTACTCTCTTGTCTGTGTGCCAAGTATAGCTCCAGCATGTGATTAACTTAGGTTAGCATGAAGACTGAAGCCAAGTGAGGCAGGGGGAACAGATATGGCTCCAAGCAATGTTCCAAAAATGTCTATACCAACACCTTTAAAGTTGACTAATTAACACATTTTTCTTGAGCAGTATGTCAGATGGACCAAGGGCGTCTCCTCACAGAAAGAGCTACTAGGCTACTAGTTTATTTTACCCAGGAAGGATGGTCAGCCTCCCTGTTTTCTCAAGACAAGGAACACAATTAGTCCCACACAAATTACATTGAACTATTTATAGTAATGGGACCCCTGGTCTCCATTACACAGTTTACCAACAAAATTACAATAAGTCCTGGCGTTTGGAAGAAGAGCATGCTGGAATTATTTCTCTCCTGTCACAGTTGTTAGATCGTTCTTAGGTACGTCTAAAACCTAAGAAGGCACAGAGCAAATCTGAGACACACCAGCCAGGTGTATGTCTCATAAGCAACTTCATTAATAGTCCCCCCTGCTACAACATACATTACAAAGGTCCCGAGCTGGAATAGCTGGACCTATCTCTAAATCTCCCATTCCCAGACAGTTTCCCAGAAAGGGCTTATTTCTAAAGTGTCTGACTGTTTATGTGGGAACTATCAAATAAACACAACTGTTCTTCTCGGTAGCTGTAACAATTCACTGTTAGGGACTTCAAGTATAAATTCAAGTATTACCAAACCATATAACCTTAATATATGAATAAGAACACTCTTATGAGCTTATCCACAACATGGTATGAACATTTCTCAATACAGTGTCAAGAAAAATGCCTAGGATGTGGGTGTTCCTGCAGTGGACACCACGGTGCCTCTCTGGTGCATGTCTTTGACCCACACATGGCCGCTGCATTGCAGATCTGGTATGTCACATGCTGTGTGACGCCTGTTATAGTTTCACTGGTGTATTTGTCTGTAGCATTGCTCTTTTCTTTTCAAGTCATCCATGTCAGGACATGATGGGTTGAGATGGGTGGGAAGGACAGGAACTGTGTGGATTTTCCTCCCCATGAGTAGTTCTGTGGGACTGTGTCCATTGGCCAGGGGAGCAGAGTGGTAGACCATCAGGGCTAGATAGGAATAGCTGGATTTCTTAAGAAGCTTTTTGATTGTCCTTACGGCCCTCTCTGCCTCCCCATTGCTTTGTGGAAAGTGAGGACTGGAGTTTATGTGGCTTAAGCTCCAATCCTGTGTGAACTTCATGAACGGTTCAGATGCAAACTGCGGACCGTCCATGCGCACCACTTCTGGTATGCCGTGACAAGCAAAAATAGACTCAAAGTGCTCGATCACAGCCTCTAACCTTATGTTTTTTTAGTTTGGCCACTTCACTTCACTGGAGGAGAACAGTGCCCATCCCATATGATGAGGAATCTGCAAAGACAAGTGTGTCAGCGTTGGGATCATACAGAGCTAAACCTGGAGAAGTAGCCAGGTCCTCCTTCATGCCATCGATGGCTAGCTGTCGTTGCAGCCCACAGACCCACATGTTAAATTTCTGTGTCACCTCTCTGAGTGGGTGAGTTTTCTCAGCTAGGTGAGGCATGAATTTCCCAAGGCGGTTTGTCATCCCCAGAAAGCATCTGACTTCACTGACATTTCTGGGCTCGTTCATAGTTTTGACAGCGCTCACCTTGTTGGGGTCTGTGCTGACCCCTGCTACACCGATGATCTGCCCAAGGAACTTTATTGTGCTGTTTAAAACTCACACTTGTCATTCAATTCAAGTGTTTTCCGCAGCCTCTTGTCGTGCTCGGCTTGATTGGATCCCAGGATGAGCACGTCATCCATGTGGCACATAACACCATCTAGACCCTCGAGGATCTGCTGGATGCCTTTCTGGTAAAGTTATGCCACTGATGAAATGGCAAAACATAGATGGGTATAGCAGTATTGATACTATAAATGATGCCAGCAGAGAAGATTCTTTGGAGAACGGAATCTGCCAAAATCCTGAGTTGGCACACAGCTTTGAAAAGACTTTGGACCCGGTGAGTTGCCCTATTGTGTTCTCCATCAAGGGAAGTCTCTCTCCCTCCACTCACTTGTTCAGCTCAGTGAGGTCTGTGCAAATCCTCACAGTGACTCGTGCACGTTTGGGCACGACCACCATGGGCGCACACCATACTGTGGGCTGCTCCACTTTTGAAATAACACCTGCGGCTGACCTTAGGTAGGAGGGGGAGTGACACTCGCCAGGACGTTGAGACCACAAAAGGCTTTGCATCATTCTTTAGTATGAGTGTACTCACACTCCATCTTTCTTCGTCCAGAGAAAAGCTTTGGGAATTCTTGTTTTATAGCTTCTTTTGTGTCCAGGCTGATGTCGTCCAGCCTGGCGATCAGCTGCAGCACTGTGGTAGCTGCCTGGCTTAGCAGTGGTGTCCTCAGCCCATCCACAACATCTACAGTCTCTTTTTTTAATCTGTTTCTTTTGTTGAGAGTGGCTGTGAACCTGCCTACTACATTTGGTATTTCTCCTTGCCCTTTGAGAACTAATGTGGCTTTAAATAGCTTGTTTTGCTGGCCCTTGTCGTACAGTGTATAGGATGCGGCTGTCACATCTGTACCAGTGTCAATTGTGTACACTGTCTTATGATCATCCATTTTTACCTCCGTCATCCAGGGATGGTCAGTTGACACTGAGCCCAGGAAGGCGACTGGATAGTCATCTTCAGTATCCAACTTACATCACAAGGGGGTAGTGCCTTACAATCCTGCATGAGTTGTGTGCCTGATGCACGTTTCCGTCAGCTCGCACTGCTATATATATATATATATATATATATATATATATATATATATAATATATATATATAATATATATATATATATATATATATATATATATAGCCATAAAACTGAAAATATTATTTTAAATTCTTAAAAATGTTCAATTAAAGTCAAACTCTAAACCCTCTACCCACACACAGGACACAAACTCCCATCACCCACATGCAAGTAATATTAATTATCAATTAACCAACACGACTTAAATTCTATAGATTGTTTTGTTTTTTTGTTTTATTATTGTCTTTTTATATGAGCATTTTTTAATACATGAACACACAAACAACAAACCCGGGCGCCAACCTCTCAAAACTGTTAAAATGGAAAAGAAATAAATACTTAGATGAAACAAAAATAAATGACAGAGTCAAATAGAGTCTGACCTTGGTGGCTTCATGTACTCAGTCCATTCTGACCAGATCTGGTAAAAATGTTCTTTTTGCACTCTGAGGGAAAATGTCAACTTTTCCATGATGAAAATCACGTGTATAATGTCCATCCATTCCTCAACGGTAGGTGGATCTACTTTCAACCATTTCCTCATGATGGATTTCTTGCATGCTATCAATAGCATACCAAGTAGCATTTAGTTATGGAAATTCCAATTGCTGAACAATATATGAACCAAATACAGAGTTTCACATTTGAAGGGGATGTTACTCCAAATATGTTATTTGTATGTTTATGAATCTCTTCCCAGTATGTTCTAATAACCTGGCAGCTCCAGAATAAATTAAAGTGATTCACTGCGTTAGTCCCGCAGTTTCTCCAGCAAGCATCGCCACCACCTTGATGACATTTATAGATGGGTGTAACAAAAAAACTCACAATATTTTTCCAGGAAAACTGTAGCTGCCATATTTTCTCCAAGCTCTCAGCAGAGATCCTTGCATTTCCCTCTTTCTCCCACCTCTTCGATATGTATTCCGTGCTTTCTTGTTGGATTCCAAAAAACAATCTTGATATGATTTTATTGCATGTTCCGAGCATGTTTTGAGTAATGATATGAATACCTGCAGAAACTCACCTTTTGGTTCACCTTTTTCTAAAACCTTTTTAGGATTTGGTTTAAGAAACCCCTTATTGCAAGTATCTTTAAAAGTCATTTTTCTCCAACCCATATTTATTTTACAGAGCTTCAAAGCTCTGGAATGCTCCCTTGTGAAGAATTTAATAATAGGCAGTCAAACCTTTTGAGGTCCATTCCTTAAATCTGTCGTCATTTGTATCTAGTGAAATATCAAGAGAACCATAAGCAACAGCCCCTCAGTAGTTTAGATGCATTCCCTATCCTGTAAACGTTAACTATTTCCTGCAAGGATTTCAGAAGAGTGTCCAGCAGGGGATCATCTGAAACCATCAGTTCACCTTGCGAGTTATCTTCTAACAGAGATGTGATTGGTATTCCTTTTAGCCGCATGCCTTCTATTTCCTTCCATCCCGCAGTGTATGTTGGTGAATATAGACAAACTACTGGTCTAAGATTAGTTACCTAATAATATTCTTGTAGGCAAGGAAGGCCCATTCCACCCTTTTCTTAATTGCAGTGTTTTGTATTTAATCCTGGCCTTTTTTCCTTGCCATATGTATCTTAATAATAACCTGTCCCAGTCTTTTAACTGGCAGACACTGAAAAAGGTGAAGCATTCGTTGAAGAACTTTAAACCTATAGAGTCAATCCTAGAGCTTAAACTCAAAAAGGGGATAACATTACATCTTTGTTTGTCTGTTTTTATCATTGAATTTAAAGGTATATAATTTAAATTGAACATTTTTGAATAGTCCTGGCAATGTGACTCCAAGATGTTTTATAAAATCTGCATCCCAGCTTCATTTACACAGATTCCTAATCTCAGTTGGGTGGCAGGGAATTGTTTTTGTCAGTCTTTATACCAAATCACCAGACTTCCTAAAGGGTTTCCGGCAGAAAACAAGTCATAAACACCCAAATGGGTGTTTGGACTCAGACCACGGCCAAGAAGCTTGTCGAAGCATGCAGTGCTTGATCCTCCTACATCCTGCTTCTAGTCCTTAGCCAGCATTATCCACCACAAGCTAATGATCATACCAGACCAAGAAACAATATAGCAGCAAAACCAAAATAACATAACACGTGATTTCCCACACATGTAATAACTATTACGTTGCAGGGATTTACTACGTTTGTGGGGACGTGAAATCTTTATTGTAATAACTTCCCACAAATGTAATGATACAATGAATAATGGTCATTGTGGTTGTTGTTTGTTTGTTTGCCTATACACCTGCTAATACTACTGACCGTGGGTGCAAAATCCAGCTGCTGACTCTCCGCTCTGCTATCACACAACGGATTCCCCCCCCCCCCCCCCCCCCCCCTTTGATTTTGAGGCTTTTGATTTCTCACTCTGTTTCAGCCATAAAACGCACAATATATACGGACTACGGTTTCACTCACACAATTACATAGTCTCCAGGCTGGACACACACAACCCATCACACATTCCAAACAAAAGATCAGCCATTCCAATTATGCTTATTAAAATAAACATGACAGTCACACCTCATCAGAATCCATTTCTGAGATATCAGAGGTGCACTCTTGAGGTTTCCTAATAATTAGCAACAGTGAAGAGTCCAAATGAAGACTTGCTAGTACTAGAACGGCCAATAAGTAGTTTTTATATAAATTACACAAAAGACAAAGAAAATAGTACATGTTTTACCTATTTCGGCCACAAGCGGTCATATTGACCGCACATCATTTTGCGGGGTTTCATTGTTATATTTGTGCTTCTTTGTGAATTTAGTTCTAAGTTAATTACTAGATAGTTGTATTATATAGCCTGGTTGGCACCATGGGCAAACAAAAACTGGAGTTGCCCCTCCGTGAAACAGCGAGCAGAGCTATTCAACACTAAGGTGCTGAAGTGATGCGAGTGTAACTGTGTACCAGGGAAAGCCGAGGAAGAATGTCTGCATCCTGAGCACCGTGCACACAGCTGTGGGCACCTTTAGTGGGGCGAAGGAAAAACCAGAGTCTGCGATGTACTATAACAACACCAAGTAGGGCGTGGACATCCCGGACCAGATGCGAGAATACTCTGTCAAAGGCGATACAGTGTGAAGGATTTCACTGTAAAATAACAGTAAAATACTGGCAGCAGGGATGCCAGTATTTGACTGTTACTGTGCAATGCAACCACTGTTATTTATTTTAACAGTATATTGCCATATTTTAGATTACAGTGCATGACAGTAGGAGAACTGTGGGTTATAGTAATTTTACAGTATTTGCCAGTGTGATATAAAATCTGCTATTTTTGCGTTCATATAAATCCTCATCAATTTAACAACAAAGTATGGAGGGCTTCTCAAGTACCCAGCCCTAGGCTATCACATTCATCCCGACAGCCAGTCAACATCCAAAAGTCCTACAATAAACACACAGCTTGATCAGAAACACATTCAGCAACAACATGCATTCATCACTGTTCATCTGTCTGTGCTCAACTGAAGAAAAGTAGCAGGATAAACTAGCGGAGGACACGGAGGAGGAGAGGAGCAAAGAGTGGACAGTACAACGAACACTCACTCTGACACTGTTTTCCAAGAACCAACAGTACAGAGCTCTCACTTTAAACTTACTCAACGGATAACTTATTTCACTTAATACCTTATTTGACTTAATAACTTCTACCAAACTGTCTGAGCTGTGTCTGCCTCAGTTTCTATCATCAACATAGGGTCTCTATGCATGTCAGCTCAATGAAAAGACATAATCATAACTGAATTGATTAAATTTTGTTGTATCATTCTAAACCTCTGACCTTGAATAAAAATCAGATGCAGACCTTTAAGTAATAAGTTTGAGAACCCTGGTATAGAATACAAGAGAATATACATTCCATAACATTGCTGTAGTTTATTACAAAGTGCTCATTTGTACAGCAGACTTTGTAAGATTAGTAACATTGAGAACATTTGTATTACAAAAATGACAAGATATTGCATTTCCATATTTGAAACTGTCTCCAATACAATCATTAGTGACAGGCTTTACTGAACTCATGAGCATAACCTCAGATGCTGAATTAAAATAGCATCAAGAACAGTGTAACACTGATTTGAAATACCATCAAGAACAGTGTTACAGAACAGTCTAGCTTGAAAACAAGTCTTTTGCATGTGAACAATAACAGTGGACGTGGAGAAAGAAAAGAGGGGGAGAAAGAAAGAGCGAACAGTGAGTACTTGACAGCAGCGTTTGGCTGGTCTCCTCAGTCACCAATGACAAGTGCCTGTAAAAAAATAAATAAATAAAATTAGCAACACAACGTCTCTGGTAAAATCTAAAAATATGAAAGACTAATGGAGGGAGAGAAAGAAACATAAAAATGAGGGGAGAGAAATGGGCCACAGCAATAAACTGTTCAAGGGAGAGAGAAAATGGTTAAAGACAGGATGAAAAGTGCAAAGAAGAGAAAAGCCCTAACCCTAATTTTACAATAAAAAAAAACTTTATGAAGGTCAGCAACACCTACAGCTAATTGAGCTCAAGCTAGCTACAGAGCTTGCTTCACTTAGCCCTATTTAGCAACCTGAACTAATGAAACAGACCTAATGAAACATCAGAAATGTCAACAGTTCAATAATCATGCAGACAAATAATGTAATAATTAAATAATTTCCCAGTCTGAGATCAATAAAGTAATTCTATTCTAAAACAACACCGGACACTACTAATTTCGGGAGATAGGCATAACTTTGCTTTACCTGCTCTGTTGAACTCCACATGGACTGCTCTGGCTGTGCTCTCCAAAGTCAAGTTCAGGAATAGCCAGTTAGGTTACATATTGTCACTCAAAAATGAGTAGTTTGAGGAGTTTGATCAGTAAAGAGGTGCTATCATCAAAATAGAAACATAAGCCCGCAATCATCAGTAAGATGCTGATGGATAATGACTGGACTTGAGACTTGATGTTAGCACATGTCTCCACTGATTCTAACCCTAACCCCATTTTACAATTATTTTAAAATACAGTAAGATACTGTTGCAATCCACTATAAATTTACAGCAACTCATTACAAATACTGTTTTATGCTGTTAAATTACAGTTATCTACTCAAGGTAGGCAGCAGCGGAAGCAACCACTGCAGCAGCAGCAGATACGAACATGGAGGCAGTGCCGGTCCGAAAGAGCTGCAAACACAACAAAATGTTGGACACTTGAAATGCCACAAGCCCATGTGTGGCAATTGTGCGAGGAGACCGGAAGCAGGCTACGGAGACTGTGACCAGTGATCACAACGGCTCTTTTTTTGTTTTAGATCAGCTCGTTTCCAGCTTTTTCAATTATTATTTTTTTTATTATATATTATTAAAGGTCCCATATTATGAAAAACTGACTTTTTCTGGGATTTGGGGTGTTATTGTGGGTCTATGGTGCTGCCACACGCCGAGAAACTTTGAAAAAAGTCTATCCATGCTTTTTTGAGTGAGATACAGGTTTCTAAAGGGGTCTTGCCTGCAGTTTCCAGATACACGAGTCAAATTTGCTGCGGCTGTCGACGTCGACGGCCGCACATTTGCATATGGCTACCCCACTGCCCCTCCCTTCACCGCACGGTGTCTCCACCCACCAGGTACAGCTCCGGTCTCGGAGATCCGCCATTATTCTACTGAAATCACCATGGCCAAAGTCAAGGAAAAAGTGCTCTGTTGTTGGCTGCAAGGACCAGCACAACACACTCCATCGTCTCACACTGTGAGACTCACAGCTGCAGAGGACAAGAGAGCGGCATGGATTGAATTTATTTTTATGATTTATTTTTGAAGTTGGCAAAAAACTGTTGGTGTGTGCGAGCCACTTTGACACTGACTGTTTCACCAACTTGGGCCAGTACAACGCAGGAGTCGTCGGCAGACTTTTACTCAAAGGAATACATGCAGACCAAGGACATGTAAGTACACAAATAATGTGCTGTGTGTTTCTGTAGATTAGGCTGAACTCATGCCTGATGTACTGTGTGTTTTGCCATTGAGAACAAGCTAAGGTTAGCGGCTAACCGCTAACGTTAGCTTCCCTGACCACACAAGTTAACGCTAGTGCTAAAGCAGAATCATTGTGTGTAGTACGTTTCTGATCCTGCACACTATGTAATGCGTGTCCCAGGGAAATGTCTGCATGTACAAGTATTTAGCTGTGTTTATTTAGCAATTTTACACGAACTAACCAAGCAGTGTCACATAGTACCAGCTAACGCTAACCGTGAGCTTTCAAGCTAATGCTAACCGCGAGCCCCTAGTTCGCATCAACACGGTCTCCACATGCAAACCCAGAGGCGCGGTCAGTCAAGCAGTACACACACACACCCTCCACCGGGTCTAAGCTTTCAGGATTTTGTGAAATAATGCATTTGAAAATGTTTTCTAAGCTGGAATATGTTGGCATAGGCCGGGGCAATACGAGGGTACTGTTGACTGCTACATAGAGTTTAGATTCTCTGCCCGGGCCGGGTCGGGCTGGGCCCTTGACCAAGCATTTGTGCTTTTTTGTTTTAAATAACTCAGCATAATGAGTATATTTCCAGCTAGGAAACACGCATCTCTCTCCTCCCTCCATTTTTGTGTTGCTGCGTGGTGTACACGTGAGTTATCCTCATGGCTAAAACGTGACTTGAGACGTACGTGACAAGAAGAAAGCAAAAATATATATTTTTACGAATGAAAATGACAATAATTGTAACGCACAGTGACTTGAATAAATAACTTTAATGTGATTACTGGTTTGGAAATATTAACGCTAGATTACTCGTTACTGAAATAAAATGGTCGGATTAGAGTAATGTAAGGCGTTGCAGCCTTTAGTGCACGAGTGAATTATACTGTAACAGTGCTGTCATGTGTTATCCTATCCATATCTGGGAATGCTGTGCAGGTAAATTAAACTGATTACTTGTTGAGAACATTTGCCCATTTCTTGCAATTGTTTTCATGTTTGTCTTTTTACTGTTCAAGACTCTGACTGGCTGCACTGCATCACAATAAGAATGCTGATAGAGGGCAAGCCACCACATCATCAGGAGATCCTCTTTTCAAACTGAGCTTTCCAAAGTCCTGGAAGGGAGAGTGCAGAGCCAAACCAGTGAAGACAGACACGACATTCTGTAAGTTTTACAATCTTTTATTTGAACCTCTCAAATTAAAATAAACATGGACACACAGACATCACACAAAAGGTTGAACACAAACACTTAAAATCTGAATTCTTTTAAGATGGTTTTCAAAATAAATGATGAGAATGTATAAATGAGAAGTAATTAGGAGAAATAAGACACACTTTACAACACTGCAGCACAAGGTGTTTTGGTTCTACTGCAGTTTTCCTGTAAACATGCATTTGTTTATTGCACTGCAGACTGCGGTGATGCACTGTTGGACCTGATCTTCCAGAAGGTTTTCCAGGACCCTGCCCCATATGTGAACGAGGTGCTGAAACTCATAATCCCTGAAGACCTGTCGGACCACACAGATGGGCAGCACAACTCTCACTCTCCTCCCCAGAGAGCACCAGCACCACCTTACAAAGCTTATGTAGGCTATATTGGCTGAACACAATTCAATATAAAGTCAGCACTGAATGTTTACACCCATGGCAACGAGATACTTTCTTTGTTATCATTTTCATATTGATATTGAAGTTAATATATAAAGTCAAACTGTTTCACTTCAGATATGTATTTTCTTCTTATTTCATTCATGTCAACACATGTTTACAAATGTTTCTTACAATTAAAACATCTTTCCTAACTGTTCTGTGTTTTCATTGTTTGATATGTAATTTTCATGGTAATAAGTAAAAGATAATAAACTATAAACAATGTAAGATAGAAGAAGCAGTTATGTACTTTTAATCATAACACTTTTACAATAAATGAATAGTATTTATGTGACTAAAAGCTTACTGCACTATTCCCCTCAGACGTAAAGATTCATAGTCTGCCCGATAAATGTTCAGTGCATTCTGCAGTGCAGATACATTCAGGCAGACAGGTTACAGGCCAGGGTGGTCCACCATGCATGATGGTGGCTCAGGAAACTGCTGTAGTCTTCGTATAACCTAGAAATAATGAAAGGTAAGTGAGTGACAATAGATTAGAGAAAAGAGAGAGAGCAGAATGACAACGTTGTTTGCCCAGTGTTCACACTTCATTGTGGTATTTCCATACAGCAGATATTCTCAGGTTCTGTAGGCATTTGTTTACAATAGCCACAGGAACACCTGTTTTTATGCCTTTTTTTATTATTCATGGGAAACTATGATCACTAATCATGTCACATTGTTTCTTTGATAATATATATAAAGTTTAGAAACCGTTTTAAATGGTTAAAAAACAATTCTGCTGGTAGAAAGGTGATTGGAAGCAACTGTGGCTTACTGAAAACTACAGTTGAAAATTGCTGGCAGTAGCTAATTACAGGTCGTCACTGCAAATAAGAGCAGGTTCTCAATCAACTTACCTGGCTACATAAAGGTAAATAATAATATGATAACATAATAACATAAAAGTAATGTCGAGGTAACAAACTTAACTACTGACCACTGAGAAACACCAATGTTCATTCTTGGCTGCTTACTTTCTTTTGGAGCCTCTTGTTCTGGGTCGGACCGCAGTCTGTTGTCCGGCAGCCATTATTCCCAGAAACTCCGCCGTTGCCATGGTCACATGATGCCATCCTCACGTCTTCCGCAGGCAGGAGGAGGTGGGCGGTACCGTGGGCGGCGCGCAGTAGCTCATTAGCATTTAAAGGGAAAGGCACTGAAACAGGCCACCTGGAGCAGGGCTGTGAAACTGGTGTTTCAAGAACCCTGCTGTGCTCAATCCTTCAGCTTTTTTCGACCAAAGCATGTTACTAACATTCCATTTAGACATCAGGGAACCATGTCAAGAAGCAGAAATGACCATAATATGGGACCTTTAAAGCGCCTGTACGGAGCTTTTAACTGGATATGCAAAAGTCTCTGGTTTCTTCTGATGTGTCTCTGACAGAAGAGAGAAAAAGTATTCGAACCGAAGACCAACGAATCGCCAAGAGGGACTCCGATCGAGCCAGGGCTAAATCACGGATAAACATTGGCGATTCCTTAGAGAGATGGAGAGAGTTGCAGGGCTTGAAGGGATTCAAGTCGGATCCAGAATTTGCCCGATTCCTCCTAGACAGGTATGTAAATTTTATTTCATTATGAAATGTAATGCGGGACGTAGTTTACGGCAATACATGAATTTATGTTGTTACAACAAAGCTAGCTAACGTTACCACTAGATTAGCTCTAGATACTACACTCGTAAAAACAACAACAAACGCACCGGCCAGACAAACGTCTTCACGACAGTGGGCGCTTGGGCTCATGGAAAATGCAGTCTTCATTCCGGCAAAACACCACCGCTTTCGTTCACCGGGGCCGCCAAAATCAACACTTCAGGAAAAGTCTGTACAGGGGCTTTAAGTGTTAAAAAATAAAATGTTTCATAAGCAAATAAGTTACTTTTAATTGTTAATTTTATTGTTCTGAGTTTTCTCTCTTAAAATTTTGTATAAATATGTGCAATAATCCTGGTTTACTATGTGCGATGATATGAACATTGTTAAATGTATCATTAAACTTGCTTAAATGTACATTTTGATGGTATTTCGTTTTTTGAAAAAATATCATGACACAATGAATGCATTCATCACTCAATTGGGTGTTTACATGAGAGATTATAGAGTTTAAATCCAGCAGTCCAACTGACCACTTCCTAGTAGTGTTGGAATTCCGGCCCTTCTGAAGTCCCGCTGACACTTTGGTCCAATCAGAAACATATAATTTGACCGGATCTAACTCTAGGGTTGTGGAAAGCGCACTGTTATACCTTAACCAAGATATCGTTCATTAAGATTAATTGGATCAGATCTGACTGGAATGAACCCGCCACAGTGGCTGGTAAACTGATTCAATTCACCCGCTAGCACACAAATTCACCTGCATTTAGCGGTTGCCGGGTGCTAACACTATACATTGATTAATGACGATGACGATGACGATGGGTCCCTTCCCAGAATAGACCCCATCAACTTATATCTAGCCCTCATGTTGTGTTCGTTTCATGTTAAACAATTTTGTGTTACCGGTCAAAAATGACCGTTCCATTTAAACTCATCATAAAAACTGTAATAATACATATATTATCACTACTTGTTGTGTTAGATCTTTTTATCAACTTCAGTTCTTGTGAACATTACAAGTTTTGAACATCTATTTGTTATTTATGGCCTGTATACCTCACTGATCTGAGCTGTACATCTTGAATTCGAGTTCTAAAAAGCATCATTTCTGGATTATTTTGACTATAAAAAAATAATCAGATGAAACATAGTATATTGTTTATCACAGACTACTTAGGGTCAAAGTTACCAAGGACATTTGTTTTGAAACCATTTAATTTCTTTATACAGTCACATAAGGTAACACTAGTTGTGTTCCCAGTCAAAAGTGACCGGAATATTTTATTTGTGTACAAAGGAAATTATCCCAGAACAATTTCACAATATTACAAGATCGATGTCTTAATACATTAAAGAACAACTAACAAGAACAATAACATTACAATATTCATCACTCTATCAAATGTGTTTTTGCCTGATAACAGAAAACAAGTGAAAACTGTTAAAAATCAGTCTTCTAAACTTGGAGTGGGTTGACTCAAACTTCTCATGCACGTTTTAGAAAATACTTGTATTGTATGGAAGGTGCTAGCATGGCTTTCCCCAACTCTTCCAGGAATAGCCTCTCCACCGTCCGCAGATTTCCCAGTATAAACTTGCATGTTCCAGGCATAACTTGTCCTGGCATCACATGTTGCCCATATCTTTATGCCATATTTAGATGGCTTGCTTGGCATGTACTGTTTGAAAGGGCAGCGTCCCCTAAAAGCGACTAGACGTTCATCCACTGTGACGTTTGGACTTTAATTGTAGATGAGTGGCAGGCGCTCTACCCACTTGTCCCAAACCTCTCTGATCGCTGCCAGTTTGTCTTGTTGACGACGGCCTGGTCTTGTATCAAGGTTATCAAAGCGAATCACTCGTGACAGCATGTGAAATTTCTGGAGTGACATGGTGGCCCGAAAAATTGTCCGACCAGACTCTGCATCCCATAAACTGCTGGTAGATTCATTTCTGGATCTGTACACACACATGTCATCCTGATGACATTTTCAGCTGAAAGCCTACCTTGATTCTCAGGTGGGGATGAAGACCAGGATAAATTCCCATTCTTTGACCTGAATGTGATAGCAGCCTCAGCATGGCCATCCTCTTCATCACTGGATTCCTCCCCATCAGTTAATTCTTGGTCTGGATTATATTCTGTGTCGTCTTCATCTTCTGACACTTCCTCCTCTAATCCATCTTGACTGTCAGTTTCCTGGCCTCTCTCCTCCTCACCAGTGTGGTGATCACATATGTAATCAATAGCCTCACTTATGGTATATCGACGTGCCATGGTGCTGCCACACAATGAACTGTGAGCAAGGCCTCAAAAAAGCATTTATAGGCTACCAAAGCTGCGAGAAAAGTTCAATATTATTGAAACAATGTTGCAACTTTCTGAGAACAGGTTTTGTTCTCGCAGGAGAGAGACTCTACTGGGCTAAGGTTCCCGTGGTGGTTGCATGGGAACCAAGGTGTGTGTGTGTGTGTGTGTGTGTGTGTGTGTGTATGTGTGTGTGTGTATGTGTGTGTGTGCGTGTGTGTGTGTGTGTGTGTGTGTGTGTGTGTGTGCGTGTGTGTGTGGGTGGGTGGGTGTGTGTGTGCATGTGTGTGTGTGTCCATATTACAAATGAGGATGTACCTGAGATCAGTTTTTTACACTAATTGTAGTCTCCCCCATTTATTTCTAATGACTGATCATTTTTGACTGGGAACACCAAGAGTGTACAAAAGTTGAATAAAATACACAAAATTGTATGCAAATAAATACTGTTTATTTTGTGTGTTGAAATCCTCTTTGTGGACAACGTCATGGACTCTTAGGTCAGTCTGATCAAATTAAGTACATTTTTCAGAGATAAAACTTTTAAATCGGTCAGATTTGACCGGAACACAACATAAGGCAGGGTGACCATACGTCCTCTTTTACCCGGACATGTCCTCTTTTGGGGGGCTGTCCGGCCTGTCCGGGGGGAGTTTATAAAATCCTTAAAATGTCCGGGGTTTTGAGTTTGTGTAGCGTGCACTTTATCTTCGCAGCACAGACCATTGTATTTACCATACACGTTAAATGGTTCACTTGGAAACACACTCTGAGAGGCGGAGTTCCACGCCGAACCCCGGAACGTGTATTCATTCATTAGACTCATTCATGCTCTGCCCCTCCGCTCAGTTCTAAGCAAAGCCACTGACGCGACGCACGCATGCACTGTCTGCCGGTGAACGAAAGAAAAGGGAGAAATGCCGAAACGCAAATGCACTTTTACAGACGAAATGCGGAAAAAGTACCCGTGTTTTCGCCAGGGTCGTGAAAAATGGGAAGCAGAGTGTACTGTCTGATAGATAGAATTACTTTAATGATCCCAGACTGGGAAATTATTTTGTTACAGCAGTAGTGGGTCCGCAAATAAAGCACTTTGTACATAACATAAATAGAAGGCAATATATACATAGTGTATATATTAGGGCTGTCAAAGTTAACGCGTTAATAACGCGTTAACGCAACGTCCTCTTAACGCCGTTAATTTTTTTAACGCGCGATTAACGCTCAGTATATTTAAAAAAAAAAAAAAAAAAAAAAAAAAAGCAAAACGCGCATTGTATGATTACGGCCGTCGGCGACACCCGTAGTCTTGATACAGAGGGTGGCAGAAGAAGAGGAAAGGGAATCAGAAGAAGAAGAAGCAGGGTTGGCGGTTCGTTAAAAACACGGCAGACTGAAAAGCAGCACTCGCTGCAAACTCCTCATCTCTGCTGTCACTCACGGTGGCGGACATTTGTTTCTCCATCGCCCTGATCATTTTGCGGGACACTCTCTCGTGTTGTGGCCGTTTGCTGATAACTCATCCCCGCATGTTTATCTCAGGCTCCTCGCTAGCCTTCTTCCTCCCTCCAGCAGGCAGAGAAACGTCTAGCAGCTGCTTCTCCCGAGTTTTCCTCTAAATATATCACGACAGAAAGTTTGAATTTCAAGTCGTACTTTTTATTGTTTTGCTGCACCGGAGCCATGGCGATCATCAGTGTGATACTGACTGACAGAAAGCAGCACACTGTGTGAAAAAGGCGAAGAAGAAAAACGTGCAGTGTCAGTGGACACCACTTGCAAGCCAAACAGATGGCAGATGCAGAGAGCCCGTCGCCCCCCCTCGCCAAAAGCAGACAACCCTGGATTTATTTTCCTGCATGATTTGAAGTGTTGAATAAACGCTGAAAGCGCAAGCATATTTGACCTTTCTTATGTTGTTAAAAGTATTAAGAACATGAAAATGAAAATGAAAATGAAAAACAAAAATACATTAAGGTACATTTAGAACAGAAAAAAATGTGCCAAAAAAATTGCGATTAATTTGCGATTAATCGCGAGTTAACTATGGACAAAATGCGATTAATCGCGATTAAAACAATTGATCGTTTGACAGCCCTAGTATATATACAATGCACAGTGTGCAATAAACAATAAACAATAATAATATATACAACAAAACAAAATATGCAAAGTATACTATAAACAGTAATAATGTATACAACAAAACAGTAGAGAGTCCAGAGTTTGTATGACCAAAGTATGTGTCCGAGTTTTTATGACCAAAGGCTCTAACGACCTAGATAAATGAATATATTGTTTATAAACGCAACTTTGTGTGAGTATTTTTCAGTATCTCCAAGAGGCCTGGTTAAGTGTCTTTTTGGGCATTCAGAATATGCGTTTAGTTAGAAGCACGTAAAAAACACTCGACCTGACCCGAAAAACCCTCAAAATTTTGCTGCGTAGCAGTGTCCTCTTTTTGGGGATTCAGAATATGGTCACCCTAACATAAGGGCTAGATAATGGGACGGATCCAGGGATTTATTCTCACTTCAACATTGTAAGCCAAGCTAAATTAGTTAGATTAGAGCACACTCATTACACTGAGATATTACTTATAATCTTGCTCAGAAAAAGCAAGTATTCCCTAGCATTTGCTAAATAAAAAATATTTTTTAAACATTTTATTTTTGTGTAGCATTACATAACAATTGAAAACAGACATTCTGACCAAACTAGTCACAATTATACACTTATATTATACTGTTATCATAGTCATTGTTATATCATTAGAAAGCCACGATTGAAACTATTTGCAATAAATCTAAAGCTGTACGGCAGCACCAGTCAATAACTAATCAGAGCTCTAAATTAGTTATTATGTAACTGTCCTCGTCTCTAATGTGTACGGTTTACATATAACGTAGAGATGATGAATTAAGTGGATGTACCATTGTAAATGATCCTCTGTGCTTTTATTATGGATCTGACATTGCTCTGCTGTACAAGGGAGTTATTGAGAAGCAAATACATAACTTAGATGTACAACATGATATTAATTCAACCTAAAAAATACTGTACAATGACTGAGTTATTTGTATGTAACTAGCTGATTAAACTAAATCTTATGTACTGTATGTAGACCCCACCATTCGGGTACACAAATCTGAGTTGATGTCAGAAGGTGAGATGGAAACACCAGCAAGTACTGGTTGCTGGCACCCCTTTATCTAACCCGTTCAATTATTGTAACTACACCTTTCTCCACCATTTCCCCCGGCAAACAACAAATTTATTGAAGTGTCGAAGAACAAAATTATTTCATCATACAGAGAGTACGTTTTCAGTCGCTGATTTCTTACATCTATAAGCATTCTAGTCTTTCATGAAAATGAAGCTTTTGTTTTCTTTGCATTGACATATTAACACAGTTTCAAACAAGACACTGGAGATATAAAGAAGTAATGTAACTCCAAACCACAGAGTCCTACATTTCACAGTTTTTGTGAACTCTATGGAGGACGGAGGTGGGAGAGCAGCACTGTGCAGGTCAAAGCAGTTCTCCCCCTGTGCAACAGCATCTCAAATCCAAATGAGCTGCACATCACGGTTGCTGTTTATAATACAGTGCCAATATAAAAGCTATTTAAAGGTTGCTTCAGAGACATCCAACGGTAACAATTACATACTCTGAAAGTATTCTCTGTCTAAATGAGAAACTCTAATGTGGTAAAGCTTTGGCGTCACTGCACTGGTACAGGCGGAATTGCATGGCTCTGCTTGCACTTTTTTAGCCATGTTTATGATTAGAAGTGTGTGTGCATAAGTGTGTCTATAATGGCTTGAGAATTGCTTCCCATCCCTCAACTGAAAACCAATCTGGACAACAAGATGGTGGGAGACTGCTAATAAAGACTTCAGCAGCCATAACTTGTTGGGCAAATAAACACCAGATTTCAATAATACATCACTGGCACAGAGCTGTATTCCTCATATGCAGCATTATACAAGTATAAATTGAGCAAATTGCTTCAATTAAGTACATTTTATCTCTGTGGAATTTACAGAGATATGATTTTGATGATAAACGTGATAAATTACTCAGTGGCAGTGGTAGTCATTCAGTTCATAGACAAAAAAATATGAAATACTAAATCTTGAAACACTATACATTGATTAATGGACCAACTGAAATCATCTATCTATCATTGCTCTATCTCACACCTGCTGCTAACTGGCATGCAGTTCAATCATCATAACTAGTTTCAGACTCATGCAGCTGTCATTTTTACACCCAGTAAATGTACCCACACCCACCTGAGCGCCCCTGGGCATGTTGGTTTTAAAATGAGGTGTGGTCAGGTGCACTGATGGTGCACTACTATCTTCAGGCAGCAGAAAGTTGCTGTGACTCAATTCAGGGTCTGCATCCTTCGGAGGCCGCATTTGAAGGCCAATCACATCACAACGCTGCACAAAGGCTGTCCCAATTAAAAGGCTCCTCCAAATGCGGCCTTCTTTTCCTTCTTTTTGGAGGATGCACTGCCACTTCTTCGTGGCCTAACATATCCCAGGATTGCACTTGCGACAATGTGCTTTAGACCCTGTGCTATAGATCAGATTAAAAGGGCCTTTGGTCTCTCTGAGGCTTGATAGCAAGCAGCTGTTGAATAATAATAATAATGTAGTTATATGGTAAATTATTTGATGTTCAAAAGAGAAAAATATAACTTAGACTTAAAAGTGTTTCAAAGGGAGACACTTGATTTTACAAGTATTAAAATGTTATGATAATGAGTTAGTAATTACTAAGCAATATAATTGAAATTTACTTGAAATTACCCCCCCCCCCCAAAAAAAAAAAGAAAAACACAATAATTACCTAAAAAGTTACTGAAAATAAATACAAAATAATGTAATATCTAAAAAAAAATGTATTAATAATATTCCACTTATTTTTCCAACAAGCAGGTATTTCTTTAATAAATTTCAGGGAAATTTCTAAATGATTTTTCTCCTTAACTTCTGCTGATCATGTCATTTTATTTTCCAACTAGTTTCTGTCTAACTTCTGCAGGGCATTAAATCAAAGAACAATTTTAAACTTCTCTAACTTGAATCTTGTTTATGAAGTTGGATTTGTTCATAATTAGTACTTTTACTTTACTTTTGTTTTTGTTATGTTTTACTATTACTAACTTAAAAAAGTACCACCTATATTAACACCTACCTACCATGAAATACACAGACCTGTAACATGCTGTTTTATTGTCTCGGAGAAACTTAAGTGTGTGTCAGTTTCATTGCTGTTTTAAGTGTGTGGTTTTGCACTCAAAAAGAAAGAACACACACACATTTTTCAGGCATTTGTACTTTACTTTAAGCATTTCAACTTGAGGCTACTTTACGCTCATACAGCACTTCATTCAAAAGTAAATACTGCTTGGTTGGGTTTTATAAAGATGATACAATGCAGCTCTTAAATGAAAGTAAATACAGATGGCTAAAGATTTCATCTCCTCGATTCCTGTCTGACTGCTGGGAACTGAAGTCAGTCTGACCTTTGGAGATTTCACAGCACTTTGTTTGGAACAGAAACGCCTGTCATGATGCCTGTGTCAAACACGCCCACAAATTCTCTTAGCACTCATGGACTCCTGACTCATGGTGTTAAAACTGTTTGAACTGGGTTGACTTCACCTGATATTTCTCACTTTGGAGGCTCATTTTTGGCCAGGGTGCCTATAGTGGTGTGGCGATGTAGCGTGAGGAAAAAGTGGCCTGTAACATCATTAGTGTCCATCCAAACACATTAACCTCATGTTGTTAATTAGACCATCAACAGACATTAGCCTCCAATTGTGCCTTGTTGTACGGAGGCCTGACAATGGCCATTAATGGACTAGCACTCTGATGACATTCCCTGACACTTCTCGCTGATCTTTTCGGCTAGTTAGCGCATAACTGTGGAAACAGGCTGTGATGGAGGAGGAAGAGTTGTCACCTTTTTCTTACAGGCTGGACACACTTGATGCCTGTGTACTGCATGTTGGCTGTGTTGCTGAGATCGCGTGCTTGTGTTCACATAGGCTGTTCCTGCCTGCCCCTATCTTTCTTACATGGATTTAGCCATTTATAATTAGCAATAAATATAAAGATGTGATTCTCCTTTACCCTGCTGAAAGAGTGAAAGAATCAGGAAGAGAAAACGAGGGAGCAAGGGAGAAAAAGTGAAAGAAAGAGAGTGAGAAGGAGATAAACTGTCCCTCACCTATTGTGTGAATTCTGTTCATGTCTGTGACATATTCCACACATGCATACTGTAGTTAAATACTGCTATGATTTGGATATGTCATTTTCAGGTCTATTTTGCAGAGACCTGAGCGCACATGTCATGGAAGAAGACTACTAACATGGATGCTGAAATGAAACGCGAGAGGTAAGGCCACACGGTAGCTCTGTGATGTGCATTGCTTACCTGGTGCCTCACTAATGCCAGATGAGATGTGCTGTTGAACAAGAATTGATATTTTCTCTGCTTTGTCTATTCTTTGAAGAAGCTGCACCTCCTTGTAATGACGTATTTATATTTACTTATGTTGACCAATTTGTTTATGACCAGCTGAAGTAACAACATATACAAGTTGAAAAATTTAACCACCAACCAAACTGCTTACACTGAACTACCAGCACAACATTTTGACAGATAAGACAGCAGTGGACAAACCTAGGCCTGCTTCTGCCATTGTTTGTTCAAGTCTCACGCACTTACCTCCACTGAAAAGGCCGTGGCGTGATCTACCCACATCCACCATCTTGAACGATCTTGTGTCCCCATCTCCCACAAGGTCACATCCACCATCTTGACTCTCTCTCCCATGGGATCATGTCCACCATCTTGGTTCTCTCTCCCTCTCCCTTTCTCTAGCTCTCTGACACACACACACACACACACACACACACACACACACACACACACACACACACACACACACACACACACACACTCTCACACGCCATATGTTTGTTTGTTTGTTGCTTGAGTTGTCTTTGCATTTTAGTTTGCTTGCTGTAGCTGTAGTTGAGAAATTGACTTTTGTTGATTAACATATTTCTTTTTTTTCATCAATTTTGATAATTAACAGTCATAAATTCTACTATATTGTACAAAACAATTTTCTGTAATTATTTGTGCATATGTTTGCATGTTCGTGATAATATCTGGTTGTGATGGTCAATGTTCATTTCCTTCACTGTTCTTTTGATTTGAACCTTTCTTTTGAGACTGTTTTCTGGTCTGGTTATTGGTCTCCGATTATAAGGTGGTGCTCCATACTATTCATTTATTAACTACTAATTTTATTTATCATTTTTATTATTGATTAATAATTTAATTTAACTTGATTTGATTTGAATACTATTCATAATTATTAATTGCTAACAACCAAACCTGCCCTACCTTTGTACCTCGACACAATAGTTCATTAATTTTCACATCCATATGGATTCAACTCACTCTTCCAAGAAATGTATTTAAATGTTTGCTTTAAAGACAGACTTCAAACTGACTTTGGGAAACTGACTTAACCATGGAAGTGTGAGGTTGTTTCTTCAGTCCAAGTCGTTGCAAACAGACACTCAATTGTCTAATACTGCAATACCTTGAAACTGTGATATTTTCAGAAATGGTTGTACTGTGAAAATCAACTTAGGTTATAGTTAACTTGTCACCTATAACCTGATGTTTGTTATCATTGGCATCAGGCAAAGAAAAGCATAAGAATGTTATGGATTTATACCTTACAGGTAGTCATTGCCTCCAATTTAACGGGATTGGATTCCTTAACCCTTCATGAAAATCAAATACAGCACATAAAGATGTTTCCAATGTAAAATGACAGTTTTGTCAGTATCAGTTAAAACACCATAGTGCTAAAATGATTTAAACAATCTAATGAATCTATGTAAAATGACTTAGTCTTACTGTGTCTCCCCGTATGAGTGTTTGCTATTATTCCGGCGTACAAGTTATTAGGAGGTGCAGTGATTTTTGTTTTTGTTTGCTTCAGACAAGCTTCATAAAAGACTACAGTGATGCTGCCCCATCATAAGGCTGAGCCTGTTGAGATGTAATACATGTTGAAAGGTCTGAAGGGCTTTTTCGGCTCTTACAATAAATTATGCTCTGTTGGATCATATTTGCATTTGAAGTAGTTGGTTTGAATATTTCACTAGGTGTGGGTGGTTACAAGTTGAATGAACTAGCAGAAATGATTTTCATTGCACTGTATATTTCTTTGGATATTTTCATCAGAAATTCCTCACACAGTGGTGGATGATAAAAGAAATGCAATCAGTTTATACAAGTGTGTTCACAAAAACACCCTTTGTGTGTCTTGGGAGGTGATAGAGGCCAAACACATCACTAGCTTTACAGTGCATCTCTTTGTTTGTCCTGCATTTTGTCAGCGTGCATCCACAGACACGAACACTTTTCATCCCCTAATATGCTAAGAGGAACATTTTTTGTCTAGCATTTTGCTACAATAGAAAAGCTTGTCAACCAAAGTCCTTGCCATTTTGTTTATGAACTATAAATGAATGATAAAAAAACCTGATGAAACTGTAAAACAAGTCGGTGGGGGGGAAAATTTTTCACAAATTTTTGTGGAGTGGGTTGGGAGATTACGGGAAGCAGGATGATGACACACAGCAAGAGACCACAGGTCAGACTCAAACCCTGGGCCTCTGCAGGGTCTGTATATGAGTTGCACGCTCTACCAACCGAGCTTCTGGGGTGCGTTAGAGAGAGACATTTTAATCAGAATAGAAAGATCATCATTGACTGATTTCATGTGCTTAAACACACTCAATAAACACACAATCTTAATTATCATGACTGAATAAACATATGGTCCATTTCAGAATAATATACGTATAGTATGTTCTCAAATTATAACTATTGATCCATGAATGTGTTCATAACTTTAGGGCTGCAGCAGGTAAAGGATTAACTATTTTTTGAGAACTGTATATATATCTAGGTGACTTGACCTATAATAATATAACCTAGCAACAACTTTAGCTTATTGATATGAAATATAAATAAAGTAAGTAATATACAGTAACCAGTAGGGCTCATGCTAACTAAACTAACTTAAGCTTTAAATAACTAGTGGGATAAACGTGTAATATTTGCCACTGAGATGTTATGGGGTAGAAGAATATGTATATAGGTTTGAAGGGTTTCTATGCTGTATATGTTTTTTGGGAGAGAAGATCCATCTCATGGTTTCACCCTGCAAGTGAATGAATGGACGTGTCTGCTGTGGAATCTAGACACATCATGGAAGAGGGGGGACTCCCAGCCGTCTGCCAGCTGAAAGGCAGTCGGATGGGAAGATTGAGGCGGTGTAACTAGAAAAATGCAACAGAGCCTCCACAGCCCTGATAACACCAGAGGTTAAAAGCTTGGGTATTTCCAATAGTTTGGCAGTGTTCATCTTCTGCAGTGAGTATCTTCTCATTTTTCAATGAACCATGTCAGAGGACATATCCTGTGGTTGTGGAAAAGATTTTACTCTGTTTCAGATGGGTCAAATTATTGGCCTGCATCTGTAACGCAGGAGTTTTATGGTATGTCTATGTGTGTATGTATTTAAAAAGTTAAAATGATGTATTTAAAAAAAAGGTGTTTAGTTAAAATTGATCAAGTTTAAAATCAGGCGAGAAAGCAATTGTTTAAAACCAAGAAACCACAATATGTCAAACAGGATCTGATATTTATTTGCTAAATAAAATCAGGTTAAAACCACAGGTGAAAATCCATAAAAAAAAAATGATAAGACGTGGGAGCTAGTAGGGGCGCTGAAAGGCTAAAAAGAAAGATCTAAAACTTAAGGGGCGATAAAAGTCCAATAAAAGAGTTCAAAGTCTTATCTGCGGGCGGAAGGCGGCAGCACACATACAACCGCCGGCGGGGTTGGCTCTGTCGCCAGGGAAGGGGCGCCAACACGTCCTCGGTGCAGTCCGTACTCTCCAGGCTAGGCCCACCGTCCCGGCCTCCTCGGTGACACGGCGTCCGCCGTCTTTGGCATCCCCGGCGCCCTCTGTGACACGGCGTCCGCCATCTTTGGCATCCCCGGCGCCCTCTGTGTCGCGGCGCCGCCGTTTTCGGCATCCCTGGCGCTCACCATTTCAGGCAGCCGCCTCTTGGCGTTCTGGTGCCGTTGGTGTTATGGCGCCGCCGTCCCCGGTGCCCGCCGTTCTGGTGCTGCCATTCGCCCTCATGCCCTGTTGTCACGCTGCCTCTGCGTTCATTTCTTCTCTCTTTCTATTCCCCTCTTCCTCCTTTAGGTCCTTTTTGAAGGCTCGCCAACCTCTCTCAGGTGTAGTGATTAGATTTAGGGGTGTCACAAGCAGGATAAGATTTTCAAAATAAAAGCACAACACAATCCCAGTCTATGCAATAAAAAACAAAATAAAAACACACACTAAAAATCAGAATGTAAAAGTTAAAAACATTGGGAGTTAAAAATACACACTAAAATTACCTTACCCCTGTGACACATCAAGCAAAGAACACAACTAAGGAGATTGCGGAAACTACTAAAATTGGGTGAAGAGCTGCCCAACGCATTATTAAAACCTGGAAGGATAGTGGTGAACCGTCATCTGCCAGAAAGAAATGTGGTCAGAAAAAATCTTGATGATCTTGAGGAGCATGATCATAGCTCACAGCTATGTTTAATCATGAAAGTAAGAGTATTTCCACAAGGAAAATGCAAAGAGAACTCAAGGGATTGGGACTAAACATCTGTGTAGCCGCAAGAAAACAATTTATGAGCTATACTAGGCTAATCTTAAAAAAAGGCTTTCAATTTACTAGGGAGCATAATGATTGGACTGAAAAGGATGTACCCATCATGCCTAGTGCCTCCTGTACAAGTCGGTGGGGGCAGTGTTATGATATGGGGTTGCTTCAGTCGGTATCTGGGTTCAGCAAAGTTATATGCCCAAAAATGAGGTTAGCTGATTTCCTGAATAAACTGAATTCGCAGTTTTTTTCCATCAATGGATTTTTTCTTCCCTGGTGGCATGGACATATTCCAAGAGGAAAATGCCACGATTCATCGGGCTCAAATTGTTGAAAAAAAAAAGAGTGGTTCAGGGAGCGTGAGACATCATTTTCACACATGGATTGACCACCACAGAGTTCAGACTTTAACCCCAATGAGAATGAGAAATGAATGTTGTGAAATTGCATAAGCTTATGTGTGTGTGACTTTTTTGGGGACCAGGCAGTGTATATGCCACTGTAAGATTCAAGCTCACACTCACAGGTGACAGGCGTGCTCAGTAAAGGAGCAGCAAGATTAAACTTCTATCTAAAGGCTCCTCAGGCTGGAACAAATGCAGCGAAGCTTTGTTCAAACCCACATAACTTTATTTTCCACTCTAGTCAAGAACCCCAAATTTCCAAAGACACCAAACTTGTCAGGCTTAATTACATGGAAATTAATATAGAATTATGCTGAAGACATCTGCTCACCTAATATGAGTATGATAGGTTTGATAATGCATTGAAAGTGCAGCCACAGAATATACAGTATATAGTAGGCTGTCCGTAAATAACATGGTCTTACAGTGTGGATAAAGCTTGATCAACAATCCTCAGCATGGGGGGGGGGATGACTAATCAAGTGAAGAGATGTATTAAATATAACTCAATTGAATAATTAGTGGGCTGTGCTCGCCAGCCCACTATGGACACCTCTATAGCAAAGCTATAGGTGTCCATAGTGGGCTGTGCTCGCCAGCCCACTATTGATATTCACCGCGCGTCTTCTTATTAGTGGGCTGTGCTCGCCAGCCCACTATGGACACCTCTATAGCAAAGCTATAGGTGTCCATAGTGGGCTGTGCTCGCCAGCCCACTATTGATATTCACCGCGCGTCTTCTTATTATTTTTCATCCTCCTTCCTTTTTTCTGTCGCTAACTTGTCCCACACCGTTGGTCGCACACAAACAAATTATACATCAAAACGTGCGGCTCGATCTGACTCGGTATGCTATTATTTTTATCACCAGAATATACATTTTTCGCGTCGTAAGACGCGAAAAACTGCGAAAAATTTCCCATAAGGAATGAATGGGACGAGGTCAAAAAAGTCGCAAATCTGCAATGTTTTTCAAACATCTCCTGCTCTGGCATACGTTCACCTAGAAACACCATTCAAACTATAAAATGTAGACACAGGTCTTGTCTATTTGAGTTGTATTTGAACTTTTTTCCTACAATGTATAGTTTTTAAACTCTGACCCCTTAATGACGGTGAGTGATTTTGGAAGAATTCAGGGTTTTCAATGAGTGTGTATGGCGGAATGTTCGTGCAGCAGAGTGAGAGAGCCAACTGACACGGTGGCAGAAACTCAAAATTTTCCTCTGCTATTTTCTGTTTACATCATGATCCCGGCCACAAATGTCACTCAAAAACAGTGATATTTTCCAAAGTTGTAGCCACACGTGTCTTCTTTCTCTCAATGTGTCTACTTTATCGGTAGGATTTACGGTTTTTGAATTAACTGTCTCTAACCGACAAGAGTAGCTCTCAACAGTCCCATTCACTCCAATGTAAATCGGGGCGAGGATTTTCCAAACTGCACCTTTTTTAAACTCGCTCGTATTTCCACATTCCTGAAGCTAGGAACACGAAACTTCATGAGTGTCTTCTTTAAGGCCTTTCTGGCTCGATCGTGAAAAAAAATTGCCGATATCATGTATGATTTTGACTAAATAGCACTAGTTTGACGTCCTAGATTTGAGGCAGAAATCAGTCTCAAATCAGCCTGGGACAGCCGTTGCTACGGGCCCTCACCAACCGTCACCTAGCAACCGAGATCAGCTGGGCCAACAGAGAGAGTGACAGACAGACAGACATATATGCACACACACACACACACACATGCACACACACACACACGCTCACACACACACACGGACACACACAGATTATTAATCAGTTTTCCAGAACGTTCATGTTTTCGCGAAAACCTGAATAAGCTTTCCCATAAGGAATGAATGGGACGAGGTCAAAAAAGTCGCAGACACACAAATACACACACACACACACACACACACACACACACACACAGACGGACACACACAGATTATTAATCAGTTTTCTAGAACGTTCATGTTTTCGCGAAGTAAGTCGCGAAAACCTGCATAAACTTTCCCATAAGGAATGAATGGGACGAGATCAAAAAGTCGCAGACACACAGACACAGAGAGACAGAGAGACACACACACACACACACACACACTCACATGCACACACACACACACACACAAAGTGAATGAGACAAGGTGAAAAGATTGAAAGGAAGAGTTCAAACATTGACATCTCTGGCATACTTTGACCGAGACGCACCATTCAAACTTTAAAATGTAGATAAAAGTCCAATTTATCAACGTGGGATTCAACTTTTGCTTTAGCTTTTGTAGTTTTTGTTCGTCACGGGGCAAAGCGCACAGCCCACTCTCGCGATTCCCCGGCGGGGAATTGTCTAGTTATTTTTCATCCTCCTTCCTTTTTTCTGTCGCTAACTTGTCCCACACCGTTGGTCGCACACAAACAAATTATACATCAAAACGTGCGGCTCGATCTGACTCGGTATGCTATTATTTTTATCACCAGAATATACATTTTTCGCGTCGTAAGACGCGAAAAACTGCGAAAAATTTCCCATAAGGAATGAATGGGACGAGGTCAAAAAAGTCGCAAATCTGCAATGTTTTTCAAACATCTCCTGCTCTGGCATACGTTCACCTAGAAACACCATTCAAACTATAAAATGTAGACACAGGTCTTGTCTATTTGAGTTGTATTTGAACTTTTTTCCTACAATGTATAGTTTTTAAACTCTGACCCCTTAATGACGGTGAGTGATTTTGGAAGAATTCAGGGTTTTCAATGAGTGTGTATGGCGGAATGTTCGTGCAGCAGAGTGAGAGAGCCAACTGACACAGTGGCAGAAACTCAAAATTTTCCTCTGCTATTTTCTGTTTACATCATGATCCCGGCCACAAATGTCACTCAAAAACAGTGATATTTTCCAAAGTTGTAGCCACACGTGTCTTCTTTCTCTCAATGTGTCTACTTTATCGGTAGGATTTACGGTTTTTGAATTAACTGTCTCTAACCGACAAGAGTAGCTCTCAACAGTCCCATTCACTCCAATGTAAATCGGGGCGAGGATTTTCCAAACTGCACCTTTTTTAAACTCGCTCGTATTTCCACATTCCTGAAGCTAGGAACACGAAACTTCATGAGTGTCTTCTTTAAGGCCTTTCTGGCTCGATCGTGAAAAAAAAATTGCCGATATCATGTATGATTTTGACTAAATAGCACTAGTTTGACGTCCTAGATTTGAGGCAGAAATCAGTCTCAAATCAGCCTGGGACAGCCGTTGCTACGGGCCCTCACCAACCGTCACCTAGCAACCGAGATCAGCTGGGCCAACAGAGAGAGTGACAGACAGACAGACATATATGCACACACACACACACACACATGCACACACACACACACGCTCACATGCAGACACAAATACACACACACACACACACACACAAATACACACACACACACACACTCACATGCACACACACACACACACACAAAGTGAATGAGACAAGGTGAAAAGATCGAAAGGAAGAGTTCAAACATTGACATCTCTGGCATACTTTGACCGAGACGCACCATTCAAACTTTAAAATGTAGATAAAAGTCCAATTTATTTAATTCTGTGACTTTGGATATACATATTATCTGTCTGTCATGTGCATTTGTTTCAACACATCCATGGCTTACCATATAAATAATCAACTGACATCTCTCCTCTTGTCTTATGTTGACCAACTTTAGATAAGATTTCTCTTATTTCTAATGTTCTCCAATATCTCTATGGAATAGTTTTCCTTTCTGCCCAATGGTGAAGCACGGTTACAGTTACAGTTGTTACAACTTGATAAAAGCACTTGGTTTGATGCAACTGATGTCCCACATGAACATGCAGCACAGTGTTTCCTCTGTAATTTTTTTGTAGCATGGCTACTTTTGCACACAAAAGCCTGATCTTAGGGAGTTGAAGTGGGATTTTTTGACCCGTGGAAAGGGGATATGAGGAAAGATTTTGGGTCAAGCATAAAAAACAAAGCCATTAGCTCCACCCAGGCATGATTACTGCCAGTAGATCTCAAAAAAGCAACACAACAGATCAGAAACAAAGTCATTGACATCTATCAGTCTGGAAAGGGTTATAAAGCCATTTCTAAGGCTTTGGAACAAACCATAGTGAGAGCTATTATGCACAAATGGAGAAAACATGGAACAGTGGTGAATCTTCCTTAGGAGTGGCAGACCTACCAAAATTACTCCAAGAGCGCATCGACAACATATCCAGGAAGTCACAATAGAACCCAGAACAAAATTTCAAAGACTGCATGCCTCAATTGCCTCAGTTAAGGTCAGTGTTCATGATTCAACAATAAGAAAGAGACTGGGCAAAAATGGCATCCAAGAGAGAGTTCCAAGACGAAAACTACTGCTGACCAAAAAGAACACAAAGGCCCGTCTCACATTTGCCATGAAAACATCATACCGACAGTCAAACATGGTGGTGGTAGTGTGAGTCTGGGGCTGCTTTGCTGCTTCAGGACCTGGATGACTTGCCGTAATTGATTGAGCCATGAATTCTGCTCTTCACAAGAAAATCCAGAAGGAGAATGTCCAGCCATCAGTTTGTGATCTTAAGCTCAAGCTCACTTGGGTTATGCAGCAGGACAATGATCCGAAGCACACCAGCATATCCACCTCTGAATGGCTCTAGAAAAAAACAAAATTGAGGTTTTGGAGTGGCCTAGCTAAAGTCCAGACTTAAATCTGATTGAGATGGTGTGGCATGACCTTAAACAGGCCGTTCATGCTCGGAAACCCTCCGATTCAGATCTGGCTGAATTAAAACAATTCTGCAAAGAAGAGTGGGCTAAAATTCCTCCACAGTGATTTGAAAGATTCATTGCTAGTTATCGCAAACGTTTGATTGCGGTTGTTTCCACCAAGGGTGGCACAGCCAGTTATTAGGGTTAGGGGGCAATTACTTTTTCACATATGGACAGGTTGGTTAGGCAAGTTTTTTTTTCCTTTGATGAATGAAATCATCATTTAAAAACTGCATTTTGCATTTTCTCTTTTGATGATCTGAAACGTGTGACAAAAAAGCAAAAACAAATAAAATCTGTAAGGAAGCAAATACAACTCACAGCATGGTAGCTTGTTAGTGTCAGTTAGCTTCCAGTTAGGTGGGCTTGTATAGCTAAATAGGCTTGCTTCAGCTCAACCCACGTACCACCTCTTATGCCATCATTGATTGATTAACCAGGATTATAATAAGGAATAACTTTGCTTCCTACGTAATTAATTAGGAAGCAAATGTATTACTTAGTGAAAAATCCCCTTTTTGGGGACAAAATGTTTGTCTCTGATTAAACAAGCCATTGCCAGTTCAGTGGTCTTCAGTCTGAAATTTTTCCCCAAAAGTAGAATGGGAAACACACATCTGTGTGGTCTTACAGACATATTTTCACATCAGGAGAAGTAAGCTTGCTAATTGGAGCGGACACCCAACAGAAACAACAAGTGCACAAGAAAATGTGTCACTAAATGAATTAAAGCTGTCCTGCTGTATTGGCTTGAGAACAAGGCTTTTAGACATCAGAGATGAAATGGGTTGTGACATTGCTTACTCACTCAGTGTTCCTGTGCTGGACGGTTTAAAATGGAGATTTCATTCATGGAAGAATTCACCCATATGACATAGTCTACTAATGTATCGTGTAATATATTTTTACAACAGCAACTAAAAAGCTTTAGGAAAGGCTTTTTGTTTTCACCATGTCTGTTTGTTGGTGGGTTGGTTGACTGGTTGGTTTGTTAGTAGGAACACACAAAAACTACTGAACAGCTTACCATTCAACTGTGATAGAGGATGGCTATCAGCCCAGAATACAGCCTATTAATTTTTGTTGCAGATCTGGATAAAGGGAGGGATGCAGAAATGTCTTCATACTTTCTTTAGCATTGTGACATAGGGCTCTCCTGGACATTTCAAAATATACTATTAATTAGCCTATACTTTAATAGTGGTTTCATGGAAGATTTGTGAAATATACCGTGAAAAAATAGGAGCAAGCACTGCTCCATAACTTGAACAATATATCGGGATTCAAAAGGACTGAACCTATACCTGCTGCTCATGGGCTACTTTCAATCATGTTTAATGACAATATTTTTAAAATATTATATTTTTTACAATATTTTAAGTATGACACATGTTAACACTGAATAAAAATAGGAACATTAACAGTGAATGGTGACATTGCACAACCCCAACCTCCACATCCTTACTTTCATCCTCATTATATATTCTGTAGGTCACACCACATTTAGCTGTGAGTTTGGCATTGAATGTAAATCCTGAGGTGTGGAATCATCTGTGGGATATTGGGCTGAATGTACATTTGTGTACATGTGAAAATGTATGAGCCATCACAGTGTAGCTTCTGTAGACAGCTATTAACCCATACTTAGACCTAAAAACTGAAGAGGTTGATTGCAGGTGTCTACCAAAAAGACATATGTCACTGTTCACAAAACTGCAGCAACAGCTAATCACGTTATAGACCTTCATTGTACGGTTTCATTTTGGTTAGGTTTAGGCCAGAAAATACTGGAGAATGTTTAGGAAAATATTGATACCTATGTTACTTCTGTCACAAACACACATGTGTTGCTTCACTATGTTAGTACACTCAAAAAAGTGCTGGGTCGTTTCTGTGAATACATTGTTGGGTTGATTATGTTGGGTCATAATTTTGGGTTGCATGGATACATGTTGTTTCCTTCACAGAGGGAGTTCTTTGAGCATGTCAACTGATCACATAGAATCAAATACTCTAAGGTAATTGAGACCCCTTGCTGTAGATAACCTCTTGAGATATTTCTGGAGCTCACCATGGGCTGGAATGTTAAACAGATAATTTTTCAAAACCACTTTCGAGCCATTTAGCAGCAATTGTGATGAAGCCAGTTATCCCAGGCCCAATGTTGTTATTTTTCCGACAGATGCATTTCCGTCACTATTAATTTGCCACATCTAAAAACAGTCCTGCTGCAGCTGGACAGGGACAGGCAGTGAAAACAATGACTGGAGGCAGCATATTGCATGTTGAAGGAAGATTTAAATGAGCATAAGCCCCCTGGCTTTATGTCCTAGGTCATCTGTTAATTTTTCATGGGTGCCTCACTAATTCATGAGGACATCTGTTTTTGCAGCTTTCATTTTATGAGTCCCATGTTCGGCAGTTATGAGCGACTCCAGCTGCAAATTGATGAGACGGGACTTCTGATAGAAACTCGAGCAGAGGGAAAGTTTGCTCAAATACAACATAAACAGACAGACACTTGCTGGCATATGTTGCCCTGTTACTATAAATTGCAAACTAAAAGCTCAACTAGTGCTCCCAAGAGGCTGTAGCCTTGAACTGCCTACTAAAATATAAAATGCATAACTTACTGATGGTTTTACTATTATTAGAGCCTCAGCAGCAGTGGGGCTAAAACAGGTAGGGGAAAAAAAACAAATCCCCAGCATCCTTTCTGTGTATCACAATTACATTCAGATATCCATGATTAATGATCAGGTGTTACCCTTTATATACATTTAATCTCACTTTCTGCATAATCTGTTAATGCAGCTGGCCTTTTGGGAGGCACAGTTAGATACCTTTGCCATAAAAGAAGTATTTATAAAAATAAATGTTTTCTCAATATAATGATTTAACCTGAAATTGTAATCGGTTTGCCTGCAAAATTTGCACCACCACCACATTCACGGGCAGCATGGTGGTGCAGTGGTTATCACTGTTGCCTCACAGCAAGAAGATCCTGGCGCAGGGCCTTTCTGTGTTGAGTTTCCATATTCTCCCCTCGCTTGAATGCTTGCATGCATCAGAACATGAATCTTAGATTGATTCTCCAGCCAGTTCAGCCCAGTTGGCCCTAGACCAAAAGACACTGGCTAAGATCTGGAGTTGGTCCTTAGGCATGTCTGGTTATGCTGTACATTGTATGATATGTCATACAGTATATAAAATAAAGATTCTTTTCTTCTTCTTCTTCTTCTTCTTCTTCTCTTCTTCTTCTTCAGCCTTTCATTAAAAGAGCACAATTCTGGAAAATGATCACAGCAGGAACCATTTTATCTTTTGTCACAGCTAATGCAAGGGAAGGCTAGAATTACTCTAATCCTATTCTGGAGGGCCTGACCGTGGAACCCTTCACATGCAAATATTATGCAAGATTAGTAGGTAGAGCATCATATCTAGACACCTAAGGCCACTGACCAAAGTGTTGTATTAGACAAGTTGAGATTGAAAATGTATTGGCACTGAATTACAAACATGTTTGTTTGCAGCAGTTCTGTACTTTGAAGAATTCATGCTTTCATGCTTTGCTGGGATACAGATAACAAAAATTAACCTGAGATGCATTAGATTATTTTTAAGAGGGCAACAATTTAATCAAACCAATGTGTGCATGAAAGAACATGTGACCCCTGGCTCTGACACTGGTAGGCTTTGGTCCAAGTAATTATATCTACTGTGATATGTAGTCCTCTCAACTATAAATTCTGATCCTCTTAGGCTGAGCAAAAGGAGAGCATTTCTGAACCTTTATTTAATTTACTTAATGCTATCTTTATGATAAAAAATCTTCTCAAGCAGATGTGCTATATGTAGTACATAGAGAGCCTACCCACTCAGCCCAAGTGCACTAGTATAAATCTCTGTGGATTTATAAAAGGACACCTAAGATGCAGAGGTAATGGCAACTGCTCACAATGATTTCTGCTGGTGTTCTGACTTCTCAATGTCGGGCTCACAATGCAGTGTGACCCCAGAATCTAGCACTAACACTTGTGGAGATGCCAATACTATTACCAACTTAAGTGTTCATTGTTAAATACACTGCTTCCAAGAGATTGCAGTATTTCATGTGTTACATACGTCTGTATTCCTGGACCAAGCTTAAGATACATAAAAGATGCAGATGCTGCTGAGCTTTAATAACTGTTCATGTAAGATATGACTGCCTTGGAGCTTGACCCAGGGTTGCACTCCCTTCCATCTTCTCTAAGAGAAATATTTTTTGATTTCCCTCGTTTCGTTATTTCCTTTGTATAAACCTAGTGGAAGGTAGAGGATTGTCAGCAGAATCATATCAGCAAAGACAATCTGCTATTTTCAGCTGTTTCTGTTTGATGAACACACATGTGGGTCTTGCACAGGATTCTGCCTGGGGTAAAAATACATAGGGAGAAACAGAGCGAGAGATGAGAGTGTATATATATGTCCGTTCACGCACAATCAGACTAACAGCATGCCAGAAACATGCTGAGCCTTTATTTCCATGTAATTGGATATAGGCCTCTCCTGCAGATTTGATTTACAGTAATTAGCCTTCTCATGTGGAGTGAACACAGCCAGTTTCTCTACATTCCATTATTGAGCCTCCCCCGTATTAACACTGGTAAACAATGAGGAGACCCACAACAAACACATCAGCATAAACTCCTCACACAGCAAAGGTGCTTGGTACTATTAGGAAGCATATGTACACACAACTTGTGTATTCGGTGTGCTTGAGGATATAAAAGGCTGGTGTTGAAGATATAAAAGGGAGACAATGGCAGCAGGTCTGCTCCTGGTTCGAGCTGTTCTCTGTTATTGGAAGTGTTGTTGCAGAGATAAGCTCATGGCTATTATTGCACAGGCCTGGATCCAGCCTGTCTGACCACCTTATCTCCTCCTGCTATAATAACCCAGCCACACTGTCGTGCTGGACATGGATAAGAGAGTCAGTGAACATGTCTGTATGTGTGTGTATGTGTGTGTAAGCGAGAGAGAGAGAGAGAGAGAGAGAGAGAGAGAGAGAGAGAGAGAGAGAGAGAGAGAGAGAGAGAGAGAGAGAGAGAGAGAGAGAGAGAGAGAAGAGAGAGAGAGAGAGAGAGAGAGAGAGAGAGATTCTGATATAGGCTACTTTCGGGGACCAATTTTAGATATAGGATTATCATCCCTGCTTTAATTTGCATGTGACTGGGAAACCTCCCAGCCAGCCTGGTGCCTTCAGGACACCACCCTGACAGTCACAAAATTATTACCCACACCAGGACATCTTCTGCAGAACATCAACAGGACCCAAACTCCAAATGGCAAGAGGGTTTATTGCAGGATAAGGCACCCACCTCTCTGATAAACTGTCAAGTTCACCTCTTCAGACCAGACCCAGAGTTCATAAAGAAGTGTGAACTGCTCTCTCAGGACCTCAGACCCCAGGGTGCTCTGGCCTGTGTAGATACTAATCTACATGCTTTTCTGCTAAAGGCACTGGCCCCTGCCTGGAACTCAGAAGATGCATGCTGGCAACGGGAGCATGAGTAGTGCCCCAGAGGCCTGCCTGCGCCTTTGCTGTGTCTTGGAATGAAGAAATCAGAGACTGCATGCACAACTTTCCAAGGTGTGCATGAAACAGAGAGAGAGAGACAGATGCCAGACTCCATGCCAGAGAGGGCCCTCTATAACCTCATCAGATGCAAAAATAAAAAAATAATATGGCAAGCTTATTTATCTGTGTAGCAATGTTTGCTTGCTTACTTTGCTTACTGTTACTTAACAAACTGCCACTCATCAGTAATGTTATTAACTAAGCTAGCTCCAAGCACTCTAATGTGTTCCTCTTAGCTTTTCATGCTGTGACTGGAGGGTATGTTAACATTACAGCACATACAAACTAAACTTGATTTATCATTGTAGTGCAGGTGAGGTGGATTCCTGATTAGATAAAAACATATTGTTTTTTGTTTTTTTGTTTTTTTCTGGTTGGTTTACAGCTATTAGCATAATTGTGCTCATGGGTCTGGTAGTTTGTCCACTCGTTTCTGTGCATTTTCACCTGAATAGCTGACATTAGTAATCACAAATATTAAAAGACTATTGTTTACGCTAACTGTAGTAGAGTGAGTTAGTTATGCAGTAGTGTTTTTTTGTCTTATATGCAAATACACCAGCAATAAGTTCCAGACTGGCCTGACCCAGGGACAGGGCTCTGAGGAGAAACTCCATGTTGCTCTCAACTTGTCAAATACAACACTTTGGTCAGTGGCCTTAGGTGTATAGGTATGATGCTCTATCTACCCCCCTCAGTTTAGCATGCATGTGAAGGGCCCCATGGTCAAGTAACAATAATATTGAAAATATATATATATATATATATATATATATATATATATATATATGTATATATATGTATATATATATATATATATATATATATAATATATATATATATATATATACATATACATATATATATATATATATATATTAGGGCTGTCAAAGTTAACGCAACGTCCTCTTAACGCCGTCAATTTTTTTAATGCGCGATTAACACTCAGTTTATAAAAAAAAAAAAAAAACGTGCATTGTATGATTTACGGCCGTCGGCGGCACCCGTAGTCTTGATACAGAGGGTGGCAGAAGAATAAGAAAGGGAATCAGAAGAAGAAGAAGCAGGGCTGGCGGTTCGTTAAAAACACGGCAGACTGAAAAGCAGCACTCGCTGCAAACTCCTCATCTCTGCTGTCACTCACGGTGGCGTAGATTTGTTTCTCCATCGCCCTGATCATTTTGCGGGACACTCTCTCGTGGCGTGCCCGTTTGCTGATAACTCATCCCTGCATGTTTATCTCAGGCTCCTCGCTAGCCTTCTTCCTCCCTCCAGCAGGCAGCCTGGCCCTGCTGCTGTCCTCCTCGGACAGACGCTGAAGCTCCGTTTCTCTCACTCTCTTGGGGTCAACAGAGAAACGTTTAGCGGCTGCTTCTCCTGAGTTTTCCTCTGAATATATCACGACAGAAAGTTTTAATTTCAAGTCCTACTTTTTATTGTTTTGCTGCACCGGAGCCATGGCGATCATCAGTGTGATACTGACTGACAGAAAGTAGCACACTGTGTGAAAAAGGCGAAGAAGGAAAACGTGCAGTGTCAGTGGACACCACTTGCAAGCCAAACAGACGGCAGATACAGAGAGCCCGTCGCCCCCCCTCGCCAAAAGCAGACAACCCTGGATTTATTTTCCTGTATGATTTGAAGTGTTGAATTAACATTTTCATAATGCAAGCATATTTGCCCTTTCTTATGTTGTTAAAAGTATTAAGAACATGAAAAAAATACATTAAGGTACATTTAGAACAGAAAAAAATCTGCCAAAAAAATTGCGATTAATTTGCGATTAATCACGAGTTAACTATGGACAAAATGCGATTAATCGTGATTAAAAAAATTGATCATTTGACAGCCCTAATGTGTATATATATATATATATATATATATATATATATATATATATAATATATATATATATATATATATATATATGTATATATATATAAAAGCTTCGCTTCTGAAATGCTCCCCAAGGGATATAAAGGCGCATGGAGGACAGAACAAAGCGGCTGCACACATGCCAGGTAACAAAGTCGTGCCCAATTCAATCAAGGGGTGAAGCATTTAGCAACGAAAGCATGGTGTTAATATTCACCACCATATACCAAATGGCAGTGTAAAAGCATTACAACACACTTTGAACAGTCTGTCCCATACCCCAGCTTCCAGACCTTCACTGCACACAAGTAACAGTAAGTCAGCTTTGAGAAGAATTGTGTATTTGGAGGGTTTTTCCCCCTCTTTTCAAGTGTTTATGACATTAGCCTACACCAACAGCCGCTAAACCTGCCACTGATCCGACAACAAACCCTGATTTACAGCCTGTCACTCCAGCACTCTGACTGAGAAATGTTCCCAGCAGGGGCTAGACGCAAACCTTTCCACATTGATCTGTGTCTACCCACAGTCAATGATTAATGTTCCTGTCAGGAATCAACTGGCACAAACACACACACATGTGCACTTACCCACAGCTTTTCTTTTTAACATTAAAAAAAGCTGCTTCACTTCTGGGAGCAAAATAGAACTTTTCTTTCAGTAAAAAACAAAGAAAATGATATGTTAATTGTAGAACAGAATGTGCTTACATCCTCTCCGGAATCCCATTTTTTGAGTAAGGACTCCTCGTCTCAAAGTATGGCCCAAGAGTCTCACTATGTTGCAGCTGAAAGCACAAGTTGTACAGCACTGGCTTGCTCCTCCGCCAGCTCTCTCTTGGATAACTTCTAATGGGTATTATTGTTTGCATAATTGGAAAACTCATTAAAAATAAATCAACAATAGTGCTTAGCTCTACAGTCATAATAGCACAGCCATCAGTTGCCTGTTCATTCGAGACATGATGGCTGTGGAGAAAGAGGAAGTTTAGCCACCAAAAAAAGAATGTCACAATCATAGAAAATCAGCAGGGCATGTTCAGGAACATATGAAAAACAGGTGGCATTGAGACTACACTTTCTTATCAGACCTGAAACACACTCCAAGCCATGACTGTTTTTCTTAACCCCCATTAATTGGTTTGCAATTGATTCAATCAGAGATTAATTAGAATTCATATCAACTCATTTTCAGCCATCACTTTTTATAGAGGCCAAAAGATTCCTGTTGCAAGTGGCCCACGTTAATGACAACAGCTAACCCTTTCACTAATTACCTTTCCATTGCTCCGACATCGGCCATGTTGTCGTCCATACAGATGTGTGTCTTCACTGGGAGTTTAAAGGAGGGGTCAACCTTGGAGAATGAGCTGTGATAGAAAAGCTTTCATGGTAATAATGCTGATTCGAAATCACAGAAATGATATGAGTCACTGGGTCTCGGCACTAGGTGAGCAAAGATGACTCTTGTTCCCCATAATGAGATCCAAGTGACCCCATTCCCAAGGCTCTGTGCTTTTCTAAGGCTGATGTCTCAAACTCAAGCGCTCCCTCACAGTCCAACTTTCACAGTTCGTTCACAGTATAATAGTTTTTAAAAAATGCTATGGTTTCACTAATAGACAAATCAATGAACTACCCCTGCCGCCAAAAACATAGACATAAAACATAGAATTGAATGTGTTATTGCTAACTTGATTCTGACTCCAGCAAAGCCCTTTGAATGCAGAAGGGACACTGTGACAGAAGTTTAAGGCTACTGACCAAACTGACCTATTTGATAAATTGGATGTGTTATGATGTTGGTTATATCATATTCACAGTATGTGTCTGTAACCTGAGTCTCATATCCAACGGCCGAGGGGGGGGTGGCAGGGGGTGGCCGTGGCCACCTCACGCTGAATCCTGGCCACCCTATTGGCCGCCCTGGCCTGACCCAACCACCCATGCAACCACCGCATCACAGCTGTCACTACTTTCCAGTGTGCAGAAACTTTCCTGCACTGCGACAGCACTACTGGACACTTTAGATTGCGCGCACATCCTGTGTTATGGATATTTGGCATGAAGGCGCAACCACAGTCACATCCACAGGCCAGTCACAACTGAGTGCTGGCGGGGTTGTCCACATGCAACCGAACAACAGATAATCACAGGTAAGGTATAGGTATAGGTACAGGTATAATATCAGTGGGGAGGTACACGTTTTGATGCTATGCATTGGTGAAGTCATCCTTAAACTGTTAAGTAAGCTAAATGAGGCAAAAAATTATGTATCGTCACATTTTTTACTCATTCCAACTAAAGTCGCATTACTTTTTGAATGTAAATTTTGAATGTAAATTACTTTTGTTGTAAAACGTTGACACTGACCCCCCTCTCTCCCCAGAGGAGAGTGCTACCCGCGGGCACACGGTGCAGCGGCCAGGGTGAGACCAGCTGCGCTGGGAGTTTAAAGTCTCTGAAAGGGCGGTGCGTCAGACATCGGCTACCCGCCTCTGCAGCTCCGACAATGTTTCCACGGCACATCACCCTCCGACCCTCGAGGTCGCAGGCGAGGCGCTTCTGGCTGGTGGAGGCGGGGACCGAGAGGCATCCGGCGAGGGACAGCGGGTGGTCGGGGGCCGCTGCTTGCCTGAATCGATTCAGGGGTTTTCTGAATCGATATTGGATTGGGGAAAAAATATATTGCAATGCATTGATGAATCGATATTTTTACCCACCTCTACTATTGGATATGTGCAGGTGATTGTAACGTAACTTCCAATGTATGCTGTCTGACTGACTGGTGTGTCTCTACCTGCCACAGAGTTAAAATGTGACTGAGCATGAACAGCAGGCTGAACGTTTGACTGAGGGATACTGTTAAGGTTCTTTTTCAGTGCCAACTGAAATAGCCTGGTCTGAGGGTTTTGATACAAAGTGCACATGTTTCTCTATGTGATGTAAAGTGGAAAACCAATAATTATTAGTTTTATTCTAACAGCATTCCAGACCATCAACAAAATGCAACAACATATACTAACTGTTTTGTGCATTTGTACAGTAGCCCCCAAGTCTTTCTATGCCTATAATTGGAATCAAATCTCAATCTGTTCCTTGATAGATCCTTATGTTGGCCCATTTTGCTGGTCAGTATTCATATGTGTGTGTATATAGCTTGATCAAGCCATAATAGCAAATGTTTTTTAAATGATGTCTGTGTATTCCTGATGCACGAGAGAATGAGCTCATAGTGATCACTACAAGCTGAACATCTCCCAAGTCCTCTCAGCACAGTACGCAGTACAGTTGTCTGTATGTTGTGCTACATTTGTATAGTGTAAGCATCTTTGTTACTTTACTTGCAGGAATAAGGAAAAAAGTTAGATATACTGAATATTATTTGATCTTTTCCACCATTACCTGCGTTCCAAATATTGTGGAGCAGTGTGGTTTAGGTGCCCTAAATATCCCTATATTTTCTGGTGAGACATTGCCACCCCAAAATGATGGTGGTGAAGTTAGAGGCAAGATGACTGCCGAGCCAGTGATCATAGCCGTTCTGTCTTTTCCCCAAGTCCTATTTGTTGTGGATCTGACTGGAATTATTTCAAACACAGATGGTATTCATCAGGTAAAGAAGTGAACAGACACCTGTATCTATTTGTGAAACAAGTCATCCTCTCCTGATTTGATACTCTGCCATATTTACACTAGGGCAATAGTCCCTGTCTGTATCTCTAAAGTATGATCGCAAAATATAGCATTATTATAGATTATTATAGATACATTTTCTTGTTACATGATTTGGTTGTTGTCTCCTATTTTTACTAGGGGTGCACCGATCCAATATTAAGATCGGCTCCGATATTGACAAAACGGCTGGATCTGGGATCGGTAAAATGAAACAGATCCACCAGCCGATCCATTTTTTTTTTTTTTTTCGCCATCGCAGCACATCCTACGTCATTCGTCAGCGTCAGTGTCGCATGCTGGAAGAGTGCAAGTTGTTGTTTGACCAACTCTTTATTAGTTTATTCTCAGGTTCAGCTGCTATGTTTTATTTTGTATTCCTGTTTGCAGAACGTTACACTTATTCACGTCACATTTCTCTGCTGATTAGCACCGCCATCAGTTGTTAGCCTCACCTGTCAGCTGTTAGCCTAGCAACACTAACTTTCAAACCGACGTACTCAATACTCTGTGGGCTGTCCATCATTGCTCCGTTGGTCGTCCCTCCACCACAACCTCAGGGTTATTCACCGCCGGGCTGCTTTGTCTCCTCCTCTGCTGCTGCGGTCTCACCGGCTCGCAGCGATGCTGGATGGTCGCCCCCGCTGTGTGCACTGAGCCTCCAGACGCTAGTTTGTTTACAGACGGTGCTACTGACTTCGGTGCTAGTGTTCCCTTCGTGCTGACTGACAGGCGCTACATTCATTCATTCATTCTTTGTTTTGTTTGTTCCACTTTGTCACGTGTGTCCTTGGGTACCCTGACAGACGCTGTATAAATTAAATGTAATATTATTATTATTATTATTATTATTAATGTTACACATGTTTACAATGTTCGGTAACTGTTTGATTATTTTGTCTTAGTTAGGAAAGTCTGGTGCCTTTAGTCCCTTTCACATGGTGGAAGGTATATAGTTTATTATTAGTTCAACAACGGTATCGGATCAGTATCGGGTATCGGCCGATACGCTCAGTCCAGGTATCGGTATCGGATTGGATTGGAAAAAACTGGATCGGTGCATCTCTAGTTTATACTGTGCTTTGTATGTGTGTCCACATGTTGCAGTGTCCTCAAAGTTCAAGAATTCCAGTACAGATGTCTCAGTTCCCATCACAATCAGGTGTGAGCCCCAGATCTGTCCAACAGTAAGACTACAGAAGCATATGGATGGCTTATTTAGGTGAATTAGAAGATAATGCTGTGCCGTGATGTTTCATCGTGATGATTAAATACAAGTGTTTTTATATTTTTATTTAGACCTGTGTTGGGAATTGATGGTAGGGCAGGTGTGGTTATTAGAAATCAATAATTATTGGTAATATTATTACAATTAAATCAATAAACATTTGCAAAAAATTGATGGCCAAATCATCAAAGGGGCACCACCCTGGAATCAGAGACCAATAACCAGGCCAAAACAGTCTCAAAGAAGGGTTTGCTTTAAATGTAAATATTTGCACAATATTTACAATTAAAGAAACAGTGAAGGCAATTAATCTGAGCACTGACCAAGTAATTACCACAAAACATATGCACAAAATAATCACAGTACAGCTATGTACAATGTAATAGAATTCGTTAACATTGATCAAATCAATAATAAAATCCATCATCTTCAGCAACAAAACTTGCTTGCTAAGACAAAATCAAGAACAAATAACAAATAAGCATGTAGTGTGTGTGTGTGTGTGTGTGTGTGTGTGTGTGTATGTGTATGTGTGTGTGTGTGTGTGTGTGTGTGTGTGTGTGTGAGTCAGAGGGAGAATGAAAGAGAGCCAAAATGGTGGTCATTGGGAAAGAGCCAAGATAGCAGAGAGGCAAGATGGCCGACGCCACATCTTGGAAGATGACGTCAGTGTACCGGTGGAAAGGCTCCAAAAGTGGTGCGGACAGGAATCCAGAAATAACAGTGATTTTGCTGAATCATTTATCTTATTATCGACCCAAAATTAGTCAATGGAATGGACGCACAGGATTACAACAACGACGATGGTTACAACACCGTTGACTTCATGTGCACCTTTGGATACGCACAAGATACTGTTCCACAAAGGTAGCAGTGCAACCATGAAACATACGTAGAATATGAAAAGGAGATACCACAAGACACACGTATCAAATGTTATAGCGAGGTCAATAACCATAAGTCTCTAACAGGTCGTTCAGAATCAGAATTTCCTTTATTTGTCCTGAAAAAGGGGGACATTTCTTCGTTTTTTCTGGATCCGGAGCGTTTGGTACACACAGGGCAGTTTTGGTTCATCCAGTGAGATGAAAGACTGCAGCCTAGGTAGGTAAAATCCAAACGTCTGGGTGCTTCCTTTGAGTAACATTTGCAAATACGGAGTGTTTAGGTGCTGGGCTACAAGCCAGCCGCTCTGATGTCAGAAACATGTGGTCGGTTCAAACACCTGAAGAAAACAACCTGGGGTTAAATCATTATATAAGTCAGGTTCATATTTTTAAGCATAATTTAATCTCTACTTTCCTGTCTCTTTTCATCAGGCTACACCAATAAACATCACTAGTTTAGACTATGGCACTTGTGCACAGTGTGTGTACAGTGTTGCTGCTGCAGCTCTGCTCCTGCCTGCACTATTTGATTTTAAGGATGGCCGTTTTTTATTTTATTCTTATTTATTTATTCATTCTGCTGCGCTGCCTTGGTAACTGCAGTAAATTACCGAATAATAGCCGGCTTTCAATTAACCGCAGGGTCCCCTTTAAACGGCAGGTGCAGCTGTATATTTTGGTAAATAACTGTCGTTTCCAAATAAATGCCGGGTATACATTTTTTTTTTAAATCAAGGACGAAGATGTGACCGCTGATCGCCATGGTGAAAACATAAAAAGTGCGACTTGAAATTCAAACTTTCTGTCTTAAAATATGCAGAGGAAAACTCGGAGCAGGGGCGCCACCAGGGATTTTGGGCCCCATGAAAAAAAATCTAGTTGGGCCCTTGTATAGGTTGCCCATGTCTCAAAGGGCCCCCTGTCAGTGCCGGGCCCTTGGAATCGTCCAAACTTTTCTCCCCCTGGCGGCGCCCCTTCTCAGGAGAAGCAGCCGCTAGACGTTTCTCTGTCGACCAGAAGAGAGTGAGAGATTGGCGAAAAAATCAAACTGAGCTTCAGCGTCTGTCCGAGGAGGACAGCAGCAGGGCCAGGCTGCCTGCTGGAGGGAGGAAGAAGGCTAGCGAGGAGCCTGAGATAAACATGTGGGGATGAGTTATCAGCAAACGGGCATGCCACGAGAGAGTGTCCCGCAAAATGATCAGGGCGATGGAGAAACAAATGTACGCCACCGTGAGTGACAGCAAAGATGAGGAGTTTGCCACGAGTGCTGGTTGGATAAACCTCCGCAGCATCAACTTCACTTGCAGAAGACAACCATTGCCCAGAAGGATGCCAGAGAATTCAAAGAGAAGGTGGTGAAGTTTGTGACATTTTCATCCTGGATTTTTGAGAGGAAGGAATTAAACGCCTGTCCCAAATTGCTGCCTGGTCCCAAATTAACGCCTGGACTGTTAAGTGATTGAAACAAATAAACGCCCCGGCTATTATTTGGTATTGTACGGTATGATAACTCTCCCGGCCGGGGAAAGAGACATGCATGGGCTCGGCCCACAGTGCTCAGCTGCAGACACAGCAGAGAGGTGACGAGACGCGACTCATCATGACTGACAGGCATCAAGGCCACTCAGGGTTACCTTACCGACCCGCCCCCAGCTATTTCATTCACAAAAACAGGGCCTGTGGCAATTCTAGACAGCTGTTTTTTTTTTTTTTTTTTTTTTCTTTGTTCATGGGACCCTAGCAGCGTCTGGGCCCTGGTGCAGCTGCACTGGTTGCACCGCCGACACTTACACCACTGAATATACACCTTTAAATCACAATGTGGTGTTAGACAGAGCTGAACACTATTGTTCCAATTCAGGTGTGTGTCCTACTGCGGAACACGCGTCTGGTTGATCAATGCCTTAGAGACACAGTTAACTCAAAATCGGCTCACCAGAGCGTGTGGCTGTGTGTAGGTGTGTGTGTGTGTATGTACATGTGGGTTAGAATGTAGAGAGAAAATGAGAGGTTGACAAAGCTGATGTTCGGAGTGCAGCGAGGAGGTAACAACCATGGAGTGACACAATAGTCAGTTTCTACCCCTTGGCAGCCTGTAAACGAACTCAGGCTCAATCATCTTCCTCCAGTCCTTGTCCTTGTTCCAGATATCCAAATATGGCTTACTGTGCCTCACATGGCAGCAAAACACTGTTGATCCACATAGTGGAAAAACTCATATCGGCGTGTGAGCAAAAAGAAGCAGCACATAAAGAGAGGCTGGGTTGTGCAGTGTTTCCTCTGGATCAGTATCTGTTCAGTAAACACAATATCAGTCTGTTGTTCGTCCAGCGAAGATGAAGACTGTGGCTAAGTTTAAGTTAAAACCCAAATGTTTGGGTTCTCCATTTAGCAACTGCTGCACAGAAGAAAGCTAAAGCACCCTGTAGAAATGTGCTACGTGTGAGTATGACGTGAAGTTGGATGGAGCAGCTCTTAAACGCTCTTGAAATCATGGCTGTTCTGGTGGAGCTGCTAGCTGCTAAACCTTGCTAGTGCACGGAGGCCATGTTAGGCTTTTAGTTTTACATGCATGCCTCTCTATTGTTAGGACCGTGTGGTGAGGTCCCAACAACTGACCTAATGCTGACTGAAAACAATAGTTCAACTATTTAGGACATCCAAATACCATGTATGCTTCTTTTTCAAGAGTTTTCTAGCTCCTTCCAAACAAACAAACGATAGACCCATAAACAGCTAAAGAGCTTTCCAGAATAATTGTGTGCGCCATAGATGGATAAAAATGTCAAAGCAATCATTTGTGATCCAGGGAGTGTTTTTTTGGTTTCAAAGCAAAACTCAAAGCTGGACATCAAGCAAGCAGTATGAAGAAACCCAAAGAGAGCCTTAACGAAAAGCTGAATACCACGCAACAAAACAGGCAGCTAGCAGACTGACAGAAAGAAAGGAGAAAAGCAAAACAAAAAACCAAAAAAAAAAAAAAAATGGAATTGTGTGGGGAACACAGTGAGATATATTGATAAATGACTAAAGCAACACACGCAGATGACCTGACAACTGAAAGAAGGAGAACACACTAAATACACAAGAGGCTAATTAGCTTATGAAAAACCGTTTGGATTTCAGTCTGAGCCAGTTACTAAAAGTATCTTCGTGGGCTTCAATTTTTTTTCGTTTGTTTGATGCATGCGTCTACAATGTCACATTGTGTGCTGGGCACTGAGCACTGTAAACCATGGGTTACCTACACACAATAATGTGGCAGCATACGCTCTGTTGGATAATACTTCAGATGTTGTGTTTTGAGCTGTCCGCAAGCGTTGATGTGTCAAATATTGTTTTACATATATAAATGCACACTATAGCTGCTTTTTGGAATGTTGTCCATGTCATTAATATATTTGTTTTCCCTCTGGGCAGGGACTGAAACATCAGTTTGGATCAATATCTGTCCATATGGAACTCTCCTCTTCACCCAGCCTGTATTGCTCCCACAGATAGATGCTCAGTGAACTGAAACACTACTTTTAAGATGCTTTTCATCTCCCTGTTTTCACTCATCCATCACATCTTTAAAAAAATATATAATTTCCTGTCTCCATGCAGGCCTGTTGTCTGATACAAAGAACAACAGGCAGACACATCTGGTGGAGATCAGACGGTTGGACTCGAACTCAGGCTGCAGTAATTTGTTTCTGATAAAATGTCTGTTCTATACTCTATTCATCCATTTCCCCTTTCCCATTCAGGATCACAGGGGGACAGAGCCTTCCTCAACAGGCACTGGGTGAAAGATAGATTCCAGTTTCTGGACTATCATGGGATGTTGTCATATTTAAATACCTTTCGCCTCATTGTAATTTAGAGTTCCACATTCATAATATAGCCGCAAGCTTTGGGACTCTGGAACTGATCTGGACCAAGAGCATTTTAACATTGGAAAAAGAAGCACACAGACAGGACCTTAGCCAAGATCACAGCCATTCAAATATTTCCTGAAAATTCCAGTACATTCAGTGAGCATTTCTGAGGACGTGTGTCATTAATGACATGGTGAAAAGCAAAACAAGAACCAAACAAAAAAAATAACAACAAAATAAAAAATAGTAATATCCTAAAAAATATATAACAGCTTACACTTGGAGAAATGTAATTCCACGTTGTTGTTTTTTTTATGTTCAAGAACAAAGATGGATTATAATAAGCAAAATTAAAATCCTGTCCACCACCAATGCCCATCCATCCACCCGAGGTCCAGGTTGATGGATGGGTCAAGAAAGTGTGATTTAGAAAGTGTGCAGCGTAACATCTTGCTTTTCATTTCTGTGTCCGTGTTAGCAGGTTAGAGCGGCCATTCTGCCGGTGTGAGTTGGGCTTCTCACGTGTGTGTCAAGCGAGGCTGCAGTGGTATGTCATCTAGAGATTTGGAGTCTCGCCTATTTTTGCCAAGTCAATCGCGGTTCTCTGCAAAAACAGAACTGAAATTTGACCTACAGACAGACATATTGACATGGAGGGGTTTACAAATCCAGTCCTAGACCTCTTGAACTGCTCGCTGACTAATCAGTGTTTTGGTGAGTAAAAAGGCTAAGATATTGCTGCTTTTGATTTTATTGATATGAGGACAAAGTCAGGAGACTCAAAATCTTGAAAGGGTTGGTCATTAACTCCATTGAACAAAGAATAAAAATCTAGTGGATGTTGCCACAGTGTGCAGGCTTTTTCCCTCCTGTGATTTATGTCTCTTCTCATGCTCCTGTAGGAGTTCATGTGTCTCTGGGAGGTTCTGAAAGATTGCTTTTCCCTATAAAATACATTAATCAGAACTGATATACATGAATCACCACTAGTCACACCATCTTTATGAATTGTTTTTATTTACCAAAGACTGTATGATAGATACCAGTTTCTAAGAATGCGGAATACTGACTGGGTAATATAAAAGTCACACACATTAAATATTTAATGTCTATTAACTCCTGCAGCATGCCATAAATCATAATTGCAGGCAAGTGGCTATAGAGGTTACACATGATAGCTGTTTGGACCACCATTAGTCTTAATGGAGGCACTAAAGACATTTGTGTGTGTGTGTGTGTGTGTGTGCCTGTGTGTGCCTGTGTGTGTCTGTTATGTGCACAGCCACACAGGTTAAAGTCTGCAAATTAATTAATAGGTGTTAGTGTTGTATTATGAATGTAGCTGTTTACATGCCGATCATGAGTTCTGATCAAGGCGCTGATATGACAACATGTATTGCACCTTAATGCGGCACTAGATAAATGCAGGCCCATTTAAACATGTTGGTAATGGTAAACACAAAATACCTCTGTTAATGGAGACTACAACATGGCTCAGATCACTGTTTTATTTTACAGTGCATATTTTAGTATATATACATTAAACTTCTTAAAAAAAACCCTTTTATAGACTTGCTTTTATGTGAATTCACCCTTTTTTAACAGAATATCTTATTCCTCGGGGCGGCTCTAACTCAGGAGATAGATCTGGTCGTCTAGTAATCGGAAGGTCACTGGTTCGAATCCCTGCATCCCCTAGCTGCATGTTGAATTGTCCTTTAGCGATATACTGAACCCCAAATTGCTCCTGATGATGATGTAGCCTCTGCCATCGGTATATGAATGTGTGAGTGTGAATATGACAAGTGTTCTAAAGCGCTTTGAGTGGTCAGTAGACTGGAAAAGCTCTATAGAGATGCAAGTCCATTTACCAATCCTTTTACTGCTCTTAGACTATTACTGTTTTCAATTCCTCCCATGGGATGTCTTTTCCTTACTTCTGACTGTCCTTTACTACTTTTGGTATCTGTTATATATTGTTCCCTTATCCCTTTTACTGCTCATCATTTTTGCATCTGTTCTTAATTCCTTTGATGTGATGTCGTCTTCTAATCGTCCTGTATTGTTTTTATTCTTTGACTTATTTCTATACTGTATTTGCTTTTTTACTTTTTTAATGATCTATTTTTATTTATGTGTTTAATTTGTTCTTTCTTCTCCCTTTCCTCCTTTCCTGTTTTCAGGTTCAACTGTGTTCACACACAGGGCCAAGCATTCACATGGGTCTACCAAGTCATCTGCCAACCTAATTTTGTGAAATGACACAATTGATGCACCTTCTCTGACAGCAAAGAAATGTGAAATAAATGCTATGATCGGCTGCATACACCAAGCAGACAACAAGACTGACAAAGGCTTAAAAGATTTTATTGAATCACTCAGTGGAAGGTGTACCGATGGAGGCAGGAAGAGACTCCACTGGTGTAGAGGGGAAGACACTGTGGCGCAGGTGAAGGGCTTGAGTGAGTGAACACAGAAGCTCAGAGGTTTGAGGATGCTGGTAGCAGAGTAACTGTACTGTAAAGTGCTTTGAGTACTGGAAAAGAGCTATATATGCTGAATTATGTGTTGTCCCAAATGCAAGTCCATTAGACACGAGAGAGACTTAAGAAAAAATATGAGTGCTGATGGAGGAGCATGTACCACAACTGGTTGACGAAATAATCTGTCATGGAGCAAGGTGAAGAGCTGATAGGACCAAATGCGCTGTAGGTGTGTGAGAGAGTCCCCAGCTCCATGCCAATCAGGAAACCATGCCCAGCTTCTCCAGGGCACCTCTGCAAACACACAAGCACAGAGAAACCACAAAAAAGGCCACAACAAAATCCAAATCATCAATAAATCTATTATCTAATCAAACACTTTCAACTTATCTCAATAGTGGAGAAATGTGTTTAGAAACATAGCAAAAGGTATTGGATTTAGCATTGATTTCCACAAAACAGTGGCTACAAAATGGTTATTGACAAGAGTCAAAGTGTCTTGTGCTGTTACTTTTGATGAAAACTCTATAGCAGCACATAGCACAGAGGACTGCACCATTCTGTAGACATCTGAGCTTGGGTGCTTGGCCTTGATTAGACCTAAAACACCAACTTAGTGTTTCAGGCTACAATACTCTAAACTGTGTAAAAACACGTCAGACTTGGATTTCACAGCAACTTTCTAAACCTTGAAACAATTAAAAGCCAACACTGGTGATTCCCAACACATAATTACCTCTGATATCAGTGTGCTGCAGATAACTGTACTCTATTGATTATGAATCCCCTCCCCTAACCTGCAATCAAACCCATGGTGTGTGTGTTTGGAGATCAATGACAACCGTGGCAGAAAGCTCCCTCGGGGACTCTGTAGAGGTCAGTACTGATGTGGGTGGTTGGTAGAGGATATAATCTCTCAGTCCCCCCCACAGGGTGCTTATGTGTATGTTTGTGTGTGTGTGTGGGTGTGTCTGTGTGTATGTGTGTGTGTGTGTGTGGCAGTAACTGGCTAATGGGATTCAGTCAGTCAGTCAGACTGTGGCTGTATCACAAGTGTGAAGCTTCTCAGTTCAATTTCCCTGTGGCTGTGACACTGCAGACTGTTGTTTGGTGTCTTAAATGAGAAGATGGTCATCCATTAGATCCAGTGTCACATCTGTAATGTTGCGTCTGTGTTCAGATGTAGACATCTCACACCTCCTCCTCACCAAATGCACAGCATGTAATACTGTTTTTTATGGGAGAAGTAGGTCTGGTTTGATTACACTCCGAGGCTACATTTTCCAGGACACCTCCCCATATAAAAGCATAAGACAGTGCAAACATCATATTGATGATCCTACTCGTCTTCTGGAATACATTTAGTAAGGCTAAAATATGTGGGGGAGCAGCTCAGCAACGCAGTTTTCACGTATATCTGTAGAATATGTGACAGGCATCAAGAGAATACACTCAGGAGCTAAAAGGCAAGTTTTTTGTGCATTTTCCTGTCTTTCACTCCCTCTCTTTCTCCCTCCTACTTTCTTGCTCTTTCATTTATTGATAACTATCAAAGGCAAACTTCATGTTAACAAATAGGGCAAGCAGGAGCCGTGCTGCAGTTCAGCAATGAAGCCATTACGCAGTACACAAGCAGGCAGTGTGTTCCACAGGTTAGGCAAGTTATGTAAAAGGTCTATTGTAGTTTTTAAAACCCAAATGTTTTACTAATGGAGTCAGCAAAACATTTCATCCTGCAACCATTGTGTATATACACAGCTGCCCCTCATTGAAAAAGTTCATTTTATTCCATAATTTAAAAGTGAAACGTTCATATAGTCTAGATTCATTACACACAGTGACATATATATGACGCATCATGAGGACAAGCCATCATGCTATGATTATCAGGGATAATAATTAATTATGATAAATAATTAGATCCAATTTTCATTAGATCACCTCAGTAAACCAAAATCAGTCTCATAAAAAGGTACAAGATACAAAGTTAAAACACACAATCTAACTAACATGTACTATATAGAGGTGTGTGTGTGTGTGTGTGTGTGTGTGTGTGTGTGTGTGTGTGTGTGTGTGTGTGTGTGTGTTTGGCTGGAAGAACAAAAGCAAAATGGTGGCTAGTGTTCAAAGTGCCGCATGGCATGGACAAAAGAAGACTCCACACAAAAGGTTGATCAATAGGGACTAAAAGATGGCTGATCGGAGGGTTGGACTTAGGTTGTGCTCACTGATATCACATGTGGGTGTGATATGCTCCAGGCTGAAGGAGAGTGTTTGTGTGACATGATGCCACCTTTGAGAAGATGGTTAGTCTGTCTGTTGCTCCTTCTAGCCCTTACCCCTTGATAAGTTGGCAAAAGACACTAACATTCATCTAGGTTCGGATAGCAAGTGTTATTTGATTTACTCACGAAGGGAGAGTGGACGTGTAGTTGAACAATGACAACAATTTTATTGCCTCAGACACAATCATACAGCAGTTCAAGTAGTTATGAAATATAACATAGAATATAGTATTACAAAATAGAGCTATTTCAAAGTGCAAAGTAATCTTAAATAAAACAAAGTTCAAATAAAAATGTTCTTCTTTAAGGGATCCTCCTTTAAGGGTTTAAAGATCAGAGTTCATTTCCTTCAGAGGATTTTCTGAAGGGAAGAAGATAAAATGTTCCCTTGACTTTGTGTTGCACGCTTTTTCAAACACTACCTGCGTAGTTTTAATGTGTTAGTTCTTCTCTGTTCCTGAATTAGTGGAATGAGTTGATGGTCCTGGTGTCCTCTGAGGGTGGACCCACGGCTGGCCACACCGTGGTTCCAGTCCGTCCACAGTCGATCGCCTCTAGAGGCGATCGACTGTGGACGGACTGGAACCACGGCTTGCTCGCCACTGAACCTGAAAGGGTTCAGATTCTGAATCACCCAATCCTAGTCCAAGATAAAAACCAACCGCAGTTCACAACGAGAGGGCTCACATGACAGATGCGGCTCTTCACTTTCACTTTCACACACTGCAATCACTTCCGGGAGGTCTGAGCTTGTTCGTAGCGTGCTTTTCAGAGGGACGTCTCGGTCAGAAGAGAAAAGACATGAAAGAGCGTGCTAACATAACAATACAGGGTGGTTGCGCCACCCTCTGTTTGGGCATGAAATTACAACTCTAAATAACATGTATAGGTTAAGTAACCCTATGTAGGTACATGTTTCTGATTTGGATCAGGTGTGTTCTTGCTTGGTTGGAATGAAAACCTGCAGCCACATGGCCCTTTACTGGATCAGTTTGACACCACTGCCATAGAGAATCTATAGTATATTGTCAAGAGTAAGATGAGAACACCAGATCCAACAATACAGACAAGCTGAAGGCTGCAACCTGGGCTTCCGTAACACATCAGCATTGCCACAGGCTGATCCCCTTCATGCCATGGCACATTCAGTACGTTTACATGCACAGCTTAGTCGGATTACAGCCATAGTTCGACTATGCTACTCAATCAGACAACTGCAATTGTCCGAGTATACATGCCGGAGAGAAAATCAAATTATTGGCCGAAGCATGTCATACCCTGGTACGATAGGTGGCGCTGTACCCATTTCGACTAGTGGTAATACAGCCACCTCCAGCTGACCTCTTTAAGTCACCAGCAACAACAAACTCTGTCTCGGCATTCAAGAAAGATGGCGTACGAGGAGCGAGACGAAGCTACATCTTAGTACATTTTGTATATGGTGTACATGGTAATTACACAAACAAGGTGCACAATGGCGCTCTTTCTTGCGGTTATTTCGAAGGAAAGACGCTGCCGCCGTCCTTCTACTTCCGGCTCACGGCCCCGGGAAAAAAATCTCGAGCCTGCGCAGAATGCAAAATCTGATCTGATCTGATAGAACGTATACATGCAGGAGTAATGCAACTATCAATCGAATAATCTAGGTGTTTTAATCCGACTGCGAGAAATCCGATCCGGTCCGATTTTAGTCAGACTAAGGTGTATACATGCATCTTAAAAATCCGATCATAGTCGGACTAACCCAGTAATTCAGTTTTCTTGAGTGTCATGTAAATGCACTGATTGATGCAGTAATAACATACTTTTCATAAGGTGAATGTTTCTGCATTAGGGTTAGCTTCATATATAGCATAACTCAAGACATCCTTGATATATAGTACATGCTCTTTACAAGGGTATGTAAAACTTTTGACCACAACTGTATAGCTATAAAAGTTTTCAGAGAATAATTATTGTTCTTATTTTCATCTCAAACACAGTACCACAGTTTTGTTTCACTGTCATTTACCTGATTCTTATATAACACAAGAGAGCAGGCTGGTCTTTTTTCCCATGAAACATTAGAAAATGTCATTGACGTACCTACAGATCTAAAATGCATTGTTGACATTACACTATCTCCAACAGTCCAACTATTTAACTACAGCAAATGCAACCACACTGCCTTGGGTCTGGAGTTAGAAATGTTTCTCCGAAATTAGTAAGTAAGGTCGAAACCAATACACTAACCATTTGGTGGGGAGGTGATGGTTCTGATCTGAAGTATATCCATGCAGCCTCCACATTCACATTTTGTGGGCTTTTAGTACACTGGGAGGCCGGATTATTCATCAGTTATGACATTCATGTGTTTCAGCAAATAACAGGCTGGACTGTGCACCAATTACTTTAGGAAGCAATCCATAAAATGTGCAGCTGGTTCAGTCAAGGAGCCATTAGAGGAAATGATAGGGCAGCCTGGTTTATCAATAGGATCTGAAAAAGGGCGCAAAAAGACAAAAACGAGGCCGATCACCCGTTCCCCATTGCATTAAAGTGGCCGTGGGCCAAAAAACTCTGATAAGGTGACCATGACGTCACTCAGAGCTTAAGGGTCAGGAGACCCCTCTGAACGTCACAATTCCAGGGTGAGGTGATGCTGTGAAGAGACTCCGGTTTAATTCAGTAGTTACTGTAAGGGTGTGGTTTGATTAACCTTTTTTTTTTTAATTTGCTTGGCTACTTACTCGCAGGAGACAAAGACTGTTTTTCTTTTTGTCCTTTTTTTTGTTAGAATATTCGTTATTACTTTTTGGATCCATAGAGGGACGCTGTTACTCAGTCGTTCCTCACCACCTGCAGAAGGAAGAAATTCTCTTCAGAAGGAGACAGAACCATCGACGTCCGGTCCTTCCATTTGATCGATTCCGCTGTTTTGCTCTCACTAACAGGAGCAAAGTCTGCCATCACTCACTGCCAGGACGCTCTTTTGTGCTGATCTACTCGGTGGATAGCTTGTGTGGTCTTGCAGCCATGGGTGACCACAGTGCGCTGTATTCCGGCTCGATCAGCGGACGATGAACAAACCTCGGTTCGCTTGCTGACCACTGGTTGAGGGAGAGACGACCATTCTTTGTTGTCTGCAAAGCGCTCACTTAGCTTCTTCCCTTTTACTGACTTACACACCCACACACACACATCCATACATAAACATTCAGGGTAATATACACAGGTAATCTTATGGGTGATTTTTTGGAGACTTAACGACCCTGCTACAACATAGTGATATTCCCTCTTACTGACCTCAGAGGCGGATGCCTCTCGGTAGGACAAATACTTTTTTCTGGAGCCATGGGTATTATCCCTCCAAGTTCACCTTGCATGTGATCAAAGTGCCGTAACCGTCGTCTTTGTTCAAATTTCACGCATTCGTTGAGTGATCAACTTTGGTCGACGCACTCACTGCCGCCATTTTTTAAATTCAAGGTACATGATTCAGCAGAGTCAGAATCATCATCTCTGAATTCATGCTCACGCATTGCTTCGCCAAGTCACGTTAGGCATTTCCTGTAATTTTCTAAATGTGATTTCCCAAGCCCACCAATTTTGTAGTCCGGTGAACGTGACTTCCCAAGCCACATTAATGAATTGTGGTAACCTACGCTTCATTAATTAACAATAACAATTTAATCAACACTATGTCCACTACATCCAACGATATGTACCAAGTATAGGAAAGTCGTGTGGACTTTGTCTAAATAAAGAGCTTTTAACCTTCATGAAGGACAAGATTCATCTTTGCGCTCCAAATGCCTGTGACGGGGTGGCTGTAGCTCAGCAGGTGAGCAGGTTGGCTGGTGATTGGAAGGTCGCTGGCTCAAATCCCAGCTCCGGGCTGAGCTGCACGTCGAAGTGTCCTTGAGCAAGATACTGAGCCCCAGATTGCTCCTGATGTGCGGTTCGCACCTTGCTTGGCGGCCTCTGCCATCAGAGACGGCAATTAGCTGGCGACTTGTCCAGGGAGTACCCTGCCCTCACCCAGAGACAGCTGGGATTGGCTTCAGCACAAACCCCCGCGACCCCATACAAGGGATAAAGCGGTTACAGACAATGGATTGATGGATGCCTGTTTACCAGTCTTTATTGTGGAAAAATAGCCTGAGGACCCTGCCTCCTGAATTAAAAGCTAAGCACGGGAAAGTCTTATTTACTCTGTTCTCTTGGTGACACCTTTGTTATTATCAGAACCATATGGAAAACTTCTTTGATTGCTGTATTCAATATTATCTATATTGCAAATTTCAAACCACTATTTTCTCTAACCCCACAGACAGTCATATATTGCTGCTTGGTAAAGTTCAACATCCAAAATGTAACTTGACTGTGGACCAGTCTGAAAAAGGTAGTTCTGTCGATGTGTTTGTTTACCTACAGTAAAAATCCTCTATGAATAACTTAAAGCTAGAAATGATTTCTTTAAGTTTTTTATATTTATATGTATATACAAGTCTATTCTATTTCCTACCTTTTTATATTGTTTATCTTTTACTATTCGTATTGTCTTTTTGTAATATTCTGTCCTTTGGCCGCTGTGGCAAACAAATTTCCCCGTTTGTGGGACAGTAAAGGAATACTGATTCGGATTCTGATGTAACTGAGGGACAGGTCACTCTAACCCTCCCTCTCTAAATAGGGTGGACATTGATGATAATTGATATTTTGCTGGTCAATAAAAATTGAGCCCTGCACAGGATCCACACACACCAGGAAGTATGTCTTGCTGCTTTTGTCACTGAAATGAATGTGTAAAAAATAATGTCAGTATACAACTTTTCTTATCAAAATAGGGTTTCCTGTTGTTTTTACTTAGCATTTCATTCACATTGTCTAAGTTGTAAATCCATAGATCTGGAACAAAGCATGTAAGTAGTAACAGCTGATTAATGTGTCTGTTTGCAAGTGCTCTCTCACCTTCTTTAACTCTTATCTCTTTGACTGTCCCTTCAAATCCCTGTCAACTCTTCTCCCATCTGTTTATGGATGGCTAAAATAGGAGGAATTGGAATTAGGGCCGAAAGATCTACAAGAACTACAAAAAGCAGCAGGTTAAGAAACCAAACTAAGTGACGTGTTCCGACTGTCTGTCTGTCCATCTCTGCATTGCAGACAGTGCTGCACTGTTACATCTATGCACACACATCCACAAAATAAACAGCCACTTACTTGTGAGGTTTGCAGTGATTATATACCAAAATATTTAGACACTAAAAAGCATAAACCATATGCCAGCTCATTTCATGTTTTGTGCATAAAACTCACAGCTTTAATTACCCTTCAAGCATCACTGACATAACTGCTCCCTCTACTTCCTTTTAAAATAAAATTAAAATGCCTGCAAAATAGACATTCAAGCAATTTAGATATTACACAATATTTATTGAATGTGACAGTGGACTTACTGGATTGAATAAGTGCTGGTCCCAATCTGAGAGGTCCCAGATCCTGTCCCGGCATGATCCAGCACAAATTAAGCTCTGGTTTCCCATGATTAAGACATATGTACTAGGCTTGTGTGAGTCGCTTAAACTCTGCTTTGACTCTTAGCATATCAGCAAAATATTGCTGAGAAGATTCTGTGGACAGACAGACATTACCCATCTGAAAGTGATAGTGCAGGTCTTTTGAAGTGACTGTACTGCTCAACGGTATCGACAGCAAGACGTTTTTTTAGCCACCTAAAAAAGGCATACTGAAGTATATGCTATATTTTGAATATTTTCTGTGCTTTACATTGCAGTCAGACACCCCTTTCTTGTCAGACTACATTCCCTAATTGAAGCTTATCTAGCGAAGTTTCAGAAGTAGGACCACACCTAAACAGCGCCAACTTCCTATAGTAACCACCTGACCCTCTCCTCTTCTTCACTCTCGTATTCTGCCAGAAACGAGATTACGTTACATCGCCTCGACCACATCAAAATTTTGTACGAGCAACATCAGCCTCTACTTACTTACATCATGGACTTCGTATCACTATCCCCGTCGGAACAATGATCTTTTCAGGCGAGATCAGGATCACCATTCATCAGAAGCTGACAACTTCCCCGTCACCTCCGTACCCGAGACCTAGGAAGCGAGCAAGTTCGAAGAGCACCAACTCCGTCTCATCCATGGTTCGTATCTCGCCTGGTTAATCTCTCCTCAACATTCAAGATTACCATAGTTCGCCCGACGAATCCTCTGTGTCTCCCAGCCCACCTCCCTCCGCAGCAAAGAGAGGACAAGGAAATTCGGCAACAGAACGTTGCCGTCGCTGCAGTTTGCTGACTCCTTCGCCTCTGAAGATAAATCAAGCCACCCCATCCCACCATTGTTGCGACAACACCGGCCGAACAACTCGCCGGTCACAGCGTCACCACGCTCCGGTGAGATCCCCTGACCGGCCTTCATCTTCTAAAATCACCGATTGGACAGTAGCCACTCTCCAGAATGCTTTAAAGGACAAAGGAATTATGTTTCACCGAACGGACAATAAAGCCAAACTTTTCTCCACACTCATGTTCAACGCTTGTTTCGTCAACACCAGCTCTCTTCCGGGTGACGTCATCACGCGCACCACAACACGCTGTGACGTCGGCGCTCCTGCTAAAGGGACAGTACAATTAAATCCTACAGCTCAAAGACAACAGATAGAGCAGCAGCAAAAGTGGAGACAGATCCTCAGCCAGATCAAATGACTCTAGGGTTTCTGCTACCACCTTTCGTCATCACTCCACTCCGGATGGAGCGCCCAGATGGATTTCAGAACCCTCCAACTCCCATTAGGATTTTCATTATTGGCACCAGTAGCCTACAACATCAAGGGCAAATGTCATGTCATTCATTCAGTTTCTTATAAAAAGATTTGAAGAAGGTTTCCACCCCGGACTTTCCACACAACCAACCATCTCTTTCGAAATCAAAAATGTTCAGTCGGCCATAACTGAGCCGGAGTCAGTCGACCGCCTGCTCGCTAAGGAAGTTAAGGAAGGTTTCATGATTGGACCTTTCGCCCGTCCTCCATTTCCTAACTTCCACATCAGCCTCGGTATCGCAACCAGGAAATACTCCGGAAAGAAACGCATCATCATCGATCTTTAAGCACATCACGACAGTACCATCCCCAGCATCAATAGCTTGATCCCGAGTGAGGACTTCTCCCTTCACTACACCACCATTGACCATGCCATCGCCCTTATCAAACTCGCCCGGAAAGGGTCGTGGCTCTCAAAAACAGACATCACCAGTGCTTTCAAAGTCCTCCCTATCCACCCAGACTTCTGGCATTTTGTCGGCGTCCGCTGGTGTGGTGCATATTACTTCGCCATTAGGCTCACCTTCGGTTGCAAAAGCACCCTGTCTGAAGCCCTCTGCTGGATCCTGTCTAACAACCATGGGATTCCATTCCTCGTCCATCTCTTAGATGATTTTCTCATCATTTCCCCCCCCTCATCACCACCCCGCTGGTTTGCAGCAGAATGGCCCCCAGAGCTCGCAAATGAAGGACGCCAGGTCGCTTCCTCCACGCTCTTTGAAATCTACCCCATACTAGCCACTGCTATTCTGTGGGGACATGAATGGTGCCACAAGTCTATTCTCACATACTCAGACAACCTCGCAGTTGTTGATATAATTAACAAAGGACGCTCCCACCTCCCAACTCCTCACCTATAATGCCATTCACACAGGGCCTAATCTTGCACTCTGTTAAATACCAATATGTTCTCCGAGCAGCTCACATTCCCGCTTACGCCAACTCCGCGCTGACTCTCTTTCCCGTTTCTTGTTTTAGAAGTTCAGAAGCTTGGCACCTCACGCAGATACCTTTCCAATGCCGGTTCCTCCATATTCAGCACTGACATTCATCTTGTAAATCCTGCGCTAATGCCCCTGATAGGACACTCCCAGAGCTCCATCATCAACAGCCTATCACCCTCAACCCTCTCCTACTGAACTGCTTGGAAAAGCTTCCATTACTTTCACGACCAATACAACATAACCTTCCCGTCATTCGATTTCATCACCTTGACTTCTTTCGTTACTTACGCCCGTTCCATCATGACATCATGGCAAAAACACACACCTTCAAAGTTTACCATAGCGGTATCAGCTTCTTTTCCAAACTAATAACTGGCAGTTCAGGCCTGGCCTCCAGCCATCCCCAGATAACTTCCCTTTTTAAAGGACTCCTACATCAAGACCCAGCTAAAAGCCCTTGCCATCTTCCTCTTAATGCCGACTTGCTGTTAATCTGCCTCCACACTATCTGTTTCGGATACGGCAGTCCTCAAGTTGCCCGAACCCTGGAAGCCATGTTCTTGCTTGCTTTTTTACGGTTTCCTCAGATGTTCCAAATTCACCACCTCAACCATTCACTTCAACTCAAGGCACCATGCATGCATTTCAGACTTGTCTTGTTTTTCAGACTACACCATGGTATTCTATTTAAAGCGAACTAAAACCAATCAATCTGGTCCGCCTACACCCATATTCTATTTCAAGGTCCAATCACCACTGAATCCTTGAGACACCCTTGCTAACTTCTTGCAATTTCGCAAATCTCAGAGTCCCCCCCCACCCCATTTCTCTCTCCTTGTTTCTTCTTTTCTTTCCTCTCCTTCGTAGGACCATGAGGGGGTCCGTCGCTGCCTGGGTGCGGTGGCAGATTCTCTACAGAGCTTCCCCACAACGCACTTGAGGAACCTTGAAGAACTAAGATCTTCAACGTTTTGTTTTCTTTTTCTTTCATAATAAATCATTTAAACGCATCTTTTTGATGGTGTGGTCCTTGCTAGTGAAACCAAATAACATCCGTATTCCTATGCACAAGTGCAGCTGTGGATGCCCCGTACCATATTATTCCACGGATAAACTGTTTGGGGTGAACTGTTAAAGGCTACCTGACTGCAATGTAAAGCACCAAGTGTAACCCTATTTTTTAGGTTTGCCTTCTTTTAGGTGGCTAAAATACATCTTGCAATCAGTTGTATAGGATTATAGGACAGGATTTATTAATCATTTCACTAAGATGATGTCAGTACTTGTAATACATATCGGTACATCACAGTGTACAAAATGAACAATGTTATATTGTCACATAGCTGGAAAAAATGGATTGCAGACAAAAAATGTGTTCTTAAGACAGTCACATGATTCAGTCACTTTAGACTTACAGCACTTGCCACTACCACTTGGCCCAATGATAAAGCAGGAGCCTCCAGCTCTCCTGGACATTTCTTCACAGTAGTAGAAGCTGGGGCTGCTCCTTGTTCATACCTGTTACAAGAATTTCTACTACTACTTTCTACTAAGTCTACATCAAATCTAACAGTGTGATTGCTACAGTTAGACAATTGTCAGGTTCAGGTTGATAACCTTCAACATAAATCATAAAGAAACAGATATACACAAGGTTACTGAATTACTATGTTGCATCACATTTCATGAATGATAATGACAATTTTAATTCATAATCAAGCAAATTAAATTAATGATTAACACAATACATTCTCAACTCAGTCTGATTACACCAATCATGGGCCTACACAATCACAATAAATTGTAGTAAATTGCCAAAACCCATTGACAAAATGCATTATAAATGTGTAAATAAATAGAAAACTTTACTTTAAACGGAGGATTTTAACACTCTTTTCATTATCACTGTTTACATGATCAAACATTAGATTGGGTAATCATTCGTTAATTAAACTCAGTCCAAACAAGTAACTCATTGATTGTCAATGATTATTGTCTCCGCACATTTCAACCTAAATCAGCTGTGCAGGATAAACATAAAAAGACGCGTCTCTACACATACCAACAGCTCTCTGAAGCTTCCTTCGCATTGAAGCAGGATTCCTTTTCAAGCCGGACGATCATTCATTAAACTTATTGATTCATAAACGCTGGTCGCCCTTTTTTCTTCTTCACCTGGATGCGCCGGAAACTCAGGTATATTTCAACAGTAGCACTGCTCAGCTCAACACTGCCTTGTAGTGCGCAATGTGCAAGACACACACTTCTGCCTCAACATTAATCTTGTGATGTCCTCAAAAATGTATAGCAACGTTTCCCAACCTCAAATCTTGCCATGTCTCATGACAGTAATGCCAAGAAGTTACAATATGCTGAATTAACATGACATTTTGTGAGTCTGTCTACTACTAGGTCAATCGGTCACAATTTACAGACCTTGCAGCCCCAGTGTGTGTTAACGGGAAGGCCCAGGAAGCCTATCCTGCTTTATCGATGTCAAACAGTGAAAACTATCTGAAGGTCAAACAGGCCGTGTTAAAGGCTTATGAACTGGTACCGGAGGCATATTGGCAGAAGTTCAGGGGCGTCCGGAGGCAGGACCGGGAAACATACGTCGAATTTGCACGTGAACTGTCTACTCTTTTTGGCCGTTGGCGGCTGGCCTCTGAGGTTAGGACCTTTGAACAACTGTGTGAACTGGTTTTGGTGGAACAATTCAGAGAAACCCTTCCTGACAACCTGACCACTTATCTGAGTGAGAGGAGTGCTGAAACTTTAGCTGAGGCTGCTGTTTTAGCCGATGAATATGCTCCGACTCATAAAGTCCAGGGGGAAATGGACGTAAGGGTGGAGCTAGTGGTTATCCCAGGAGTTCAGGGAGTGACTCTCCTGCTTTCAAAACAGCTAGCAATGTTGGCAGGTGATTTTGGGGAATGATCTGATTGATGGTCCATTTCCTGAGTCTCCTCCCTCACTAGTTGTCACCTCTTCTCCAGCTGTTTGCCAGGTGGAGGTTGAGTGTGATGATTACAAACAGATTTTTCCAGTGTGTGTGGTCACAAGGTCACAGACACTAAAAAAAAATGACTTGGTGGTTAAAGAAAAGAATGTTCCACATGTCCACTTTCCTTTACTCGCTTTTCCATTCTCTTTCTCAAAAGCTGAGCTGGTACAGGAGCAGCAGAGGGATCCTGCTCTGACCGAGCTGTTCCAGCAGGTGCGTCTAGTGGAGGAGATGGAGAGTGTGGCGCAGGGGCATTTCTTGGAAGATGACATGTTGGTGAGGAAATGGTTGCCCCAGGGTGAAAGGTTTGTAGGTGACGCTATTTTCCAGATTGCGGTTCCGTCTGGACTGAGGGCTGGCATATTGAAAACTGCTCATGATATGGGTGCGGGACATGTGGGGGTTAAAAAGACCTATGACAAAGTTTTGCGGTATTTTTATTGGCCTCGGCTGAAGAAAGACATCTCTGCCTATATTAAAACATGCCATACTTGTCAGCTCACAGGTAAACCAAACCAGTGCATTAAGCCAGCTCCGTTGCGTCCTATAGCAGTTGCAAATCAACCATTTGAACATTTGTTAATTGACTGTGTTGGCCCTCTACCTAAGTCTAAGTCTGGAAGTTTGTATCTTTTTACAGTGCTGTGTCAGACAACTCGTTATCCGGCTGCTTTTCCCCTGCGCAACATAACAACTAAGTCAGTGTTGAAAGCTTTGACACAGTTCATGTCTGTTTTTGGTATTCCCAAGGTTGTTCAAAGTGATCAGGGAACCAATTTTACATCAGGGATGTTTGCAGATACGCTGGGAAAGCTTCGTATTAAACACATCCAGTCAACTGCTTATCATCCAGAGAGTCAGGGGGCTATCGATCGCTCAAACTCTCAAGTCACTTTTGCGCTCATATTGTACTGAGTTGGGTCATGATTAGGAGGAAGGACTGCCATGGCTAATGCTGGTGGCTCGTGAGGTCACACAAGAGAGCACTGGTTTTAGCCCAAATGATCTTGTGTTTGGTCACACAGTTCGTGGTCCTTTGGCTGTGTTACAGTCTGATTGGAAGAAATCTCCTCCTCCGGAAGAACCAACAGATTATGTAAATGGGTTCAAGAGATGGTTGTATGAGTCAGTAAAGATGGCAAAACTAAATTTAGAAAAGGCTCAAGGTAAGATGAAGCGACTGTATGATCGCCAGGCTGAAGTGCATGTCTTTTGCCCCAGGGATCAGGTCCTGGCCAACCTCCCAGTGGTGGGATCTCCTTTTCAGGCTAGGTTTGGGGGGCCTTATTCCGTTCTTCGACAGGTTACAGATTTAAATTATCTGATATCCACTCCTGACAGACGGAAGACTACACAGTTGTGTCATGTTAATATGTTGAAACCCTATTTTCCACGTGCTAGTGGGGGGGGAGTGAAGCCGGTGGCTTTGGTGTCTTCAGTGGGGGATGTGGTCTCTCCATCTTTGGATGGTGGAGAAGAGAAGATTGAGAGTCCAGATGCTGGTGTGTTGCAGGGCAGGCTTAAAAATTCCCTGAGTCCCTGAGAAATTTGGATGGATTGTTGGGACATTTGCCGCCAGCACAGGGGAAGGAGCTGTCTGATCTCATTTTGTCATTTGCTGTTTTGTTCTCAGACACTCCCACGAGGACCCACCTCATAGAGCACGATATTGAGGTGGGCGATGCTGCACCGACTCGTCAGAGGTTTTACCGGTTCCCTCAGGAGAAACGAACTCAGCTGGAAGCAGAGGTGAAATACATGTTAGAGCACAAGATTGCTGAGCCGTCCTGCTCTAGCTCGGCTTCTCCATGTGTGCTGGTTAGTAAACTTGATAAAACTTTCAGATCCTGCACTGATTTTCGCAAAGTAAATAACATCACAAAGCCAGACTCTTATCCACTTCCTCGCATTGAAGATTGTGTAGATCAGGTGGGCACGGCAAAATATGTCAGCAAATTTGATCTCTTAAAGGGATATTGGTAAGTGCCAATATCAAAACGTGCTCAAGAAACTGCTGCGTTCATAACGCCCTCAGGCCTTTACTCCTACACTGTTATGCCGTTTGGCTTAAGAAAATGCCCCTGCCACCTTTCAAAGGCTAATGAACCAAGTGGTAGCAGGTTTAAAGGGGTGTGCAGTATACTTAGACGATGTTGTCATCTACAGTGAAACCTGGGCGGAGCATGTTGATCACATCCGTGCTTTGTTTGAGCGGCTGGCTTGGGCCAACCTGACCATTAACATAGCAAAGTGTGAGTTTGCCTAAGGTACAGTGACTTATTTGGGAAAGGTCGTTGGCCAGGGTCAAGTGCGTCCTGTAAGAGCTAAAGTCATGGCCATTGATCAGTTTCCAACTCCCACCACTAAGAAAGAGCTGATGCAGTTTCTGGGTATGGTAGGTTACTACCGAGGATTTTGTAAGAATTTCTCCACGGTAGTTGCACCTTTTACTAAGCTCCTGAGTTCGAAGGTTAAATTTGACTGGTCCTCTCAGTGGCAACTTGCTTTTGTGAATGTTAAAAATCTAATTTCGTCTGCTCCTGTCTTGGCAGCTTCCCATTTAGGTGATCCCTTCCACCTTCAGGTCGATGCCAGTAATTTGGGGGCTGGAGCAGCACTTCTGCAGGCTGGTCCTGATGGTATTGACCATCCAGAAAGAAAATTCAATTCTTATCAGTTGAATTACTCTATTGTTGAAAAAGAGGCCCTGGCCCTCATTTGGGCCCTGCAACATTTTGTGTAGTTGGAGGTAGAACCCTAGTAGTTTATACTGATCATAACCCACTAACGTTCCTGCACTCATTACAAAATCCAAATCAGCGTCTGATGAGGTGGTGCTTGTTTTTACAGCCCGTTAACCTTGATATTAGTCATATCAAAGGGTCAGAGAATATTGTTACTGATGCCCTGTCACGTGCTCTGTCTTAAGTGGACAGTGTCCATTTATTCTTTCAGCTGAGCCTCTCTCCCCACTCTTAATTTGCGTCTTAGGTACCAAAGTTGCTGAGTTGGAGGGGATGGAGGGAGCAGTTGGGAGTGTACTTGTATTACTGTGTTAAATGACTATGTTGTGACTTCTGTGTTTTGCAGGACAGGACTCCCTTTAGTGTCTCGGATACCCTTTGGGTCCTCGTCTTTATGGGGGGGGGGGATGTGACGTCCCTGTTGATCTGTCTGCTTCTCTTCTCAGTGCCTTCCAGTAGAACGAAGAAGCAGTGGGCCGTCCTGAGCAGACCACACCTTAGGGTGTGGCTTTACTGATTAAAGGCCGCCTCAGTCAGTCTGCTCTCTCTCTCTCTCTGGTGGCTGAGCAGCTGACTGCTGCTATGGCCTACAACCTGCTGTAGTTTGGTGTTTGTTCCCTTATATACATATACACATGCACACATACACACCCGCACACACACACACAACATTTGATGCAACACACACCCACGTTATGTTCCTTTTGGGTTGTTTAGTTAAGTAAACACCGAAATATTCTCAGAGCTCTGTGTGTCTTCTCTCCTTTGTTTCAACCTGAGAGCCAGGGTTGTAACAGATCTCACAGCAGGATGAAAGGCTGTAAGGAGAGGGAAGGGGTGGAGAAGGTGGTAGTTGGCAGACAGCAGTAAGGTTGATGGTGGTGGTAGCAGGAGGTGCAGGGGCCTCAGTATCAAATCTGTTAAAAAAAAAGATTGAGTTTTTGCACTCAGACGAGTGCCATAAACACATTTTTTTTTCCTTTTTGTTGAATCATTAATTCCTTGGACATATTAGTTTCACTTTCTTGCAGAACATGCAGAAAAAAGCAAAAGGCTGAAGCATAATATTGATGACCTCAGGATATGGTAGCTCAGTAATCATTGAATATGGTCTTACTCTCTCTCACGCATATCCAATACTGTATGCCCATGATACAGTAAGAACTAGAGATGCACCTACCCAGTTTTTTCCGATCCAATCCAATACCGATACCTGGACTGAGTGTATCGGCCGATACCCGATACCGATCCAATACCGTTGTTGAATTAATAATAAACTGTATACCTTCCACCATGTGAAAGGGACTAAAGGCACCAGACTTTCCTAACTAAGACAAAATAATCAAACAGTTACCGAACATTGTAAACTTGTGTAACATTAATAATAATAATAATAATAATAATAATAGATTTAATTTATATAGCGCCTGTCAGGGTACCCAAGGACACACGTAACAAAGTGGAACAAACAAAACAAAGAATGAATGAATTTAGCGCCTGTCAGTCAGCACGGAGGGAACACTAGCACCCATGTCAGTAGCTCCATCTGTAAACAAACTAGCGTCTGGAGGCTCCGTGCACACAGCGGGGCGACCATCCAGCATCGCTGCGAGCCGGGGAGACCGCAGCAGCAGAGGAGGAGACAAAGCAGCCCGGCGGTGAATGACCCTGAGGATGTGGTGGAGGGAGAACCAACGGAGCAACGATGGACAGCCCACATAGTATTGAGTACGTCGGTTTGAATGTTAGCATTGCTAGGCTAACAGCTGACCGGTGAGGCTAACAACTGATGGCGGGGCTACTAGCTAATCAGCGGAGAAATGTGACGTGAGTAAGTGCAACGTCCTGCAAACAGGAATACAAAATAAAACACAGCAGCTGAACCTGAGAATAAACTAATAAAGAGTTGGTCAAACAACAACTTGCGCTCTTCCAGCATGCGAACACACTGACCCTGACGAATGACGTAGGATGTGCTGCGACGGCGGAAAAAAAAAAATTGGATCGGCCGGTGGATCTGTTTCATTTTACCGATCCCCGATCCAACCGTTTTGTCAATATCGGAGCCGATATCCGATCTTAATATTGGATCGGTGCACCCCTAGTAAGAACAGTTGATTTCAGCTGAAGTAATGCAAGCGTGGACCCGTCATGTACCAATTAGGCCCCGTCATACCAAGGCTTTGGAGGGGCTTGCTTTATATTAAGTGGCATTATTTGGTACGAACGTGTGAGACTGAATCATGAAGTGGTAAATAAGATCAACAGTATGTTTTCTGTTGACATTAGTATTTAGCTCCAAGAACAGGCTTACCATGGTGCCATCATAACTGTATTGACACTAACAACATGTCTATACATCAGGTGTTTCAGCCACAAATTTTGTAAGCCATCTCAGGAATCTACATTCAGCACTTTGCCTGAACACATTCCTTGCAGACACAGACAGAGGACTGAACCCGCTATTGCTACTTCGCACACAATGTATTTTTTTTCAGTATTATGCAGTTACCAGCTGCAAGAGTGACCAACATAAAGATATAAAGATAAAGAGTTTGAAGAGGGGTTTGGTCCATCCCATGGGTACTCAGTAAACAAAGGTCAGACCACACCTGTCTTCAAACTCAGTCTTTTTTTTGGACTCTGTTGTGTCTGGTAATTAGATCATATTGATGGGCATCGCAGCTGCTGTGATCCCACAAGATTGTCTCTAGTTAAATACTGGTATTAGTCCAACAAGGAATACCTACAGAAAAGCTCTTTCTCAAAAAGAGCTCTTTCTTTGAAATATCACATTTATACAGATTTAAATGTGTAGTGCAACACATAGTTTGCAACACGATTTGCCGTGGCCATTCATGCTCCTGAGAGGAGAAACCCCTTTGATTTTAGGGGTTTGATTTTAAAACTGCAGCCTCGGGGGCCGGCTGCTGTTAAAAACCTTAAGTTTGCGTTTGTGCTCAGCAGAGATTACTTATTTAATCTTGTGTTTTTGTGTTTGTTTGCACATATGGGAAACAGAGTGGTCCATCATAAGCCCTGGTGTAGATAAAGGAGGAATTGAAGAAAGGAAGAAATTGAAGAAATCCTCCTGTGGGAAATTTTAAGATGTTTACATTTGACTTCTGCAGAGGTCTCTCTCACTCTTTCTGTCCCTCACATATATGCACACACAGTCAGCCCAGGGTTAAGATGCTTCTGGTGCTCCATGAGCCATTGACCTCTCAGTGACATTCAGAGAACAACCACTCACCGGAACTGCTGAATAATACATTGACAGTATGTGGAGTACAAAGCAGAGCATCTCTGTCTGGGAGAGTGACTATGATGAATCACACATGCGTGGCAATTTGTTGCATCTTTAAAAGTCAAACTGCTCAGCCTGTCTGTTTGCATTGTTCAGGTCTTCTCCACAACAGCTTCAAAATTCAGAATTCAAGTGTTACCTTGAGTGTTGTGCGTGAGTATAGAATAGAATAGAATAGAATAGTTATAACAGATAACAGATTGCAGATTACAGAGCTGCTGTGGTAAAAATCTAACAGCTTTTGAAAAAATATGATGATGTGAGAAGAGAAAACAATTTATGTTCAAGGGGACACAAATGAGAAGAGCGTATACCTCAGCCTTTTCTTTCATTCCTTCTGTATTGTATTCTGTATTGAAGAATGACACTGGAAGTGGCAATGCTGATTTCACTGTGGATTGCACATTTAATGCATTTCAAAGCATCTAGCTCGGATTGGATCCACACACTAACCTGTTTCCATCTTACCTGGAAGAATATATGTATAATATAGGGGTCCCTAAATCAAAATATAACAAAAGATGTTTGCCCTGCCCAGCTGCCCAGAGCCAGCCAGCTGTGGGGGAAAGAGTCACAAGCAGAGCAAGACTTTCTGGAGTCACATCAATATCTGCTGTGATCCAGAACAATTTATGAACAGGAGCAGCTCAGCGATTATTTTCTTTTTCATTTGGGATTCAAAAGTGGATTTATTTTCACTTCTGTTTAGGTGTCCTCCACTGTTGGGTGTCTATGTACTGTGTAATGTTGGCTGCGGACTGATGCTGGATGGGAAATGTGTTTGTTTTTCAGGGTCCAAATTATGCCTGTCTCATGGTAATCTATCCTATGTGCAATCCTTTTCTAATTTTCTAGTCATACATTTTTCACTGTCTTTGCATATTAACCATAAATCTAATTTCTCAATATTTCACAAATCTAGAATCAAGACTGCTGGTCAAATCTTGTCAATGCAATTTCCATTGGCAGAAGGGAGCTTCCTCTGATTCTAGAATTCCTTCTCCTAGTCAGTGGAGTGTGTGTGTTTTTATGGAACCAATAAATCATTGATATCTTGAAGTGCAAGGCCATGTAATGCTTTGTACAATAGAGGCAGGTCTTTATAATTAATACATGCATTTACATAGAGCTCTGACATCTGCTTTGCAATAACAGCTTTGAAAAGTCTTCTGAAATGCTGTAAAACATTTGAACATGCAAGAAAGATACCAGGTTAAAAGCACTGTGTATGGAGGTAGCAGAACACAATTACCTCAGGTTTACCCTCCTCTATGCCTCAGGAGACATAAAGTCCAGTCTTCACCTGTCTCTACCCCCCTGAATACCTGCTGTTATTAGCATAGCCAAGGGAGATAGCATATGTCTCATTTTCTTGAAGGCTCTTCACTGGATGTCTCTTGCACCGATGCGTCACTGCCAGGTTCATCAGTTCCATCACTTCCTCTTTCTTCCATTCTTTCTAACAATCCCATCCAACCCCCCTCAGCCCCCATCCCTGCTTCAATGCAATTTCTTCTCTCCAGCCTCAGTTCTCTCTGTGTCACCTGTGACTTCCTCCTCCTTCAAATCATTCTCCTCGCCATCTCAGCTGGATTCCTTTCTTGTTGTTTTTTTATTTTTTTACTGCCATCTCACCAGTTACATATATAGTTGTATGTCATCACAAAAGAAAAACGCCTATGAACATTACACAATGGATGGACTGCATTTGTCTGTTGTATTTCACGTGTAATATTTCATAAATATTTTTTTTTTCACATGCGAATGATGTGCTTTTACTCTTAGTTTAATTGAGTACCTCAAGTTTCCTGATGAATGACATTTTTACGACCATACATCCTAATCTCAGGGGAAGCGTACCATGGTCCAATTTCATCTTCAAAGAGGAGGAACATCTCTTCTACACTGTCAAATAGACAGTAATTCATGAAATGCCATGTTTAAGCCAATTCCCTTTGTAAAAAATAATTATGCGTGAATAATCCTTTTTACAGGAGCACAATGAAGAGGCTACACTTGAACATAGTCAGCTGGTTTACTGTGTGTCTTATGGGTAATTATGCGGTTTGCAAAAGTATTGTTAACATCATTTATTTGGGAAATTGCAGAGATTTACTCTGTGAATATTCTTCGAGATTATTGAAAGAACATCACTCCAATGATTTCTTTAATGAGATTATTCTGTTGTTATCACATTATGACCATTATTTTTTCATGAGCCAAACCCTTACATCACCAGCCTATAGCCCTAATATTGTCAGGGTATTTTCCTTTCATGCACAAATCTAATTTGAACAAAACATAGAAAACAAAAAACTGAAGAGATATTAGAAATTAAATCAAAGGAGATCATTTCATCCATTAAAACAAAATACAATAGCCGAGTAAGACGCAGGTTACAGAGTCATTTAGTTTAACAACCTTGCTATGACCACAGGTGGTGAAACAATGATACTATGGATATAATGTTATCTACTTTGAACATCCATAACAGAACATCCTGCCATTGTCTGAGCAGTCACAAAGCTTTGGGCCTCTAATCGCCACTTACAGCAGATGTCAGCATTAAAATTAAGACTTTTTCTCAAATTATGTCTTCAGTGCATTTTTTTAATTAATGTCATCTGACCTTTTCCTTGTCTTCAGAGTTTCTGTAGTCTGGTTTCAGAAGGCCTTGTCTGCAACTTGGTATGAAATTTGATTTTCTTAACTGAGTCATTCTATAATTAGGGGTACATGTCATGTCCATAGACTTTATTCATCGGATTTATCAATTTATTGATTTATTCACTGCAAGCAATGATCAATTTTACATCAGGGCACATTTCTCTTTTATTTAATACAAAAAGTCAACAGATCCCATCTTTTATTTAGCAAAAAATGCATATACTAAACTGGAATTTGTTGTTTTTTTGTTGTCCGATTTGCTTAATGTCAGGTTTTGCTCCTCAGATTAAACCTAAATGACATGTTTTTGTAGAATATTTTCATAAATATTTGTTCAAAATAATTATTAAGACATGAGAAAGGCATTTTAAAATGTATTTTGTTCATTCATGTACATTAAATCATCCACTTTGTGTGTGTCCAAGAAATCTCTGTCAACCGTGTTACTCTTTGAAATATCTCCTATAAATCAGCGATGGTTTGCTCTAAAGTCACTTGTCCAACATCACTTGATTTCATTTCCTTTTTGGAGGGAGATGTGAAGAGAGTGTGGTAAGTCTCTTCTTCCCCTATTCAATATTTTATCAATAATATGGTGTGCACATAGAGTAGACTAATTCATTGTCAACTGTGTTACCAACTTGTTCACATGAACTTGCATTAGATGTTATATTTACATATGCAGATGAAGTGTATGAAAACACGAGTTGATCAAAGTCATATGGTGACAGGTCTGAGGTCTGCAGTGAGCACAAGTCCCTAAAATGGCTGAAATGTCAACTGTGTTACCTGTCAACCGTGTTACCAGCCACTGTAACACAGTTGACAATGTTGGCAGTTAATTGTTAACTTTGAACTTAATTAAGTTAATTGTATGAAATGAAATTTAAATTTGTTGAATCAAAATAAATTTTTTTTCTTAGAAAAGGGTTCTCTTGTTCTCCTGTCCTGTCAACTGTGTTACTCTTGTCAACTGTGTTGCATGTGGTTTTTGTATCATAAATCTTTTAAACGTTGGAAAAATTGTAACAAAAAAGATTAGAAATATCTCTGGAGAGGGAAGTCTTACATAGGGACGATGAATAATTCTAAATTCAGTGTAATGGGGATTTATGTTGTAAAAACGTTCATCCTTCATCATAGCATCTCGCAGAATGACCATCATGAAGCTCAAAATTCACATTTTTTAATAAGTTTGACAAATAACCTCAAAACCCCTGTTGAATCACTGGTGAACAGACTCAAACACTTTCAAAAAAGTGTGTCATTAAATGTGTAGTATTTTTTATATGTTTTATATGACGTAACATTTGTCCGTAACACAGTTGACAAAATAATGAATCAAATGTTTTTTTTCATTAAGATATTTAAAAGGTTATTTGACCTTAAGCTTGCCAATTAATGAATTTAGCACATTAAGGGTGTATATTATGGAAACATCTAGTTTATTTATCAAAAAAGAATACTGATATTTTGACTTTTTGGTTGACATGAAATGTACCCCTAATTATAGAGTGACTCAACTAACTCACTTGGTTATTTCTGAAACAAATACAACAGTACAATAATAAATATAACAATTATCACACTTTTTTCTTTAGATAGAGGCTGGCGGATACACAAATGTAGGACACATATTAACTTATTTGGGTTATAAACATATACAGTAAACACCCCGAAAATAAGTCTGCAATGCAGTTATAAATGTGTGTATAGGTGAATGTTAACAGCAAAGACAAGATGGGGATGATATGATGTTTGTTTTTTTTTTTTTATCTTTATCCGATTCCCCAATGCTAACCTCAGTCCCATTTCATACATTTCATATTCCTGTGACTGGATATTAGCCAGGCAAAGCTTTAAAATCAAGCTTGTTGAGCCTGGCTCTTATTTGACACTCCTCCTCCCTGGGGCAGACTGGCTAGTCAGTGTGGATCGTCAGAAGTTGCTGTAGGCAGTAAATGCCTCAAAGTCTGCTGCTTTGGATCCAAAACCCTTTCATAGGCAATGTGTGTTTCAGCAACAAAGCCAAAAAAAAAAGACCAACCTGCCGCTCTATCTGTATTTGCAGCCGTTGCCACAGATTGCTTGTATCGCTTTTTTTTGTTTGTTTGTTTTAAAAGGCCAACATTAATTGTTGGCCTTTTCAGACTTCAGACCATTGAGCTAAATAACCCTTCTGTAACCTGCAACAAATGCTACCGCTGGCTCATTTCATGTTACAGCAAACAACATGTTTCATGGAATATGAAGAATCCATCATTGTGGGAACATAATGATCAAAGTATACACTTATATTCACAGAGTCTGAATTTAAAAAAGCAACAGTAGAATCTATGTATTTAGGGGCAGTTTTATGACAGTGAGTCAGCTCAGTGATTAATTGAACAGCTTTGTTCAATGTTACATGGTAATTTGAGAGCATAATTTGACATAAACTGTCACAACAGCTTGTCAGACACTGCTAAATGAGAACATCACTCTATTTTTAAATGGAAAGTGGGAGGACGTTTCTAGGAATAATATGAGCCATTCAGTTTAATTGAATAAACTATGATTCCCACCAACCTACCTCACACCAATGCTTCTAAGATCTCTTGGTCATTTTAGATCATTAATACAAACTTTCAGATGTTTGTAGTGACTAAGGACCAATTCAGTTGAAAGTGTAAAACCTTTAATGTGGCTTTGTAATATATTCCATACTTGTGTGTCATCACTTGAAGGGTGTGAAAGTGTTGTTAATGGCACCCTTGTTTCTTCCAGTGGTCTCAGAGGATTTGAAACTTTAATTTGATTGGCATGATGGCAAGGGTTGTAAGGATTTGCCACTGCAAGATGAATCATGTCTCTGCAATTAAATCATGCCCCTGCCAAATGCTTAAAAGAGTCTCTTACATCATTTGGTGCACTTTTACTCTAGAAAACACCAACAGGCAAATGGGCTTCCCTACTGTTATATCACACAGGGGAACATACTCAGAACATCAACCCATGAATATCTTTAGTGTGTTTCATTGAAATCCAGTGAATGAGTGGTGCTTTGTTTATTCAACTGGTATGTTTATTTGTGATGTAAAAAAACAAACACACATTGATAAAGTAAAAACTTTTAAGGTCAGATCTCAGCTGGCACATCCGAAGACAATCTCCCTGCTAAACACAAACCAAGGTACTTTTAACTGGTTATGAAATAACCTTAATTAAACATACCCTAAACTCACCAATCTTATAAGGAATATAAGTCACATCAGGTGAAAAATTTGATAACTCTACATTATTGGGTATGGGTGTGGCCTGTGACTCAGACAAACATCATCCGATTTGCATGAAATTTGCTGGTTGTTTTCTCAACATCATCCACTACAATATGACATGCAAGTAACAGGTGAGTGTGCTCATAGCTGCTTGCAGCTTTAATTATTAGGGCCTGAGCAGTGACTAGTGCTAGGCCCTATTGAATCTGTCCCGATTCTTATTAGGGCCCGAGCAGGTAGACCTGTGAGGTCCCTATTGTAATTGGAAGGAAAGAAATTTTCTTCTCCAAGTTTGACTGCAGTTTTGGATGCCTGAACATACCAGGCCAAATACCAAAAACTCACCAAATTTGGAATATACGTCACTTCTGGCGAAAATTACGATCCTGCATTGTCACTGGGCGTGGTCATGACCTGCAGGCTCTGTAGCGCCCCCTAATGTTCTTCCCTCCCTTCAACATGCACGTAGACAAACAAAATTCGGTACGCTGATTCCTCATGACCAGACGCACAAAAAAGTCTGAGGGGCCCATACTGTCACTCCAACAGGAAGGCAGCCATTTTGATGTGTGGCGGCATTTTTGGCCAATTCATGCCTACTTTGAAAATTACCTGTCCTAGAGCTTAAACACCATAGTCTTCAAATTAACTCAGTTATCTTCTTAATGCCTTGAAGAACAAAAGTTATGGAAATCATTCAGCTGCGCCAAACTTTAGTGGGCGGGGTGGTGGAAACCATTTTTTCCCCTCGCCGTCGAGCATTAAGGCTTCATAACTTCAACATACAATTTCCTATCCACACCAAACTGCTCATGTGTGTCGAGGCTGTCTCCCCGAATACATCTCCGCATCAATACTAAGTCGGCCATTTTCCTTTTGGCCGCTATTTTGAAATATTGCCAATCTTCGTACTTAAATTATCTCCTCCTACAGACGTAACACCACCGACTTCACAGTCACTCAGTATCATCCTCTGACCTTGAAGATGAAAAGTTATGGAAATCTTTATCCTATGTCATACCTGCTGGCCGCCGTGGAGCGGTCAAATCAAATCCTTCACTGTAAAGCATCAAGTCCTCATAACTTCTTCATACAATTTCCTATCTTGGCCAAATCTCACAGGAATGTAAAGGGACTCGCCCTGAATAAATCTGTGTTGTCACTGGGCGTGGTCGTGTCCTGCACGCTCTGTAGCACCCCCTATTGTGATGCCCCGCCTCCTGCATGTGCATAGATGAACGAAATTAGGTACGCAGATTCATCATGACCAGATGAACAAAAAACCCTTTTGGACTGATACCGTCACTCCAACAGGAAGTCAGCTATTTTGTTGTGTGGCACCATTTTAGTCCAATTCATGCCTACTTTGAAAACTATCTCGTCCTAGAGCTTAAACACCACAGTCTTCACATGGTGGAAACCTTCTTTTTTTCCTTTGCCAGGAAGCATCAAGGCTTTATAACTTCAACATACACTTTCCAATCTACAACATAAGGCACATTCATGTAGACGGTGTTGCCCGGAATACGTCTCTGCATCAATACTAAGTCGGCCATTTTGATTGTGGCCTCCATTTTGAAATATTTCCAATCCTCGGATTGTAATGACATCCTCCTATAGATTTAACACAACAGACTTCACAGTCACTCAGTATCATCCACAGACCTTAAAGATGAAAACCTGTTCAAAGCTTCCGCCTACGTCATACCTGCTGGCCATGGTGGGGCGGTCAATTTAAATCCTTCGCCATAAAGCATCAAGTCCTCATAACTTCAACATACAATTCCCCTTCTACTTCCTGAATATATCTGTGCATCAAAACTGTTTCATAATCATAGCGCCACCCACTGGACACAGGAAGTCAGACAAACATCATCCGATTGACATGACGTTTACTGCTTGTTTTGTCCCCAGCATGACATGCAAGTAACAGGTGAGCGCGCAATCCGACGGCGTTGCAGCCTGACACATCTGCTGGCCGTGGTGGTGCCGTCCATTTAAAATCCTTCGCCATTAAGCATCAAGTCCTCGTAACTTCACTATACAATGAACAGTCTGCGCCAAATCTCTCAGGAAAGTAGAGGGAGTCGCCCTGAATATATCTCTGCACCAAAACTGAGTCGTATCCATAGCGCCACCCACTGGACACAGGAAGTCAGACAAACATCATCCGATTGACATGACGTTTACTGCCTGTTTTCTCCCCAGCATCCCATGAAAATAACAAGTGAGCGCGCAATCCGACGGCGCACCAGCCTGACGTAACTGCTGGCCGTGGTGGTGCAGTCCATTTAAATCCTTCGCCATGGAGCATCAACTCCTCGTAACTTCACCATACAATGTCCTATCTGCGCCAAATATCTCAGGAATGTAGAGGGAATCGCCCTGCATATATTTGTGCATCAAAACTGTGTCATATCCATAGCACCAAACACTGGACACAGGAAGTCAGAAAAAAATCGTCCGAATGATATGACGTTTACTGCTTGATTTCTCCCCGTCGTGACATGCAAGTAACAGGTGAGTGCGCAGTCTGACGGCGCCGCAGGCCGACGCACATGGACTGCGAGGGCCTGTTCATCACTGCTCGCAGTTTTAATTCTTATTGTTTTTTTTCTCCCACTTTGACCCAGTTTTTGTGGCCTGAACATACCCAAAAACTCACCAAATTCTGAATATACGTCACAACTGGTGAAAATTGCGATACTGCAATTTCATTGGCTGTGGGTGTGGCCAAAGGACTTTATCTCGCCCCCTGGAATATTTCAAAATGGACATACATTAACGAAATTCGGTATGCATATGTATCATGACCACACGAACAAAAAACTTCCCGGACCCATTACCTCAGTCCAACAGGAAGTCAGCATTTTGATTTTCCCCGCCATTTTGATCCTTTCCATGCCTCATACTTTAACAAACTCCTCCTATAGATTTAACACCACAGACTTCACCTTCAGTCAGTATCATCCTCACACCTTGATGATTAAATGTATCTAAAAATTTCGCCTCGGTTATACCTGGTGGGTGTGGCGGTGCACAGCGCCGCCCCGCCCTACACGCAGAACACGCACTGTGCGTAGGGCCCCATGAACCATGGCGGGGCCCCATTTTGCGCAATGGGGACGTATTCTCTGCAAATGCGCAAAAGATGCACATCGCTGCTGTGAGGCGCGCGTAGAGCACCAAGTCAGCCCGAGGCAGGAGAGAGAAAAAAAAAGAGACGAGTAATCTGACTCCGCACACGTTGCCGCAATGATTGACAGCATGCAGCATCTGACCAATCACCGGTCAGATGTGCCGACAGGCAGTTGGATGCAGGTCGAGAGATGGCCTCCAAACGGCCATATGAATCGGCAGCAAGCAAAAGGCAAAGCAAAGAGGCTCGTGCTTCACTTAAGGTGGGTATGTTGTTGAAATAAAGAGAAAAACTCTGTGGCATAAACACCCCAGCTGCTAATCATGAGACAGAAGAGAGGAAAATTCTGTCTAGATGTGGACTGGAGATTACACTTTCCAGTGGCCCTGATTATCACTTATTGAATGTCTTGTTAACTACATGTACATTCACCTCTGTTGAAAAAGGAGTGGTTAACTGACCAGCTGGTGGTCGTATGTTGGCTCAGGTTTATAGCCTATCAATCTATGCTATCAATAGAAGTTTTGGGCTATTTTTATGGAGGTAAAGTGTCGCCATCTCTTGGTAAATTTAATTCATAACAGTCATATAAGATTAGATAAGATAAATTAAGATAATTCTTTATTCGACCCACACTGGAGAAATGTAAAGCGTTGCAGCAGCAAACAGCAGTGTAGGAATCTTTAATCTTTGTGAGGCTAGTATTTACATTAATTTCATTGTGTAATTTACCATTAAGACCATAACAAATCTTAATAATCTGTTTGTATGATGGATTTCTTGTCAAAACAGGGTCAATGCTAAAGTTTGTTACTAAGGGTGACACCATCAAGCACCATCTCTTCAGCTACAGATGCTACTATCAATACTCCAAGTGCACAACCAGTTGATCCTGCTCTGTGGCCAGCACACCTATCAGACGTCGATCGGGGCTCTTCACAAATGTACACTGTATCCAAATCTATGGATTGCCCTCTGCATTGCAGTACCGATCCCTGTTACAGTTGCCTCTGCTGAGCGAAGCTTTTTTCAAAGCTCATCAAAACATACCTCCACTCATCAATGGCGCAAGAACGCTTGAGTGGCCTGGCTATCATAAGCATCAACTCAGAAGTGGCACAGCAGCTGTCATATGATGACCTCATTGATGACTTTGCATCCAGAAAATGCAGAAGTGTGCATCTGTAAAAGGCTTGTTCCATTGTTGAAAGAGACTGTTCATTTGATTTTTTTCCTACTAATAAAGGTTGTAAACCTAAATGCCATTTCATGATAAAGTCATTTTGTAATGGGGGGCCTCAAAATAAGATTCTGCTTATGGCTCCAATTTGGCCAGGGGCGGCCCTGGCAGTGCGCTAGATTTTGATGTCTTTTCATAAAGTAGGAAATCCTTAAAACTTTAACATACAATTTTCCGTCTCCAAAAAATTGCTCACACATGTAGAGGATGTCACCCTGGAGAAGTCTATGAATCAATACTGTGTCATAACCATAGCGCCAACCACTGGACGCATGAAGTCAGCCTCAAATCAATCAATCAGACTTCCTGCACATGCATGAACAAAATTCTGTATGCATATGCATAACACCAGGTAACAGGTGAGCGCGCCCTCCGACTGCCACACAGCCCGACGTGTGTGGAGCAAGGGCCCGTTCATCACTGCTTACAGCTTTAATTTTATATTGTTATTAGTCTTAATATCTGCCACCGGGTCAGATACCAAATAATAAAACTGTTCTTCATGGCGGATTGCTGAGGATGTATTGAGTCTCACAACCTGAGAAAGGTGAAAGTTCTCAGTCATCCAGGTAATGTAATACTAAGTGCTGTATCGTAAGCACATGACCAGTTTCAGTTTCTTGAAGATGATTCAACTCTCATCCAAGGGGCTTCTTCAGTTCTAACTAACTGGAGGAGAGTTGCAGGCTTTTAAACTGTGTGTGGGAGTGTCCTTACAGAGTCGTTAAAGACAGGTGTAAGTTTTGAGTTTTAGAGTTGATTGACCCAACAGGCCTTCATGTGGGTTGCTAGGGCTAGGTGAGCCAAGGTGTGAATCATTTCCAAGCTGTCTGGGGAGGGAACTTAGTACTGCATCATTCCAATTTGCCATACATGGATTATTTTAGTCCTCAAACTATTTGTCTTCTCTGTCAAAGATGTTTACATTGTTGTCCTCTAAAGAACAATTTTTCTCCTTCAGATGCAAGTGGACAGCAGAGTCTTGACCTAAGGAGTTGGCCCTCCTATGTCGTGCCATGTGTTTAAGGAGAGTTTTTTTTGTCTCCCCAATGTACAAATCTGTGCAGTCCTGGCTGCATTCAAATGTATAAATTAAACATTTAAACAACTCATTTTTGACCAGCAACACCTACTGTATTGACAGAGCCAAAATTGCATTTGTGAAGACTACTACTACTACTGTGTAAGAGGGCCTCTCAGTGGGCAGTGGCAGCCTCTAGATCCAAGGCTCCTTTTCTTCAGTCATATCCTCCATTTTCAGCAGAAAATATTTGACTTTCCGGTGTAGAGTAGGGGGGTGTCCAATTGATTACTTGCTTTAAGACAAGGAAAACATTCAATGGCTTACTTTTTTTTGTAATCAACTTTTTATTGATTTTAAACATTAATAACACAGGAACTAAACACAAATGTTGAATACACACAACACCGCTACCCATCCCTCCCCCCGGAACACACGGGACACCCCCCCAATCATTTTTTCCACATCTGCAACGTTTGTGGCTTAGAATTTTTAATGCGAGCTGATGACCATTCCAGGTAGATCACCACGAGAAGAGCTTGTAGCCAGTGTTTTATTGATAACTGATGTGGCGGAAGCCACCTTAAAACTGTATTTTGTTTTGCTGCAGTCATGCCAGCCAACCAGAGTTTACGTTCTACCTCAGCAATCTTGAACCTGGAGTCATCATTTAAGAGAAGTAGTGCCGGTTCCAGTGGGAGTTTCCTCCCTATCAGATCAGACACCTTATCCACAACTTTAACCCACAACCTTTGTACATCTGGACACTCCCACAGGACATGCATCAATGTACCCATAACGCTCTGGTTGCAGAAGGCTCAGGATTGGGAGCTAAGCCCATTATATGTATTTTACGCAGTGTTAAGTAGGTCCTGTGACAAATTTTGTAGTGGATTAATTGGTGATTTGGGTTTTTAGATGACCGAAAGACATTTTCCCACACAGTATCCCAATGAATGGTCTCTGTTCCTAGATGTATATCCGCCTCACAAGATCTGCGTACGGGGGATTCTGCAGGGATGTATGATAGGAGATTATTGTAATCATAAGACATAAGAGACCAACGGCTTACTTTTTGGTAGATTTTTGGCAGATAACATTAAGGATGAGTTAGTGGCCTGTGACAACACAGCCTCCCTTGAGGAGCTTATCTCGCTAGCCATATGGTTAGATTCAAGATTCAAGATTCAAGATTCAAGAAGCTTTGTTTATCCTAAGGGAAATTGCTGTGCAACAGTTACAATACAAAGTGGGAAGAAGAAAATAGAGAAAATAGAGATAGTAGTTCCAGTAGGGACTGTGCCTCTACTGTGGGAGGACCAGTCATGTCATCTTCCACTGTCCTCTGCGGCCAAACGATCAGACTCATCACCGCAACGATCACTTCCTCTACAACTGTTAATTGACTCTGGTGCTGATGACAGTTAAATAGACTCCGACATTGTAACCAAGGTCCATATTCCCACACTCACTCTCTCATTTGCACAAGATGTCTTTGCCCTAGACGGCAGACTTCTTGCTCAAGTTACTTAACGTACAATCCCCCTGACACTGCTCCTGTCCGGTAATCATCGAGAGACTATTCAATTGTTTATTATTCCATCGCCTCAATCCCCCCTGGTCCTGGGTCTCCAGTGGTTAAGACTACGTAATCCAAATACTGACTGGTCCGATTTCAGAGTTGTGAATTGGAGTATTCACTGTCATTCTTATTGCCTTCACTCTGCTGCCCCCTCCTGTAACCCCTCGACACCTACCATTCCACAACCCAGTGCCCTTTCCTCAGTCCACTCAGCCTATCATGACCTGAGTGCCCTGGGGTTGGCTTAATAACATCACTAGCCCAAAACGGAACACCATGGAAGACTACATTATTGACTTCCTCACCTCCAGAATCCAGTCTTCCTCGCCAGTAGGGGCATGACTCTTCTGTATGGCAAAGGTTGGCTCTCTCTGCCAGGGGCAGACTGGCCATCTGGACATTCTGGAGAATACCAGTGCAGCAGGACGACCACCGGCCTCTGCGCAGCCGTCACAGTTTTTTTTTTCTCTTGCTGAAAATCGACTGTTGTTCCATGTCCATGTTGGGTGAAAATGCCAGGGCTGTTTTTTGTTCCCAGTCCGTCACTGCTCTCCGCCCTTGCATTTACTACCGAGGATTAAACGACATTATCATTAAGAACTAGCACCCACTGCCCCTCAATCGACTCTTCTTTTGGACCAGTCAATCAAGCCACCGTATTCTCTAAACTAGGTCTGTGTAATGCATATCACTTTGTGCATATTTATGAGAAGGATGAGCGGAAGTAAGCATTCTAGATAACTCTGGGCCACTTTGAATATCTAGTCATGCCCTTCGGCCTCACCAACACGCCCGCTGTGTTCCAGAACCTTGACAATGACGTCCTCAACAACATGCCGAGCCAGTTCATGTTTGTTTATTTGAATGAACAGGTTAAGGCAGAGAAATGCCGTTTTCATGCCGCATCTGTGGATTTCCTTGGTTTCATTATTGAGCATAGACAAGTGAGGAAGGTTCCCTTTAGAAGGCGGTGATGGACTGACCGGTGCCAGAGAGCTACAAGCAACTGCAAAGTTTTCTGGTGTTCGCCAATTTCTACATACATTTCATTCGTAATTACAGCCAGGTGACTGCCCCCCTCCCCCAGCTCACCTCCACCAAGCACCTTTATCTGTGGTGACCCGAAGCCGATCAGGCTTTTGTCTGGCTGAGACATTATTCCCCACTGGTCCAGTCTTCACCCACCTGAGTCCAAGCCTCCAGTTCGTGGTGGAGGTGGCCACCTTTGACAATGGATTTGGGGCAGTATTATCCCAGCGTTCGCCTGTAGACCTGAAGCGTCACTCCTGCGCCTTCTTACATTGTCTTACCCAAGAAGAGAGGAATTACAATGTAGGTAATCGGGAGCTGTTATCTGTCATCCTTGCCCTCTAAGAATGGAGACAATGGTTGGAGGGTATGATATTAACCAACCATAAAAATGTTCACTCAACCAAACGACAGAACTCTCGCCTGGGAACAAATACACCCTCACATAGAACCCCGGGTCTAGAACACCAAGCCCAAGGCTCTGTCTGATTCTCTCCCTTCGTGTGTTGTGGCTGCAGCTAGGTGGGAAGGTGTGGGGCACTCCGTCCTTCTGGCACAATGCTCTCAGCCTCCCCTCCCCTGAGTGACTTCCCCACTGGTCATGTGTTTTCCCTGGATTCAACCAGGTCTCAAGTTCTCCTGTAGGGACATTCCTTGAAGCTGACCTGCCACCCGGGTTTCCAGAGCACCTTGTCCTTCATCAGGTGTCGTTTTGGTGGCAGGCTATCTACTCTGACACCAGTCAGAGTTTGTCTCCACCTGCTCCGTCTGTGTTGTGGCCTGCAGGTCAATTTCAGGTCAGTTTCATAGCACTGGGCAGTTCCTTCAGCAACAGACTAATACACCCCAAGTGTGTGAAGGAGTGGTATTGCGGGTCCTTCCCTCTTGCTACTGTCAGACTGTACAACCAGCACTGCACCCAATAGACCTCACTCTGCACTGTGCAATACAACTATACAAAACCCATTTCTTGTTTGCACTATATGGTCAATTTTTTAAAACCCATATTTATTATTTGTATTCATAAATGAAAACGTGTTGCCACACTGTATATAATTACATGTTAAGTCTATTCTATTTCTTACCTTGTAATTATATTGGTTATTTTTCTACTATTGTTATTACCATTTTTGTACTATTCTGTCCTTTGGCTGCTGTGGCAAACACATTTCCCTGTTCGTGGGACAATAAAGGAATACTGATTCTGATTGTGCCTTCGCCATCCTGTTACGACCACTGCCTGTGCCCCACCATCCCTGGTCTCACAGTGACCTGGATTTTATCTCAGGTCTGCTGCCCTCCGAAGGTAGCATTGCCGTACTCACCATTGTACGCATATTTTCTAAAGCAGTGCATTTTGTTCCCTTGTCCAAACTCCCGTCCACCATGGAGACTGCAAACCTTCTACTCTTACATGTATTCAAGCTCCAAGGGATTCCTCTGGACATTGTTTCCGACAGAGGGCCGCAGTTCATATCCCAGCTGTGGAGGGCGTTTTGTTAGGCAATGGGGGCTTTGGTCAGCCTCTCCTCGTGATACCACCCACAATCTAACAGGCAGACGGAGCAGGCAAACCAGGATTTGGAGTCGGCGCAGTGCTGCGTCTCTGCCCGGCAGCCCGTCTCCTGGTCCACTCATCTTCCTTGGGATGAGTACACACACAACAACCTCACCAGTGCTGCCACAGTTATGTCGCTATTCATGGCAGCTGATGGCTCCCAGCCTCCCGTGTTCCTCGAGCAGGAAGCTAAGTGTAGCAGCATGAATTAGTGTATGATGGGTTTCAGCTTTGTGGCTCTTCCCAGCCAATCGCTGTGGGGGAGCACCTTATAAAGCGAGGCAGAAGGCACCTGATTGTCCTCTTGCCTGACGGAGCTGGAGTCACGTCACTTCCTGGTGCCCTTCACTTCCGCCTTTGCTTGGTGTCAGCGGTCCGCTTGGGTGTTTCTTGCTGGCTGCACGTTGCTCACTGCTCGTTGTGTGCCTCTTGCTGTCCACTGCTGGTTGCTGTGCAGCTGATCACTTTGCTCCATGACGTGCCGACCGTGATTGCCTGACTGGGTAAAAACACCTGTGTAGCGGCATAGCAACCGCTAACCTGTCTGCAGGAAATCACTGCTGCTTTGCTTCGCTGCTTTGCTGCTTTGCCTCACCACTAGCTGCTTTGCTGCTAACCACTAACAGCTGCGTTCCTTCGCTGCTCTGACGCATTGCTTGGATTCACACTGCTTTGACTCAGACGTTTATTTGCACCCGCGGTCACAGTGCTCTAACGCTGCCTGCCTGGCTCCTGGCTGCTCACTACAGCTGGCTATGCGTTAGCCTTCGTCCAGGTCTTGTTTTAGCGTTGCCGTGGCCGAATTGTTGCTAGGCAACGCTATATTGAACTGTGTACTGTCAAATCTGTCACATCTCAGTGTGTGTGTGTGTGTGTGTGCGTGTGAGTGTGTGAGAGAGAGAGAACGGTGGGAAAGTTTATTTCAATTTTGTTGTGATCAGTTCTTTATGGCATTTTCTTTATTTTCTTTTGTAACAATTGGTTTCACTTCAACCTGTAATTTTGATTAATGTTAGCTTTACAGTTATTTTGGTCCTTGCAGGTTGTAAGTAAATCTAATTTGTGATTATGTAGATTTGTTAATTCTATTTCATTTGCTGTTGTGTTATTAGAGATTTGATAAATTAAGTCTTCTTGATTTTGTGTTTTTGTGATTAGTTGCATTTAATTTTGTTTGTGTTCTGACCTGCTGTCCTCTGACTTCACCCATCCTCTGACTTCAGGTGCTGAGCCTAGGGTGGCGGATTGGTGTCCCAGTGGTGGTGTCCCTCTTGTGTTTTGCACTTTTATGTTGATTTTGTTTCCCTTTTATTTACTTTACGTGTGGTGTTCCTGGGATCCCCTTTGTTTTGGACCCATCTCCCCCACTAAGTCTCAGCCCTGATTGGTTCCCCTTTTTGCCCCAGTAAGTGACTTCTTAATGCTGAAGTTTTTAGTATTTTAAAATTGAAATTAATAAATGTTTTTGTACCCAGAAATGCTGTCTCTTCCTCAATTGTGTGTTGTATTTAGTCGACAAGTAGTCCTTTAAAAGAACAAAAAGGGTCCCTGGGTGAAACCCCCAGGGTGGCGTTCTTTGGCGTAAAAATTAATTCTTAACAAAGTGCTGCCCAGAGCATACTCCTCGTGCCGCCACATAAGGTTCCATCCATCCGGAACCATATGCAGAGGTGCTGCCGAATTCGGCAGGCGGCCCACTCTCCCCCCTCCGTACCGCTGCACAGAACCTACGCCTTGTGGACAGACATCACTCGCCAGCTCCTGCTTATGTCCCGAGTCAGCAGGTTTGGCTTTCCGCCAAGGATATCCCTCTCCAAACAGACTCTCATAAATTGGCCCCCAGGTTCATTGGTCTTTTTGAAATTGTTAAAATGATTAACCCTGCGGTGCACCCCTAAATTCATGTGTCACTTCTCAAGCTGGTGTCTTCCAGCCTGTTGAGCCCTCTGGCCTAGCCCCCTCCACTGCCCTGGCTCTTGTATGGCCATCCAGTCTACACTGCTTGCCTTTTGGATGTTCTGATGGAGGTGCTGATGGAGGCTGTTGTTGCTGCCAGGGTTCTCTTCTTTAGCTCAAGGGCAGTATCCTTTGTGTTACTCGGTTAGCCACTGAACTACAGTCTGTCATTGCTCCTATAACACACTCTCTCTTTAGCTCAGGGGTGTGTGCTTATGTTACCCCCCTGAAAATGGGGGAGAAATAATCACAGGAGTGATATGGTGATGTTACCCCAACGACAGCTTGAGTCTAATTTGATTTCAATATAACACAATATGTCAGTTAATGTTTTGTCTCCACACTGCCACAGCAAAAAAAAAAAAAAAAAAAAAAAGCACAGCACAGCACTCCAACAACCACCAACATTACCCCTACCACAACAAAGTGTATTGCAAAGTCCACGAGACACAGCACAACCTGCACCAATTCTCCCACTCCACACTTTACACCAACCTATGCAAGGAATTTTCTACCAAGGTTGGATACACTTGGTGGGTTAAAGATTTTTGTCAGTGACAGACGCTGTTTTTCGGGCAGAAATGTGACAGAGTCGGTAGGACAGGCCGGAGGAAAGGCGCTCCTCCACGTACAACTGCGGTATTATTTTCCTCATATAATTTGCCAAAAACAGTTAGTCACTACTCACCAGTGCGAATGGAGGCATATCAGCGTTGGAATGAAATTACACCCCTCACCACCTCTGAGATTTTCACACAGAGGAGGATGCAGAGAATTGGCGGAGGATCCCTGCACTCAAAACGGCAGTATAAATGGGGCTACTGATTAGTGTTAGTGGCAAATGTGCTTTGGCACTTTTATTATCAAAAACAAAAAACAAAAAACAAAAACATTGGTGGAGTTTTTCCAAGACATCTCTCAACTTCGCAAGTGGCAAGTACTCCTCTTTCCATCTTTCATCATAGGGTCGTGACTGAAACATAGGTTGCTGGAATGTCTCTTTAGCCTGAGCTATTTCTGCACAGAGAACCTTGAGAGTAGCTCACCTGTCTTTAGTTCAGCACTATGCAGGTGGCGGATCTTTTGACTGGACTGCACTTACACTTGTAGCTGGCTTCGGGGCACTAAGCTTCCTCTTGTTGCGTCTTTCCGTCTCATTTGTACAAGTAATGTTTAACCTCTCTAGCAAAAGCTAATCCGAAGTCTTAGTATTTAGCAGAAGAGGCTGCATGACTATTCTAATGCTGTCATTCTGGAGACCAGTAAGCACCATGTGAAACACATGCGCTTAACTAAACCCATGTCATAACTTATCCCCAAGTCTGACTCTTGGGATGTAAATAGTACTTTGTTTTAGGTCGCAGAGTCCCATTAGGAAGCATTGAGGGGTCTCTTTCCTTTGCTGTCCTTCCAAAGTTAGCTGCTTTTAAATCTCTGTGGCACTCTTTTCTTTGAAATGAGAATGCGGGATGCATCTGAGTGTGGAAAGGGTTAGGTAGGGTTTCCCTTCCAAGTAACTCTTGAGCTGTGAGCCTGGAGAGATAGCCCATATTACAGCATCTACTATCTCCATCTCAGAATAACCTCTGCTTAGTCCATTCTCAATCTGACAAGCAAGACAGAAATTTTGAAATCTTTGCACTAGTATGGGCTTGGCTGGGGCTGTGCACTGGCTAGGGGGTGCCTGTTTACTGGGGGATTGGCAGTGGTTCAGGGCTGGTGCAGTGAGTCATTAATGATGGCTGTGACAAAGTGGGTGATTTCTTCCCCATTTGTCCCAGATTCATCCAGTATAAACTGATTAATTTACCACGCGTGTTGTCTTGTTAACCATATTTTCACCATTTAATTTGCAGACATAAAAATCCTAGGCTTATGTTCTGTATTTTATGTTGGTAACTATTACATAATTTTGATTCAAATAACATGTGTTCCAGGGGCTATAAGGGGGAGAGAATGGCGTCTCTTCCTTCTTTTATACTGGCAGTGACATCATTGATTATGTCAGCGGGAGAAACCAAGTCTGGGGGGTGGTATGGTGATAGTTAATTTCATTCTTTCTGATAAACTGGGTTAAGTTGTCAGGTTATGTCAAGAAGAGATGGAACATGCGCATAAAGCTTGCGTGCTGTATACAAACAGACAGTAGAAGGAGAAAGCCCTTCGCGGTGGATCTAAAATGATGAGGCATGTGCAGTTGTCCATAATCCTTTTTTGCTCAGCGTAGTGGCAGAGGAGCACAATATTTTGCCCTAGTAACCCTGATAGGCTCAATATCTTCTGCAGCATGAACACAAGCATGTAGTCCGCTATTGTTGTTGTTGTTGTGAAGAGCCGTCACAAGGTTAAGAGGTTGAAGACTAGAGGTCGAAGGCTAGAGGCACACATTATGTGCAACTATGAATTCACATTTGGCAAAAACTGTTTACACATAACACAAAATGGCGGCTACTCTGCACATCTGAGGTTAACGAGCGGAAACTCACTCTTTAACTCAGAGCATTGGATTTTTTGACTGCTGTGGGGATGTTTATAGATTTTCTACAAACAAGAAAAAACGTTTAGGGGCAGTATTTCCCCTTCATCATTTCATATATTTCAGTGTGTTTTTTGCAAACTCATTGTTGCAAGTTGTTTCGATTTTAATGACTGAAATACAGCTTGTTCTATTGGCGTAAGAAACAGAGATCTGTGGAAGCAGGCCATTGCAATCCACATTTGAGTAAAGCTGGCACAAAAGCCGTTCCAACTGGTTGGAATGTTTTAATTCAGTTTTTGTCATCACAAAATACCTTTCATGTTTGGCTATTTATTACAGAGATACAAGTAATCTGTGATAAATACCAATGCTGTAGTGCAAAAAAAAAATATCAGTGCAATAGTGTACACTAAAATGACAACTACTAGATGACAGCAGAGCAAGAATACACGGAACTCAACCAAACTACTGAACCTCTGAGAGCTGGTCAAATAAGACCGCTAACTTCTAATCTTCCTGTGTGGCGTTTGTGTTCAAGTTTACATTATAGCTTACTTTCCACTGTAACAAGATAACAGTCACTTCACACTATCTATTGCAGTTAGTGTTAACATCATTTACGCTAAAAACATGTTTCAGTAAACAGATGTTAGATGGTAGTTACCAGTCTAACAAAAGTCTACAAGTTTAGTTTCTTACCTGCCCACAGCTGTGTGCAGCATTGCAGAGCCCCGGCAATATGTACACTTGTATCGTTTCTCTTTAAGTTGCTTCTTTTCTCTGCCATGGATATGGTTTCTTCTTGGGAGCTGTTTTTCTTGAGCTTCTGCATTTTTGTTTTTAAGTTACAAACTAACTAACCAGGACTGTGACTACAACATTGTAGCTGTTCCCCTCGACCAGCTTGATTTTTACATCCTCTCCTGAGGCAGATTAGAGGTTACAGTGACTCACTATCGGCTCTTAAGGCAGATATGGTATTACAGCAAATGACTGCTTTGCAGTTGATATCTCTGCAATATTTAAGCATCTATGACACAACAACAGAACTGTTACTTTTTTTTGTATATCCAGTGGACTTCTTTATGCTGCAAATGTATTGTGAAATTGGTAAATGTATTTCTTAATTTGCTTGTTTTATTCATTGCAGCATCTTACTCATTGTGATTTATGTTTTTCTGCTGCAGTGCATTGATTTCTGTCACTTCCACAAAAAAAGGGATAAATAAAGAGCTTCAGGCAGATGGGAGCAAAATCTGCTCCTCTATGTGTGCCACTTGCTATTTGTGGGGCATAGATCAAATTTACAAAGGATTATTTGCTGGAGACTGCAGTAAAAATCTCTGATACCATCTGACTTTTAGCCCAAAGTCAATTTGTCTCAGGCATCAGAGAAAAGCTCAGAGGGATGCAATTAAAAGTTTTATCAAGTCTGTCGCAGCATGTAATGGTAGAGGCTGAAATGGGATCCACTGAATTGACTTGGTTGAGAGGGGCAGTTCTGGGCTTTTATTGCCTTCAGTTTGTTGCCCTGTTTACTGTAATGCAACACAAAACATCACCACTATTTACTGCAACATTGAATTTGACTTTACCAATGCCTCCAAAAAGTGAATTCATAAAATGGGGTAGAAAAAACACACACTAACTATACACTCCAAACATGCAAATGTCACAAATCTGTCAACTCTCAAAACTCGCTATCTCTATCACCGTCACTGTCACTCTTTCGCCGCCGTCCCTCCCACAACTTCCTCCTGCTCCTCAGCAACCAAATCATGTGTTTTGCCATATAATTTTGTGATTGGTTGGTGTGGTGCCTTTTTCCACCAATAGGAACGTGTTTTTCGCTTGCAAACACTTCCTGCTTGCGGACACTTTCGTGAGAAAAGCCTGTTTCTATCGTCTCTTCCTGCACCAAACATGCAGCAAATGTGACGGCAATGTTCGCGAAAAAGCGTGGCATACATTATGTATCGTAACTCCGGTTTTACTTGGCCTATCAACACAATTTAAAAACTGGTATATCGTTTGAAGGCCGCACCAACACATAAAGTCTCACCGAGGCTGCATGTTGCTGCTATGTCATCTTAAATCAGTCACGTGATTTGATCACGCCGGCGTGATCGTCGACTCCTAAGGGTTAAACAGTGGATAATCTGGGTGCAAAATGCAAAAATTAATCAGGAAATATTACCTATTACTGACATTACTTGCAGCTATCCTCCAGCAGCAAAAACTATACATGTAGTTTTATGTATGTATATGTATGACAGGATCATTTAGTATTTCTTGTTTATCAATGTTCTGTGTTCTTCTACACATCAGAAGGTCACACACATTCCAAATTCAGAGAGTTAAATAGTTTGGAGTGAATCAACTGTCTTCTTCAGATAATTCTGAGAACCTGTCTTAACATATTTATTTTTGAAGCTAAAAGTTTAGTTCTGTTTTCTCTGGAGAGATTACTCTGTAGCTTTTAGATATGCTGATTAAATGTGCCAAGATATTTGTTACAGTACATTACGGGGTTAATAGAAATGTTAACATGTTTACCATAACTGAAAGCAGCCTCTCTATCACAGTTTGGTTTACAAAGCACAGCGCCGCCCCTCCCTACACGTAGAACACGCGCTGTGCGTAGGGCCCCACGATCCATGGGGGGCCCCATTTTGCACAAGGGGACACATTCTCTGCAAATGCGCAAAGGATGTGGGTGATGTGCAGTGAGGTGCGCGTAGAGCCCCAAGTCAGCCTGAGGCAGGAGGGGAAAAAACAAAAGACGAGTAATCTGACACCCACGCATTGCCACAATGATTGACAGCATGCAACATCTGACCAATCAGCGGTCAGATGTGCCGACAGGCAGTTGGATGCAGGTGGAGAAAAAAAAAAAAAGAAAAAGTCAAAACAAGAGGAGGCTTGTGCTTCACTTGAAGGTGGGTATGTTGTTGAAATAAAAGAGAAAAACTTTGTGGCATAAACACCCCAGCCTGCTAATCATGAGACAGAAGAGTGGATAATTCTGTCTCAATGTGGACTGGAGATTGAATTTTCCCTGATTATCACTTATTGAATGTCTTGTTAACTGCATATACATTCACCTCTGTTGAAAAAGGAGTGGTTAAGTGATCAGTTGGTGGTCGTATGTTGGCTCAGGTTTATATATATATATATACATAAAATGGAGAAATTTAAGTCATTGCAGCACAAAAATATTGAAAAATTGAAATATCATTAAATCAAATCATAATGAATATTATTATTAGTTGTAGTCATATTTGCATTAATTGCATTTTAATTTTTGTGAGTCTAGTATTTACATTTATTTAATTGAGTAGTTTACCATTAAGATCAAACAAATCTTAATAATCTGCTTGTATGAGTATGTTTATATATATTAGGGATGTCACGTGATCGGATATCGGGGCCGATCACGTGGTTTCAGACTCGACCGGAATCGGACGTTACATCCCGATCAGACTCACCTGCTAACACAAGGAAGGTGGAGGCCAATGTTGGAATAGCATATGCAGAATAAGAAAGAGCCATATGAAAGTATATATTTTGTCTCAACAAAATAAAAAAAAAAAACTGTTAAGGAATGCAGGTACTTTTTTTCTTAATGCAGCTGTATTATCTAGGAAAATATTAGTTAAGGCTGAGTATCAGATCGGGACTCGGTACTCGGACTCGGATCGGGGTAAAAAAAAAAAACCTGATTGGGACATCCCTAATATATATATAAATATATGTATATATATATACATATATAAATATATGTATATATATATATATATATATATATATATATATATATTCACACACATATATATACTTTCACACATATATATATATATATATATATATATATATATATATATATATATATTCACACACATATATGTATGTATCCACATCTTTTCCAAATCACGTGGGGAACACATCCAGGCCATCCCTCAATTCCTCATGGATAAGTCGCTGTACATGAAGGCTGTAAAACGCAAGTTCCACTCCTAATGTATCCTTCTTGGGATACAGTGTTGGCCAGGGCATCATGCAGATGGACCCCGGCAAGGTGTCAGTGGTCATGCCCTGGCCAACCCCTTATGCACAAAAGCAGCTACAGTGGTTTCTGGGGTATGCCAACTTTTACCAGAGTTTCATTTGCGGCTGCAGCATTATGGCTGCACCACTCACGGCCTTTACATCATTAAAGGTGTCTTTCCAGTGGTCCCCCTCTGCTGAAAAGGCTTTTGAGGACCTCAAGGACTATTTAACATCTTCTCCCATCCTCCTGAGTCTGAGAGACAGTTTGTGGTGGAGGTAGATGCTTCTGATGTGGGGGTGGGGGCCATTCTATCCCAACAGATGGCCAACGACCAGAAGTTCCACCCCTGAGCATTCTTCTCTAGGCAACTCCCCCCTGCCAAGAGGAACTATGAAATTGGGAACCGTGAGCTGCTGGCTATTAAGTTGGCCCTGGAGGAATAGTGCCACATGGCTTGAGGGGACCTTTTTGGTCTGGACCGACAACCACAAGAACCTTGAGTATATCCAGCCATCCTGTCATGACTGAACTCCTGTCAAACCCAGTGGTCCATGTTCTTCACCAGATTCAACTTCTCCCTCTCCTATCAACCTGGGTTTCGCAACGTCAAGCTTGAGGCTTTGTCACACCAGTTTGTGGGGAGGGAGGACCCCTCGCCTCTTCCAGACCTCATCCAGATCCAAGCTTCTTTCTTGGTCATTTCTGTCAGGCCAGTTTGTGAGGAGGGAGGACTCTTGCCTGACCAGGACCCCACTTCACATCTGTATTCTGGAGCGAGTTCTGCACAATCACCGGGGCAACAGCGGGTTATAGCCTCCACTGTTTCCCACTCTAGGGAAGGAGATTGCTTGTCTGTCTGTCCAGGCCTTCATTTGACGCTGCTGTCGGACATGGAACCAACCCAGAATTACTTTCCTGCATTCAGCCAGTCGCTATCCCAAGACAGCAAACCACCATTGCACCAAGGCTCCCACCTACCAAGTAGGTCAGAGGGTTTGGTTGTCAACCCAGGACCTACTCTTGTGGGTGGAGTCCAATAAATTGGACCCCAAGTTCATCAGGGCCAATTAGCCCTGCAACAGTGAGACTCAAGTCGCCTCTGTCTATGCAGCTTCATCCCTAGTCTCAAGTCCTGCAACTGGGTCCTAACACCACCCCTCACATTGTCTAATCATAAGATCAGAGCATATGAAAGGTGTGCACCTGCCTGTGTAGCCGCATCTTACTATCTGAATAATGTGCTCTTTAAATAGTAGTAAAGAGACTATGCCTTTGACTGTGGACCAGCTTTTTGTTGGCCAGTTATGTCGCTTTCTGCTGCCTGTAAATAGCAGTCTGCCATCAGTGCGCCTGACCACACCTCACTTTAAGACCGACATGCCCAGGGGCAATCAGGTGGGTGTGATTACTATTTACACAATGCGGGCACTAGGTGTGAAAATGATAACTGCCTCGATCTGAAACTAGCAATGAGTCTATCTTATGTTCTGAGCATAATATAGAGCCCTTGATGTTAAGTGGTGACCTCTAGCAGCCCTAGTAATTATTAAACCTGCAAAAGAGGAGGTGAGGAGAAGTAATATAAAGACTAAAATGTCTGTACAGGAAGGAGGTTTGGGATGGACGATGTCGTTAAACAAACTCAGGACTTAAATCCAGGGGGCCACTGTTCATGTTCAATGTGAAACCAAAAGTCAGTGGTGAGTTCTTTGAAATTACTAACATAGTGAAGTAATATCACGTAAATAATGTAACATAAGAAGGTAAAACTGTGATTGTAACCCAAATCAAATCAATTTCATTTGTATAGGACAAAATCAATATCACATTGCCTCAGCAGGCTTTACAATCTGTACAGTGAACAATATCCTCTGCAGACCTTAGACCCTCGATTCGAGTGAGGCCAAACTTACCAATTGAGAAGGAGAGAAAAAAGGGTAGATGGAACCTCAGGAAGAGCCACAGAGGAGGAATCCCTCCCCCAGGATGGACATGCATGCAAATGATGTTGCATGTACAGAACAGAACAAAAACATCACAATTCATAAATTTCATTGACAGAATATCTGATGCAACTTATATGATATATGCAGTTCCAGGTGTGTGGTTCCAGGAGGACAACTGAACAGGGTAAGGTATCGCCAAGTGGTGCCTGAGTCACACAACTTCCTCTCCACCGTAGTGACACGGGAGAGCAAACCACTGCATGTTTGTAAACCTTAGTACTTTTGTTGCCTAAACCAAATGGAACTGCAACTGTACACTGAAGGTCGGGAACAGTGTTATACGTATGTCATTTTAGGAGAAGCTGGATATTCAGTTGTTTAGGTATGACTATGTGTTGTAGAACCATGAACTAGTTATGCAAAATCTATTCAAATAAATTAAAAGCAGTACATGATGCCTGAACTATACTAAAGGGAGACTGGGGGCAATTGTAAAATAAAATAATTATGTCATCACTGAAAAACCTCTTGAACTATTTTAATTGTCTTGTCATGTGTTATACTTGTTAGCAGCTGTTTTACAACAACACACGCTGAACCCATATGGCTCAGCGTGTGTAACAATATACACACTTACATATAAATAGCAGGGACTACTTTAAAATTCTAAGAATATATATGTAGTTAAAAAAATTCAATTAATGTTATTTTTTCTCTATTATATGTTTACTGACTCTTCATCACATTTCACCACAATGGTCAAACCGGAAAACAATTTCGAATTGAATTGAATTACTATATTTAGATTTTCTTCACATTTTGTTTTAAGAGTTAGGTCCTTTTTTATGTTTAATAGTAAACGTACTATATGTGAAACTATATTGGAGCAACCTGAGAAGTCAAATAACTTAATAATCCATAACTATGTTTTTTGCTATTTTAAGTTAAAGTGGCTAAACTCTGTTTTAAAGTACCTACAGTGATCAGCATCAGTCAAGAGAATTCCTGAAACGCTCAGATCTATAAGGGGCGTATGGGACTCATTTGTTCCACAGTTGTTTTCATATCAAGAAGATTCCCTGTTTTCAAATTCCCCTTATTTGGACATGCGGTGTAGCATCGCTCATACTCATCGACCCTCCATCTGAAAGGTCCAGATCACAAACCAGTCCATCTGCTCAGATCAACGAAAGGTTGTGACCTTCAAATTGGTATTTCACTGACTTTCATGCTCCGCTCCTCGAAAATAATCTCTGCTTTTCACACAACCACACCAGATCAGAAAGCTATCTAACCAGTATCACAGCTGCTGATGTACTTCTGGACAGTGTTCTTTATTAAATGCCTTCAGTGAAGCATCTATAATTGCAAAGTGATACGGTAAGCAAACTGTGAATGTAATTGCTATTTTCCAATAAACCACCATACAAAACAGCATCTGACATATATAATCTATTTTTTATGAAACTACTTACCTGCTTCCCTTACTGTACTCCCACGTCAGGTATGATCCCCAGCGCTGTCAGTGTTGTGACAGGCTGCAAAGTGAAGTAATGAATCTGTCTGCCTCCTGGTCAGTCTATATGGCTACGTATCTGTGGGCCTGAGGAGAGATAAACTCATGACTGCACACAGTCAAAGGGATCAATGAGTTATTCTAAATCAATATTCAAGGCATAATTTCCTCAGAGGACAGATTCTCCATACATACCTCAGAACATTTATAACAATTGAGGCAGTCACAATGCTAAGCAGATCTTTCAGAAAATCACCATTAGATGTATGCGGCAGCAAGGAATCAGGTGCTTAGTATTAATATGAAGACAACTGATATTACAACTGACAGATGAAATGCAGTGACAGGTCAGATGGGATGATGAGGATGGTACAGCAATAGAACTGAATCGAAACCACTCCTTCCTCCGTCAGGATTTGAACGCTCAAGTTACCACTCTGTGGTACATCTTGGTGGGATTAGTCTAGCGCTGAATGTACTCCTGTGGCTGACCACCACATCATGGAGTGGATGGGAGCCATTGTCCAACATGACATGTAACTTGGACAGCATCCTCCTCTCCGACACCACTGTCGTAGAGTCCAGCTCCACTCCCACAACGTCACTGGCCTTGCGGATCAGTCTGTTTAGTCTTTTTGCATCCACTACCCACAGCCTGCCTTCCCAGCACACAACAGTAGTGCTATACAGAGTATAGCCATCACAAGCCCCATTCACACAGAGAGGCCGCATTAACGCCACAGGGCGGATCTGCAATACTCCGCCATTGGTCGTTCACACAGAGTGAAGCATCTCAGCCTTAAAGATGAACCGCTGTGTAATTCACACAGAAAGCCAGCGCTGCGGCTCCTAAAGAGGTGTGACGGTACACGTCATGATGATGAAGTCTGTGTGTTTTCAAGGTGTTTCCCCGGAGTCCCCCCTGTCAATCTAAACCCACGGATAGTTCATAATCATATGGATGCTGTTATAATGTGTAGTGACAGAGATCCTGACCCATCAAACATCCTGGAAAGTGTCAAAGTTACGTTTTTCGCGCTAAATTACATAATTAATAATCGCCATCAGTAAACAGGATGGTGTCTGACTCTCTCACTCACATGGAGGGAGGCTGTTTTCGGGGGGAAAGTTCACTCGGTCGGGGGGGCTGACCATCACGGTGAAATGTGATGTGAAATGTGATGAAGAGTCAGTAGGACAGGTGGGAGGACGGACGCTTCTCCACGTGTATCTGCAGTATTTTTTACCTCATATAAGTTGCCAATGACAGTTACAGTTACTATGTTACTTTTGTTTGGTCATGTAACGTTGCTTTGTGGGACATTTCTCTTTATTTTGTTGAGTGAAGGACCTGTGCAGCTATCAGGCTGTCCGATCGACACACCCTCGATACGTGCTGCCAGCTTATCCATTCACACTGGTTTGGTTCGCCAATAATGCGCCCCTGATACTACCTCCAGAGGCGTATCAGCGCCAGAGCGGAATTTTACCTCTTACAGCCTCTGAGGGATTCACACAGAGGCGGAGGATTGGTGCAGGATCCCTGCAAATGGGGCTACAGACTCATAAAACAAATGATAACTGATGACTGAGGGTGTACTACCTCCCAAGGGATGGGGGGTATACACAGGGAATACGATCACCTGTGTAAACTCCCTCGGGAAGTAGTACACCCTCATGCTAACAGCTAAAGGTTCCTTAACGGTGATGTGCCTAGAGTTACATCATCTGTCATTAACAAACACAGCCAGCCCTCCTCCTTTCCTCTTACCGCTCTCTGTCATCCTGTCTGCCCGCTACAGTTGAAGTCCATTCAGATTAGCGCATGCGTCCAGGGTCAGCGCAGTTAGCCACGTCTCCGTGAGCACCATATATGGCTGCACTCATGGTAGTTCCTCTGATGCCAGTGTAACAGAGTTAAAAATGCACTTTATCAATTCTGATTTCCAAACCGTATTTGTCAATTTTATTTATCATTTAATGCCTGTTGTGTATGTGTGAATTTTATCGTAATGAGTTCATTTCATTTACCGTTATTTTTGATAACGTTTTCCTGCAGAAGTCACTTTGCCATACGTCACCTTTTCTGTACCTCCTAAGCTTCCGTAACTCTGACTGACCCTCACATTGCCGCCTTGCATTGTTAACGCTATCACTGCTTTGTTATCCAGCTGTTGTGTGCGATTTTGACCATTAACTTAAGTTTTGTAGATGTTTTCATCTAACTTTCTTGGCGCCGTTGTAATGCAGCAGACCAGTCCGTGTCTAGTAAATGAACTACCGTTTCGAACAACGTAGCATCCATTAATTAACGTGAACCCTGGTATTTTGTCTGTTTAGGAACAGAGGTGCAGAGAAGGAACAAAAAGGCAATTAATGTGTATTACTGTCTTCTGCAGGTATGTACTCTTCCTCGTTTCATGTGTTAAGTTTCGTTTCCTCTGTATAGCGGCTCTCATCCACGCACTGTTCCAAATTGCCAACAGAGGTCACTGTTCTCCCTTTTTATATGTGTTGTCATGGTTTTGAGGAGATATGCTATTTAGAATGAAGTGTTTTCCAGACAATTTAAATAGCTCTTGGCCAGTAATATGTATGTTAAGCACATACATACTGTAATGTTAAAGTAATGTGTTTGTATGTATTTTGAGGTCACACATTGCCGCCTTGCATTGTTGAGGGAACAGAGGTGCAGAGAAGGAACAAAAAGGAAATTAATGTGTATTACTGTCTTCTGCAGAATAAATGTGGAAAAACCAGTCCTTGGGCCTTCATCTGTCATCTGTCTATTCACACCTGTTACACTGGTGCCGTGACCTTTTGGATCTTCAGACCAGCTTGATGCTCGTTGCCGTGGACGCTGTGCTGCTTTCCTGATCTACGTTTAGAGGTTTTTGGTCTCCAGGCTCCCAAAAGACTGGATTAGGGCATAGTGATTTGAACTGTTGTCCCCAGTGAACCGACAAATCACTGTTATATACATTTTTTTGGTTTGTTTTTAGTACCCTGTTTTACTGCAATTTGTTTCTATGTAAATTTACACAACGCAAGTACATTTAATAGTTCAAAGCAGGAGAAATTGCTGACAGTAGAGCTGTAGGACGCTCAAAGTTCGTGTCTGATGATTGTGTAGATACAGGTTTAGGTCAGAGCCCGGGTAGTACTCCTGTCACTGGCCCTATGAGGGCGGGCCCCCACACTTCGACCCCTGGCAGTGATATTGATGCCGTTAACCATCTCACGGATATGGTAGGGCAGTTAGGTGCTCAAATTGGTGAATCTATTGTTGCAAAGCTGATGTCAGCTGGTGTTGTAAACATGTCTAGTGATCACCAGACTGCTTCTACTGCCCAGGACACACACTGTGATGTTAACAGACATGACCTCCCACGTGTGACAGTCCATGTTAACCCTGATAAAGGACTACAGACATTCAGAGGTGACAGCACTGATAAATACCCAGTGCAGGACTGGATTGACTTGACTAAGACTCATCTCAGAAAGCAGGGGATTCCTGTGTATGATCAAGCAGAAGAGATTATGAGCCGCTTAATGGGCAAAGCTAGAGATGTTGTGAAGATTGCCTTGCGTGTTGATCCTGCACTTGATGTTAAGAGAAAGCCTGAGCTGATATACAATGTTCTTCTCCAATATTTCACATGATCTCATGTTCGTCAAACACTGCCCTGACCCGGAGCTGTCCTGTACCTTAAAGTGTAAGCCAATTCATGAGTGGACCTCGCGTGATGTTCAGCAGAGGATTGATGATTATCAGAGAGAGTTGAGGGCTAGTGGCAGAGCCATTGGCGCTGCACAGGTGAAAAGTCACGTTGCCACCGTCGCCTCTGAGCAGCCCAGTCCACCATCGTCGAGCATAGTAGCGCCTGAGCAGTGCCACACTGCGAGTCCCGCGCCTTCCTCTCTTCAGGCCCAGCATCATGTGTGCCATCCTCCTCACCATTCTCCAGCATCTGTCACAATTCAAGGTGAACCTCAACAGGCTCCAGGACATGTTTCTGTGCCAGCTGTGGCACAAAATCTCCAACAGTCAGAGGAGAGGCTTCTCACTCGTATGGTCGACATGTTTCAGGAGATGATGGAGAAAATGCAAGAACGCAATACTTCTCGTCCAACTCGAGGTGGGAGGTTCCAGCGTGCCCCTCAGGACAGGCGTCCCAGAGAAGCAGTTTGTAAAGTCTGTAATGACTCAAGCCACACCACCATTTCACACTGCATGTCTGAGAGACTGTGTTTTGCCTGCCTCGCCCCTGGCCACACCAGGCTGAACTGCCCTGCTAACAACACCCCCCGATCCCAGTCTGAGGGAAACTAGCCGACCTGTACTCGGAGGGAGGTAGTACAGGTCTCACCACAAACTCCCAAATTGATGACATGTCTGATGCTGAGAGAATTTACGCATCTGTGAGAGACTCGTGCAATGACTCTGAAGTTGTTGTTTACCAGAACATTCACAGAGTTGGCAGCAGTGACAGTCTTTTCTACACACCTGTCGTGATGGGTGGAACAGTGAAGATGGGCGGAATGTTGGACAGTGGCTCAATGGCCTGCAGTAACAGTGAGACAGCTGAAATGAAACTGAGAGAGGCTGGGGTGATTACTGACCAAAGGAAGATTGATGTGAATGTAGTCCTTGTTGGATGTGGTGGACTTCGTGTTAAGCCGAAGAGTGCTTTTAATGTGGAGATGGAAGTGTATGGCTGTAAGGTGTCAGTCCCCACACTTGTTGTTTCAGGACAGCATGATGAGTTGATACTTGGGACCAATGTTATAAAACACATCCTGCGTCAGTCCAAGCTATGTAGTTCCTATTGGGAAACAGTGTCCGATCCCTGCCCAACCGGAGATCAAGAAACTGTGCAGTTCCTGTCTATGCTCTCTGGTCTGAACCCCTGGAGAGGTGAAAACATTCCTGACAAGGTTGGTACGGTCAGGTGTAACCCAGCCAACTTACTCGAGCCTGGCCGTGAGTATCTAATCTGGGGAAAACTGCCAAAACACACTGCTGTTTCTCCAGGCAGCGACGTTATGACAGAACCCACGTCGTCCCGCTCAGCGCCCAGAGGTGTTTTGGTTGCGAAGATTGTGACTGCGCTGTGGGGAGACAGGTGGGTCCCCCTGAAGCTCATTAATACATCTGACAAGCCTGTGCTAGTGAGGCGCAATGCAAAACTGGCTGATGTTTACCCATGTGCAGCGCTTGAGGACGTGGACGTCGCTGAGGGCTCAGAGGTTCCTCTGGTCAGTTGCGCTCAATCAGCTGTGTCACCTTCAGCTGATGTGAACTCTGCCAAAGATAGGCTCAGGTCGGTTGGGCTCAGTGCTGTTGACGTTGAGTCATGTGAAGTGTCAGACGGCTGTAAGAGGAGGATGGCAGACCTTGTTCTGCAGTATGAGGACGTCTTTTCACGCCACCATCTTGACTGTGGGGAGGCGAAGGGCTTTGTACATCGCATACACCTGTCAGACAGCAGACCGTTCAGACTCCCATACAGAAGAGTGCCCCCTGCCCAATACCAGAAGCTACGTCAAGTGTTGAGCGAGATGGAGGAAAAAGAAATTATCCGGAAATCGACAAGTGAATACGCGTCACCGTTGGTGCTTGTGTGGAAAAAGAATGGGGATCTGCGCATCTGTACAGACTTTCGCTGGTTGAATAAGAGGACTTTGAAGGACGCCCATCCCCTTCCACACCAGGCCGATTGTTTGGCAGCTCTAGGAGGCAACTGTCTTTTCAGCACGATGGATTTGACCTCCGGTTTCTACAACATGCCACTCCATGAGGAAGACAGGAAGTACTCAGCTTTTACCACTCCCATGGGCCTGTATGAGTATAATCGCCTACCGCAGGGTCTTTGCAACAGCCCTGGGAGCTTTATGCGCATGATGACTAGCATCTTCGGTGACCAAAACTATTTGAGTCTGCTGTGCTACTTGGATGATCTGTTGGTGTTTGCACCTGATGAGGAGACTGCTTTGACGCGCCTGAGGATGGTGTTTGAGCGACTGCGTGGCCATAATTTGAAGTTGGCCCCCAAAAAGTGCTTCTTCCTCAGGCGGTCTGTGAAGTTTCTCGGCCACGTGGTTGATGAGAATGGTGTTTCGACAGACCCTAGTAAAGTTGAGAACATTTCGAACATGACAAGCACTGACCTCATGGAGTCTGATGGTGTGACCCCGTCCCAGAAGCGGATACGATCCTTTTTAGGGATGGTAAATTACTATCAACACTTTGTGCCGAGGTACTCTGCAATCGCCAAGCCGCTCTTTGATCTGTTGAAGGGTCAGAAGAGGAGGGGCAAAAAGCATAAAAACAAACTGGCAAGTAGGAGGTTATGTGCATCTGACTGGACGCCAGAGCAGGAACATGCTTTTGAAAACCTGAAGACTTTACTGGCTCACAGTGTCGTCCTGGCTCATCCTGACTTCTCCCGTCCCTTCATGCTGTCAACTGATGCTTCCCTAGATGGCATAGGTGCTGTTCTGTCTCAAATTCAGGAGGGTGAAACACAAGCCAGACCTATTGCTTTTGCCAGCAAGTCATTGTCACAGTCCCAAAAGAACTATCCAGCTCACCGTTTGGAGTTTCTCGCTTTGAAATGGTCAGTTTGCGACAAGTTCAGCCACTGGCTGAAAGGCCACAAATTCACAGTTTGGACAGACAATAACCCGTTGACTCACATCCTGACAAAACCAAAGCTGGACTGTTGTGAGCAGCGCTGGGTGGCCAAGTTGGCGAGTTACGACTTTGACATCAAGTATGTTCCTGGTCAGCAGAATGTTGTCGCTGATGCCCTGAGCCGTGTACCATTTGTCAAGGAGAGTGTTGGCCACAGGCTGCTCGCTGAACCCTATGCAGGTCTTCTCACTGATGTCAAAGATATGTCAAGTGCTTCTGTCCAAAATGTCTTCCGGTCGTCCAGTGGACACAAGAAATTTTCCCCGGTGAGTGATATTGCCCAGTCCTCATGCAGTCCACCTCACATGCACACTCAGTCTGTCGCCATGGAGGATGTGTCTGCTGTGCTGCGGTCGCATGTTGAGTGGGAAGCTGGTCCGAGGGCCCGCGCTGTTGAACTGTTGCAGTACTTACCTCAGTTGGTTCCACCTGGTCAGGATGCCTTACCTGCCTACACCGAAAAGGACCTCCGTGACAGGCAGTTGGAGGATAACACTCTCTCTCGTGTTCTGTCCTATGTTGAGAGACGTCGGAGACCTTCTCGGAGGGAAAGATTCAAAGAGTCCGTGTCTGTCACAAGATACTTGAAGCACTGGGATAGGCTCACTGTAAGCAATGGTGTGCTGTACAGGATTTCAAGAGACCAGAAAACCAAGGCAAAGCGTTTCCAGTACGTTGTTCCTGACTCGCTCAAGGCTGAAGTTCTGCAGGGAGTTCACGATGGGGCCGGACATCAGGCTCAGTACAGGAGCCTTAGCCTGACGAGGCAGAGGTTTTTCTGGCCAAATCTCGACAGGGACGTGAGAGACTATGTCCGTCATTGTCAGCGATGCATCGTCAGCAAGACAGCTGAACCAGAGGGGAGGGCTCCCCTGGAGAGCATATCATCATCCAGGCCACTAGAGTTGGTCTGTATTGACTTTTGGTCTGCCGAGGACTCTAGAAACAAGTCTGTTGATGTCTTGGTGATAACAGACCATTTCACAAGAATGGCTCAGGCATTTCCATGTAAAGACCAGACGGCTAAGCAGGTGGCAAAGGTTCTCTGGGACAGGTATTTTTGTGTTTTTGGATTCCCAGAGAGGATCCATAGTGACCAAGGGGCTAACTTTGAGAGTCAGCTGATAAGTGAGCTCCTCAGAGTCTCAGGTGTGAAGAAATCACACACGACCCCATACCACCCAATGGGAAACGGGAGTGTGGAACGGTTCAATCGGACCTTGGGTGGCATGATCCGTGCGTTGTCCCCTGAAGAGAAAGCCGATTGGCCGCGACGCTTGCAGACTCTCACTTTCATGTACAACTGCACAGCTCATGAGACAACGGGCTATCCCCCCTTTTACCTTATGTTCGGACGTGTCCCTCGCCTCCCTGTTGATGTCCTATTCCGTTCTGTCCTTCATGACTCTGCTGTGACGAGCTATGATAAGTATGTGACTTGTCTCGCCGACGCTCTGAAGGAGGCGATCGTGATTGCTCAGGACCACGCTGCAAAAGAGCAGAATAGACACGCTCAGTTGTACAACAGGAAAGTGAAGGGATCCAAGATTGAAATTGGCGACAGAGTGCTCTTGGCCAACAGGAAGGAAAGAGGTAAAAAGAAGCTTGCTGATCGGTGGGAATCAACTGTATACACTGTGGTGGACATGAACACTGAGACTCACACATACAGAATCCGTGACACAGTCACTGGACAGGAGAAGGTGATCCACAGAAACCTGCTGATGCTGGTCAATTTCCTCCCTGTGGGAGACACATGTGGAACGTGTGATACTGCCTCATCCATGCCTGTTACAGGATCATCAGTCTCAGGAACTGATGATGAGGGAGGGGCGGATGTGACCTTGTTTGAGAGAGAGAGCGAGACTTTTGGTGGAGCTAGTGGACATCTCGACGCTGATGGTGACAGAAACTCACTTGTGACCGTGAGAGAGAAACAGGACCCCTTGACTGATTCAGAGCCTGTGGACTCTGAGAAGAGGACCTTGGAATGGATTACACGGTTGTCTGCGCCTAGCCTGTCAGAGGCAGAAGCTACGGCCGTAACAAGAGTGATGACATGTGACCCCTGCGACGCCTCGGTCTCACCTGAAGACAACATGACGGATCAATCTATGACTGTTGTGGACATCTCAGCACATGTGACACTGCCTGACCCCACTCTTGACACCATGACACAGACAGACGATGTATCAAACACTTTACACTCTGGTGATCACACCTCACTCATGCCCTGGGGTCATTCTGATGCACAGACGCAGGTCAGGTCAAGATTTGGTCGCTTGGTCAAACCCGTGAACAGGTTCATACAAACCATGTATAGGCAGGATGTTGTTTAGGACAAATTCAATGTCAAGGGTGTTTGCAAATTTATGTTCAGAACTTTTGCTGATTGAAATCCTGATCAGATGACCTATGCCTTTATGGCTCTGAAAGTTTTCTTTGTATTGGTATAATGTGCTTCAGTTCTCATTTTGTTTCCGGCCATGGGCCTACACTGTACTATGTGTTAGGGTCTTGCGGGGTGTACAAGGCATCCTGTTGCCAGTTGCTGGATTGAGTGATCAGTGTTGCTCTCATACCACTCCATCCTTTGTGGGATACATTTGTTGTTGGTCTTCTTGATGATGATCCTTTGTGATATGTCAATTTGTTGTGTTTTCTTTGGTACATTATGTGTAGCTGATGCTCATGTTCGCTAAAATTCAGTGGGGGTGGGTGTAACAGAGTTAAAAATGCACTTTATCAATTCTGATTTCCAAACCGTATTTGTCAATTTTATTTATCATTTAATGCCTGTTGTGTATGTGTGAATTTTATCGTAATGAGTTCATTTCATTTACCGTTATTTTTGATAACGTTTTCCTGCAGAAGTCACTTTGCCATACGTCACCTTTTCTGTACCTCCTAAGCTTCCGTAACTCTGACTGACCCTCACATTGCCGCCTTGCATTGTTGAGGGTAAGTCGTGTGGAAAATGCTGCTGCGCTATCTTATTGTTTTCTTCAGAAATTGAATGATTTACATCGTAACATTAATGCAAAATGGTTAACGCTATCACTGCTTTGTTATCCAGCTGTTGTGTGCGATTTTGACCATTAACTTAAGTTTTGTAGATGTTTTCATCTAACTTTCTTGGCGCCGTTGTAATGCAGCAGACCAGTCCGTGTCTAGTAAATGAACTACCGTTTCGAACAACGTAGCATCCATTAATTAACGTGAACCCTGGTATTTTGTCTGTTTAGGAACAGAGGTGCAGAGAAGGAACAAAAAGGCAATTAATGTGTATTACTGTCTTCTGCAGGTATGTACTCTTCCTCGTTTCATGTGTTAAGTTTCGTTTCCTCTGTATAGCGGCTCTCATCCACGCACTGTTCCAAATTGCCAACAGAGGTCGCTGTTCTCCCTTTTTATATGTGTTGTCATGGTTTTGAGGAGATATGCTATTTAGAATGAAGTGTTTTCCAGACAATTTAAATAGCTCTTGGCCAGTAATATGTATGTTAAGCACATACATACTGTAATATTAAAGTAATGTGTTTGTATGTATTTTGAGGTCACACATTGCCGCCTTGCATTGTTGAGGGAACAGAGGTGCAGAGAAGGAACAAAAAGGCAATTAATGTGTATTACTGTCTTCTGCAGAATAAATGTGGAAAAACCAGTCCTTGGGCCTTCATCTGTC